>WBNH01000562.1:0-169899 GCA_013401255.1 Urocolius indicus
CTGTCACTAGATACATCAGAAAATAGGGACACCTCAACCTCCCGACATCCACCATTTAGATATTTGTAAATGCTAATGAGATCAATGGCTTAAACAAAGGGCAGAATATGGAGAATATGGAGAACTCCCTCCCCCATGTCTTTCTAAAAGACATTTCCAGAACAGTATCTGAAGGGACTTTAAAAGGATGTAAACAACACTGAATACAAGGGCTTGAAACAATTAAGCTCTCAGAAAAAGATTCCTAAACTGTGGCATGCATATTGCAATTGATATACACTTTGGAGTGCTACAGACACTCCTAGAAAGATGTGCATTTGTGCATGCATTGGGACTTCTGTGCACATTTTTCCCAAAAGTCACTATCCCAAAGAACCAATGCTTCATAACCTGGTATGAAAAGACAAGCTCAGAGATAAAATTAGTTGACCATAGGCTGCTTGTCTCAGAGAGCTTTCTCACAGTGCCTGTTTGGTTGCAGAAACACAGAGCAGTAGATGTAATTTAAAAGGCATCTTCAACATTGCTGACGTCTGTCACATCATAGCACATGCCATTCCTGTCCTCCAAAATACGTGGGGAAAGTGTGGTCATCTCACATAGTGCAAAACGACAGCTGCTGGGTAATGGTTCTGCTAATCAGAAGTACATTCTAATAACAAATAAATTCTGCTACTTCTTATTTTAAGCCAAGTTTATGTGTTTATTTTAAGAAAAAAGGCCCAATTGCATAAAGTATCGCTGTTGCTCTAGCCAAAAAAATTGCAGACATCCCACCCTTCCCTTCCCCAAAACAAAAAAAGAAGCCTTATCTGGTTGACTGCAAAAGCAACATTCTTAGATTAATCTCAAAAAGACATCTAATGAGTAAGAGGAATGCATTACGTCAAAACAAAAGATCACATTTATTGGCTTATCTTTTGCCCCAAACAATTTGACATGTGTTGAAGATAAACAACAGCAGAAAAGCAGGGAGTATATGACCACAAAATGTCATCTGGGGCAATTGTCTGTGACTTCCAATGTGAGTGGGAAATGTAAACTTCTTCCATGTGCATTACAATAAATAGATTTGGGAACACAAGAATTGCTGAAGCCAGGTTTGATACAGAGTTCTGTCTCATGGCTTCATTGACTGGGAGTTCCACTGGACTATTTTCCTCTATCTGAGGCATTCATACTTAAACTTTTCTTTGAGGAATTCCTCCTGTTAAATAGGTGTGAACTCAAAACCTGTCACTTTTTTTGGGATGCTTACAGGGTTTAAGTATTTCTACAAAATTGAGTAATTCTGGGTGAAAGATACCTCTGGAGAACTTTTGTTCCAACAACCTACACAAAGCTCGTCTAACTTATGTTGAACTTTGAAGTCGAATGAAGTTGCTGTGTCCATCTGAGTTCTGAACATCTCCAAAGAAGAGGATTTCACAACCTCTCTGGAATCTGTGTTGATGTTTAATCACTCACAGGGTAAGGTAAGGTAAGGTAAGGTAAGACTTATCTCTTACTTTTTGTCTTTTCACTTTGAGAAGAGCTTGACTCAGTCTTCCTTATAACCATGCAACAGGTCATGGATGCCAGCAATAATATCCCCCTGTAGCCTTTTCCTATTAAGACCTGTCAAACCCATCTATCTCCTTCTTGTTCACGTGCTGTGTGCTCCAGCCCCCTGACTATGTTGCTAGCCACTGTTGAACTCACTCTGGTGTGTCCATGTATCTCTTTCACTGGGGATCCCCAAACCAAACACAGCAATCCAGATGTGGTCTCACAAATGCCAAATAGAGGAGAAGGATCTAATCCCTGACCAGTTAGCTACAACTGCCCACTATGCAGTTAGCCTTTTTGGGCAAAAGACTGCTGACTCCTGTTTAACTTCTTGTTCACAAGGAGAATACAGACAGGTACATATAACATGGAAATGTATCTATTACACATCACAAATTACATATTGTATCTATATATATCCTAAACTTTATCTTCCCCAAAGGACAGAAGCGTTCTCAAAAAAGTTTTCTTGCAACCTTATCCGCAGCGGAACAAATGGTCTATCTGCTAACTACATTATGGTGGATATCAGTAACCACTGTGGGAGTACTTGACTTCAGAAACAGAGGCTGGCTGCACACCAGATACAGAGCAGAAGTGGAGAGGGGGTGAAGAGGCAGCTGAGCTTAGCATCAGACTTTCCAGTATGTGCTTTTTGGTATCAATCTTTGCAGGCTATGCTTTTCTACTTTAAACACTTTTTTTTTTTGTCTTTTTTGTTGCAATTATTTGGTTTTTCAATGGAAAAAAAGTAATGTAATTTTATTAAATAAATCATCTTCTCCCTGTAATATCTACTGGTTTGCATGCCTTGCTAAATATTAAACCAGATGAAATGGGGCTTGGTTACATACGACTAAGTGGCATGCTTTTTGTGAACGGTAAATGAGATAACTATTTGTTATTTTTAAACAAATGTTCATCCGTAAAAAGAAACATCTCTTATAGACAGAAAAGTGACTTCACAAAGGTGCATTATGTGGCCGCCAAAAATTGAAACGGGTGGCAGATTATTTCCAAAGTTAAAAGTTTATGGTGAAACCACGATATAAATTAACTGCTAGCAGCCGTTGAGTCCATTCCTCGGATCATTTATCTGTATGAGAGTGTTATATGTTTGATGCCTGGTATGTGTGATGGTTTTGGGGTGGACTAGAGTGTTTCTGAGTGATTTAGCACGTGAAATCAGCTCCAAGTTTCTAAGAAAATAAACATGATGATGGGAGAGAGAAGTCAATACATGTATCTTGACTTTGTGTTGCCATTATAGTATGTCTATCTACTTCATGGTCTTTATCACCATTAGAGTTGTTACATTATCTCCAGGTCATGAATTAGTTTTATCCTGACAACTCCATCGAAAAGTAGAGAAATAGAATTCCTATTTTACTGCTGTGAAAGTAATACAGGAGAAAAGGAGGTAACTAAATTATGAACTGGACCCAAAACCGGCCTAGGAAGTGAACCCCAATACAGAAAGTGAGCTAGTAAAACTAGATCTTGCCTCTATAAGAAGTAATATGTTGTAAGGGTAAGCAGACATGGACAACATATTAAGAAGATTTGTAAAAAGCAGAAAGATAGTGATATTCCATGGAAACCTTGAGAGGGAAAACACAGAAGTCCAGACAATATGCACACACACATACACATACACATGGCCACAAAGAAGTCACCAGAAGTCATTACTGGGCTGGCAAAATAACAACAAACTCTTTTTTTTTTTTCCTTTTTAAACAAAAACTTGTTTCTAAAAGGACTGGAAAATTTCAGTTCAAATCTTTCAGAGGAGGAACAGGCTCACGTTGAATAAGATCAACCGTATCACTTCACAAAATTGTACGTCAAATTCATCAGAACATTTCAGCTAAAAGGAGAGAAAATTAAGTCAAACCGTCTCATTGCTACGTTTAAAAAATACATCTTTCTGGGATTTTGTTTAAAGAAAAATGGAAGCTTTAGATGATGGACTTGGTGAAGCTGCTGGATTCACGAGACCCGAGTGAGTAGAGTTATGTTGTCTTGCTGCTGACAGGCACGTTGGGAAGACTTGGCTGGCCCGATGTGCTGAAATGAAGGGGATGACCTAAGGATTATCTTTAGGCTTTTAGCTTGACAGTAATGTACATTGTACGTGTGCGTGTGCTTGCATGGATGTGTGCACACACAGACAGATGTGCCTGAGAGAGAGATGAGGTGGAGTTTGTACTGCTGTAACACATTTGACTTCATAGCTTTGCATATATGGGCTATGTGTGAAGGATGTGTGTTCCTTTAAATTTGGCTGCTTCTCTGTTCTGCAGCTTTAAAATGAAATGCTTTTGCATAACTTTCTGTATGGTTTGACATACTGGTAAAGTTGCTGGTTGTAAGCCAGCCATTACCATAGAGAAAAACAAAGGCTTATTAAAGAAACAAGTATAATAACAACTGAGAAAGAACATAATGGAGAGACAAACAGCCTGCTAACAATGTGAAATGTCTGTCTAAAGTGTCGTGTAACACCAAGGCAGTAGATGTTTGTGAGACCTTATTATTAATGTCTCCTTGAGAACATTCCAAGGTAGTAATCTTGGAATAAATTAACATCTATGCTGAACTTCAGAGACAGTGATACCATCTCTCCACTTTTCTTCCATTTTTGCAGCATAATGTGGTGCAGACTCAATGGGAGCGTGAGGGAAGGTAGCACGTGCCTGGGAATTTGAGATTTTCTGACTAAATGCAGAAGCTTGATTTGATTGCCTTAGTGTAGGGGGTTTAACAGCATCTTGTTACAGGCTTTGGATCTTAACTGCCTCTTAGACTGGCCACTGATTTAAAACTTAAGAATATTCAAGGCTTTAGAAGAAAAATAAACAAATGGCATTTCAGAGTCACTGGTGGGTGTCTGTGGCGTTGTTTAGACTGATGACAAAGCAGTATGTTTGTAGATGGAGTGATTTCTGGGGGTTCCAGCACAGAAACCTACTAATAGAACTATAATTAGTGCTTTCAGAGAAGTGGTAGAGTTGAATACAGGAGCATCCATAATACTGTCCAGAAAACAGTTCTGAGTAAAAACACTATCAAGATTTTAGGAATGAAGTCCTGTAATCATAGTAAATATTAGAGAAGATACTACAGCAAAAAAAAGGAGTATGCTCACTTTTTTTTTTTCCTTATACTTAGCAACAATATTAACTGTGTTATATTAATAGAACAATTTAAACAATTGTGGCAGAGGTAGTCCTGATGGGGGAAATACATAGGGAAACCCAAGTATGTTATGGAGGCTATTTGCTTTCCACCCTTAGCTAAAGCTGCACACAAACCAGAGCAGAATAGTACCTCTGTAAAAATAGTAATTTTGCTCAGAAAACCAGTAGCCCCTAACCTTTTTCCTTGTAACTTCCACAGTTCTATTACAGAAGTGACAGACAAGACCCAAAGAGTGGCAAGTGCGTTACTTTTCTCCACACATCTCCTTAAGACCACCTTTACTCATTCCAGCAATTTCTTCTAAGTATCTAACCATGCCGTTTGTAGGGTAGAAGTAGTGAGCATTTTCATTCTGTATGCTCTGTCTGCTGTCCATTTGGTTCTCTCCTTGCTTCAGACTCTCAGGTCCCCCAGACATCTATACTGTGTAGGGCTTTTGGCTCACTCTTTAAGGAAACTTGGACGCTGAATATAGAGTTGTTCCAAGTCTTGTTTCCTACAGGCTATATAATGTTTGAGCTAGTTCATATCACTTGTTCAGAAACCAGAATTTGCTCCTTGAGTCTCAAAGGCAATATAGATTAATCCATAAATTCAAGATTGTTTCTAGCATGTCCTCTTGAAATCGTGTGCTGGGAAATCAAAACACAGTTATAATTTGTGGTGGGTCTCTGCTTAAAGCAAACACCTGGCAGATTCTTCACAACAGAAGCATGGTAGGCATCTCACATGACCTTTGGTACTTCCCTAAGTTGGCAGTGATGCTGCTGCTCAATGTGTTTGATGCTCTCACTCTGCCAAAGCCCTGACTAGCAGATGACCCTACCCCAGCCATTCTGAGAAGTTCCAGTGTTGCTGTTTGTACTCTCCAAAATCACATCATCAGAACATGGATGGCAAGAATTATAGCATATATTTGTGGTAAGTTCCCATATGCTGGGAAAGCATCCATGGTTTGGTAAGGCAGAGGGAAAGAAAGAAGAGGAAATATGCAGAACTGGCCAACGTTTGGCCAGTGGTGGCATGCTTCAGGGGAATTTAGGATGGTTGCAAAGTGAGTACAGACCAGATAAAGAATACAAGATATAGTTGTGGGGAATGGTATCATGAGCCATGAAGAATTTGTCCCACATTGTTACCTGTGCTATCCACTTGATTTTGCAAACTTAGAATCATGTAGGTACATACCCAGACTGGTTGGTTGTGAACAGAACTACTTATCTAAAAGGATGGCAAGAGAAAAAACACTCTAAAGACTGTAAAGGCAAGGGCAGGCCAACCCCCCGTAGAGATGTTCTCATCAGTAAATGAAACAGTGAGGTGTTGCATCTTGTACAAATGTAGGTGAAATGAAAAGTTTCCAAAACCACCGTATGTTAAAGCAGGTATGAAATCTTATATGCTCAGAAATTCTGATGGGCCTGGAACCCAGAAATATTACAGAGAAATTAAGGAAGACTTTTGCAGAAGATGGTCCAGATTGTTATGACTATCACAGGCATTGAGGGCCAAAGGAAATTATGTGTGGGCCAAACGATAATAACAGATAGCTGGCAGGTAACTCCCTCAGAACTGTGAAGTTTGCTAGGGGTTTTATGTGTTTTATGTACGATAAAGGAAGAAGCTATTTCCTAGAGGGAAGATGGCTGGAATAGAAACATGGTGGAAGAGTTGTAATGTATTTCTGTCAATCTAAAGCCAGAAGTTTAAGCCTTCTAGAAATCTTGCCCTGACACCTAATTCCCCTTAGTTCAGCCATGACTGGTCATCAAATTGCTTGAACTGGATATACAAGATGGATGGATATGAATCAGTTTGCCTCAATCACACTATTTGAGTTTCCTGCTACTGAAGTGTGCCTTCATCACACCAATTCAACATCACTCAAAACTTCTGGCAGTCCTCTAACTGGACTGCTGAATGGTGGATACAAAGGCTTCAAATGAAATGCACCGGTATACATGTGTGTGGTGTTCAGTGCTGCCAGAACAACGGTAGGCTAGTGACAGAAAGTATGCAGAATGGCATTGCATCTGAGTTTGGTATTGAGGCCTGTGCCTCATGGTTGCAATCAGAATGATAATGCATTTCCATGCAGGGATACTGTAAAACTTCTCCATCTTTGTATAACGCTGTATTAGAGTGCTGATGAAACCAATTGCTCGTAAACCATTTACCAAAGGGTAAGTAGAATGTCAAGTGTGGTAAGCTGCAGCCATATCAGTTTAATCACAGACAATCACAGAGTAGCTCAGGTTGGAAGGTACCTTGGGAGATCTTTAGTGCAATCTCCTGCTCAAAGCAGGAGCAACCTTCAACTCAGACTGGATCACTCAAGACTTTGCCCAGTCAGGTCTTACAAATCTCTAACATAGGCCTTTGTTCTAAAAGGTCACTTTCCTTTAATCCCTCAGATGTATAATGAAATGAGGGAAAGGGTGATGAGAGTTAAATGGATATTTCCATGTTTAAGGCATGGGACCGGAACCCAGGATTCTTGGCCCTGGCAGACTATAATACTAGATAAAACTGGGTAAAAATATATAAAGAGGTTCTGGTTAGCGTTCCACAGGCATCCTTCATTCTAGCCTGTCTTGAATTTGCTAGTGATTAATTTTCCTGTCTGCATGGTTTTTCAGAGATATTTTTGTGTAGATTTTTATAGATAATAATATGGCCTTTGTCCTACAGGATCCCAAAGTGCTTCTCCAGTTATACACCTCACTGGCCAAAGCCTACTCCTGCTGAGGCCAATAGACATATTGCCATTGATTTCATTTGGGCCAGGATTTGGCTGTGTGAAAGTGGAATACAGGCAATTCTGTATGTCTGTAGGGCCTTTAATAAATTCTGGTTTCCCACCTGAGCAATAAATCTGCCAGCAGAAGAGTAGTACAAAATTTGGTGTCACTTACTGAGCAACTAAACGTTTCAATGTAAACTTTGTAAGGTATCAGTAAGCCATAATGACAGTTGCTCTAAAAGTATCAATAGCACAATTCCGAGCCAGAGGTGGATGATGCGCTGTATGGTATGTGTAGAATCTCTGTCTGCACAGCAAACCATACACTATTTTTAACTCACTTAATGAAAGGTCAGCTCTTGTTAGTTGCATAATCTAAAATTCTGGCACATTTTTGCTGTCCTACGTCTGCAAAAGATTTTCATTTAGGAACACACACGTTTCTTGTCAATGTTATTTCTACAATCACTTAGTTAGAGCAGGGCATATTGTTCTCTGAATTTCTTGTTAAAACGTTTCACTTAATTAAACTTTTACAACCAGTCCTGCTCTATGTCTGATACTTGCTGTAAATTAGAAAGAAAAGCCCCTCTGGCATTTATGAGAATTCAGATGATGAAGACTATAGGGAAAAAAAAAAAGGAAACAAAAAAGAAACAGTGTCACTGAGCCCTAGGTAGTTGCTGCTGATTCCCTGTTATCTCCCACACAACTCAATTTAATGAAATATAGTATTTCTTATTATGCAAACCAGACTGAAAAAGAGGCCAGAAGAGGACTAATAATATTTCCAATAATTCTATCGCAAATGTTTCCTAAATGCAGTGAATTGCAGTGTAACTTGAATAATTGTGGGTTTCTCTACATTTCTACAACATATTACGTGGAAAAGAAGTCTAAAATTTGCTAGAATCTGTAAGAAAAAGACCCCACCATACCACAGGAAAAGTCATGGGAATGAAAGACATGCCTGGTTGTACATGTTTATGATGCCCCTACGCACAACGTGTGAGCACACACAACACCTTCCCGTGTAAAAACACTGCGAGCGTTTCAAAGAGGGGCACCTCTCTGCTGTGGGGATTTAACAACAGCTAAGTTCCAGCAAGATCACACATCGGAGA
Organism: Urocolius indicus; assembly: GCA_013401255.1. Classification (NCBI taxonomy): domain Eukaryota; kingdom Metazoa; phylum Chordata; class Aves; order Coliiformes; family Coliidae; genus Urocolius; species Urocolius indicus. Next base: position 8,617 of record WBNH01000562.1, read on the forward strand.
GCAGTGCTGCTGCTTCCAGGCCCTCCCCAAACCTACTGTGAGATGGCTGCAAGATGGCTGTCACATCGGTTGCAGCACTGAGAGCTCTAATCCAATTGGCAGCAGCGCTGCTATGAGACTTGGAAACCTCCTCTAACCTCTAACCACAGTTTAGTACGCAAACTATTGTGCTTGCTCTTGGGAAGCTTCACTCTTGCCAAAGAGAGACAGTATTTATGCTACTTGGCATATTTATTATTCAGTTAACCCGTTCCTTACAAGTAAATCCCTTTTTAGCTTTTATAACTATCCCAAGAACTACGGATGATGGACTTCCATGAGGGAGAAAACAAAAGAAAACAAAACTTTAAATCTATCTTCTCTCATAGCCTTTATAATTTCTTCTATTGTCCTTTGTTTCATGGGGCTATTTGTCATCATGAAGGAAAGCAAGAATCAGACGGCATCTCAGCAATCTGGTTGTGCTTAAACATTTGTGAAATTCAGGGAAATGAGTTGTGCAATCTGACATCAAATAAAGATCAGATGACACACAGGCTTCAGTTTCCTTGTGAATGAAGGTGAAAGGGCTCTGCAGCCAACATCATTATTTACTGGGATGCTTAGTAGGACATGTAAATAGGGATATTTATACCTGTCTTTCCCTTGGGCAGGGTGACATAAGCAGATTAGTTCTATCCTGAATGAAAACTCCTTATTTTACAGTTCACAAGGGACTACTCTGTTTCTATCTGAGAACTATTTCTAGACTTGTGATGGCTGAAAACTCTAAAGAGTAAGCAGATATACCTTACTTTCTCAGAGATGCACACTCTGCTAACAGCTAGATCAGTATGTGTGTGCTACTGTGCTTGTCAGATTCTGATTTTCAGGTTGGTGTAGCTCATCTGATAAAAAACATTACTGGCAGAGTGACTCAGGTAACAATATTATCTGGCAATAGGGATATCCAAGTCAAATCGCACAGCTTACTCTGAGATCTGGCTAGATTGGTGTAGACCAGCTGTGGAAGTAGGAACATTATTGCTTCATAAATGGGCACAAGCTGGAACATATGATGTTCCACTTGAACATGTGGAGAAACTTCTTTGCTGTAAGGATGAGGGAACCTTGGCACAGGCTGCCCAGGAAGGGTGTGGAGTCTCCTTTTCTGGAGGTTTCCAAACCTGCCTGGATGCATTCCTGTGTGACCTGATCGAGGGGAACCTGCTTCAGTAGGCGGTTGGGCTGGATGACGTCTGGAAGTCCCTTCCAACCTTGACCATTCTGTGAATCTGTGAAACTCAATATGGGCACTGGACTCCCCCATTTCCAGGACCTGGACCTGCATCCTTGCACTGCTCTGTGCTCTAAATATCTATCTGCTGACACTAAACTGGTGTTCCATTGCTTCATGTAACCAATGAAACCAGACTGTTTTCCCACTAATGAACAAGCAACAATCAGATTATGAAGTGAACTGACGGCATCAAAACAGACATGTACACAAAATTTCTGGTGCCATTTGTTAAAGAGTTTATTCTCAAAGAGGTAACATTATTCCAGCTGGAGCATGCTTTTCTCAAGGACTATTAATATAGCATTCCAACAGCTGAAAACAAACCATAATAGGTCCACACATGTTCCACTCCAAAGCAGTCCTATTTTGTCAGTGAATTCTTCAACATTAGTTAGATTAATCCTTAAATCGAGAATTCATTTAAACAAAGTCTAGGCTTCAGCTTAGGAGACTGAGGGGAAAACTGTTTGACTCCCGTCAGATAGTGATGTCAGTGAAACTTTGACAGTTAACTACAGTTGTAATAAGTACAAGTTAGACAATTTGAAACCAGAAATATCATGGGAAAACAGGTAAGAAAACCCCGTATTTCTGACTTATAAATTAGCCAGTAGAAAGAAATTCTTGGCACAACTTTCTGAGAACTGATAACATGCAATTTCTTTTCTTTAATGGAACACTGGTATTATTATCCGCAGTTTTCCAGGAGTTAGATTTGTATACATGTTTTGCTTTCTGTGTTCCTTTCACTTTTTGTCGTTATTTCCAGAATTAATTATTTTTTTCCTTAATATTTTTGTTACGTGCTCTTTTCCTCTTCTTTTTCTCCCAAACTTATCTATGCAAGTATTTCTATCTGGGGAAATAAATGCGTTTCCAAGTTGTACTTCAACTGGCTTATGAATGTGACCTTTATCTTAAAACCTGTTTATTCTATATCTTCCGTAGCTTTTATTACTATTTACAATATGTATTGCACATTATTGGCTTGGTCCAACACACAGTGAAATCAAAGTGAAGGGCTTTCAATTGACTTTAACAATTGTTGGATTAAGCCCTAAGGTCCAGGTAAAAGCAGCTGAATGACACAAAAATGTAATAAAGAATTCATTTATTGTCTTATCAAGCTTATTAAAATAACCTAGTGTGGATTACAAATTCAGATTCAAACAGTGTCTACCTGAGGCTCCAGTATGCTGATTGGTGCTATTTTTAAATACACTGCGGTACAAACTTCTTGCTTCTCCTCTTCTTCACGTCCATTCAGGTCTTCATGCGTTGCTGTACATTTGCCATAATCTGCTGGAGACTCAGTTGCTCGGTGGCAAGTTGTTCATCAATGAATCTTTGGATTTCTTCCCATTTCCTGGAGCCTTGCTCAATGCCTTGCTGGATCAGTGTGCGTGTGAGCTCTACTTTTTTCCTGAGTGCCTCTCTACTTTTTTGGGGCATTTGGTAAATGGACTGCCAGTCAAATGGCTTAGGCACATCTATTCTCAGCTCTCCTTGACTAACAGCGATGTACGGTTTTATGCTTTCTGCTGTTACTTGCTCAAGACGACGAAGAAGCTCTGAGATATATTGCAGGAACGCAGAGTAATTTTCTATAGTTATATCAATTAACCTTCTGGCCTCACTGATTAGCTTTTCTTGGGAATGACTAAGCTGCTCGTAGATCTCCTGGAGTTTTGCTTTGACTTGCTTGTTATGCTCATCGATTTTCCTCTTAGCAGCTGCAGACCAATATCGGATTTTTTCCTGAGCAGCAGACAAAAGCTCCATGACCTTCTGTTTTCCTTTTCCTTCAACATCAGTTATAAGGTCATAATATTCCTGGCTAAGGTTTTCCACCAATTCTCTTACTTGGTCTGTCAGGCGTGTAATTGAGCTAGCAAAATCTCTGATAAACTGGTTGTGCCAAACCACCAGTGTATCTATAACATTCTGCAGCACTCTTACTACCTTTTCTTCCACCTCGTAGTATTTCACCGACCATCCAAGTGTAGTTGGATCAAAATATTCCTCCCGCAGTGCCTTCACATACAGCAGCAGCTGGCGCAGCTTCTCTGAAAGGTCCTGGAATGTCTTCTGGCTAAAATCTTTAAACTGAGAAATGTATTTTTTAACATCTTCTGACAAGGATTTCAGTTTCTGTGCGTACTCTGAAGCCATTGCATCTTTGTACAGCTGTCGTGCTTGGACTTTTATGTCTTCAAAATTTTTTGATTGCAAGCTTCTAACCATTTCTTCTACCTTCTGAAAAACTTGTTGCACTACTTGTTTCAGTTGCTTAAGCCTTCCTGCAAAGTCAGCCTCCCGGAGAGTGGCAAATGTCTGCCTGATTTTTTCCTGCAGATCTTTCAGCATTTCTTTAATTTGATCGAGTATATTACGACCTCTAAGAATTGTTTCAGAAGCAGGAAGTCTCACTTCCAGCTCATTGATAGCTGCAATCAAGGCATCAAAGTACTCCTGAAGTTTTGAAAGGCACCAATCAGCACTTTTTGCTACCTTCTCTGTAGTCATGAGGTATATTTCTTCACCAGTGTACTTTTCAGACAGCCCAGGGACCTGGAATTTTGTGGTCTTCAGGAATTCGATGGCTGAGTCAATAAGGCGCTTTATTCTCTTGTGATATTCTTCTATTATGTCAATTGTAGCAGCCAAAACCTTTGCTCTTATTCTTTGATAGTCAAACTGCTCAGCTTGATCTGCTGCTTTTTGGTACAGCTGTTTAGCTTTGACCATCACCTCCTGATACTTGCCAGAGGCCTCATTGGCAGCTGTGCGAAGCTGAGAATCTATTCCATCTATTTGCTTTACAGCAAAGGTGTATGCTTTGTCAGCATTATTCTGCATGACATTCTTCATCTTTAAGGTGGCAGCACTAATTTCCAGTCCCATATGCTCCTTGTGATACCGATTAACACACCTATAGACCGCATTTGTCATTTTAGGCACTTTTTCTTTTAGACCCAACAGCAAGTCTCTGGCAGCATCTTCTCTCCAGTTGAATTTCATTTGAATCAGGTCAGGTCTCTTGAAGGATATCTCACTTTTAAATATGTCAATGTCCTTCTGAGGAGCAGACTGGAAATATAGAACAGGATAAGAAAAGATGGCTTGTATATAAACCAAATTTGGTAATATTTATCAGGGTATTTACACATTCTCATTTTGTATTTTTTTTATTTTTGAAGAAATTTTATCGTATCAAGCTACTTTTGTGCCTCTCCAAACAGCAGTGCCAGAACATAACTTAGTCTGATGTTTTTTAAAATTTTACTGCAAGTAATATTTTTCCTTCCTTTGTATTAATTACTTATCAATCATATCTCCTAAAGCATATAAATTACTTGGGGAAATAAGCCTCCCACTTAACCTGAAATCCATTTAAAGTTAATTCAAAGGCACTTTCTTCACATGAAAATATCAGAACATTTCCCTTTTCTGATCATTTATATCAATAAGACAATTTAGAGAGCTACTTGATTAATTAAAGATCCTGAAATGAGAACCTCCTAATGAAAACAAACTTTCCAGTTTTCAGTGGAAATAATGACTTATCAGTTGACTTAGTATACATTTTCTGGAAGGTAAGTTTTTAGATTCTAAATTCTTTTAATATGCCACTAATAATACCATCCTTTGTTAGAAAATCTAGTAAGCTGTGGGTTTGTTTTTTTAAATGCTCATAACATGTTGTGATACATTAACAGACTGAAAAAAGACACACTACAGATGCTCTGACCTTTTCTAGTGGCCCGATTCCTAGAATGGCCACTTTCGTAGTAATTTTAAGCAGCCTGATGGGAACACATTAAACCTCATGGGTGGCTTATATAGAACTGGTATTGTACTTTCCTCACTTTCAGTAAGTGATGATAGAAAGGGCAAAATTAACTGTCTGGAGGAGCTAAAACAGTCTCTTCACACAGATGCTACTTTTAGTACTGTAAAGGCCAGTGTAGTAAACAAAAACTTTAACCACTGATAATATACTTTTTCTTTGAACAAAGGGTGGTTAATTTACATCAACATAAAATTCAAAAGGGAATTTTTCCTCTGACCACACCTAACCTTTTTGCTCTTCACTGCTCACATGAAGCTTACCCGAGTTCGGTAGTAGATTTTCGCTGTGTAAATGTCAGTGTCTATTTCAATGATGTAGCCCAAGGTCCCAGCAGAGGGTGAAGATACTGAGCCAGATAAGCTCCTGTCAGTCTCTTGATAACGCACGTGGACGTCTGTGAAAGTTGGGCTCATGATGTCTAGTGCTGCTGTGTTCTCCACAACTCTGCAACAACAATGAATATCCAGCTATGAAGGAATGGACAAAGTACAAGCCCAACACTATATGTCCAAAAGCAATATCAACCCTTATATTTTGTATATATACATATAGAAACGATGCCTTTGTCACCAAAAGAAAATGCAGTGATTTATTGTATACATTTCTTAGGGTATGGGATAACATATTCAAAACTTTACATCACTCCAATTTTCTTGGAAAATTTTCATTCACTTAGGGTAGGAAAAATAAAACCCGCAGCAGTACCACTGTCAGCTTTCTACAGACTTCTACAAGATGAATGCACTTCTTCCCACCAACACAAGTATATGCAGTATTTTTTATCTGTGTATGTCAACACAACACTTGCAGATCAAAACAGGCAGTTAGGCCAACTTTGTAATCCCTACTTCCAGTATTTGTAAATAAAAAATACTCTTTAATGAGTTTTGGTGACAGAGGAGTCTATTGGAAAAAAAAAACAAACAAAAAAATCCCCTAAATTATGTCAATGGTCAAATCTAGAACTGCTCTGATTCTACAATATCACGTTTATATGTCAATACTTTTCTGAAATGGGGATGCTGAGTAAAGCTAGAAATGCTGAGAGAAAACAACTTTCCAGCTACCTTGAGAGGGATAATGACAGGGTAGATATACAGGTTCTTATACATTACAGCACTCTGGGGAATTAGAGTTCAAAGCAATAATACAACATTGACAGTTTTGTCTATTATAATATATTAATAGCACAAATATTTACCTAAATCCTGAAACAGTAAGATCTTCCTTGTAGTTTGCGCTCATGTCGCGATGAGAAAAACTGCCAGTTGTCTTCACAACAAACATGCCTTCTTCATATTTGTAGTTTGAAACAACTGTCAAAAAGATTTCAAATGTGTGTACTTCCAGAATTTACCAGTGAACAACAGAAAATACATATCCATTTGCATGTTAGATGGCCACTTGCAGAGTGTAAAATTATGCATCAAGAAATTGAATGCTCATAATAACCCAAATAAAAAGATATGAAAATATTTGTTCAACTGGCTTATTTTAAAAACTCATTCTTTATCTAAACTGAATCAGGTACCAAGTCAGGCTACCTTCTCTCCTTTACATGTATTATCGCTAAGTAACGGGAGAATGTTGTTCACAATTTAAAGGAAGACATTGCTGCATAGAAAAGAGATATTTTCCTTTTTTTTTTCTTCCCCTGGTGTGCCATTAGTGCTACACATATCCCATCATCAGCCTTCAGGGTGACTGCCTGAGTCTCTGACAATAATTTATTAACAGGTGCTGCTGCTGATGAAAGAAGAATGACCTAATGTCCATGTTAAACAGACAGCAACACCTTCATTTAAAAAATCCTGGGAAAAAAACCAAAAAAAATCTGAAGAAAGCCACTATACACTGTTCCCTCCAAAACTGTGGCATATAGAATTTTAATGCCTTACCATTCAAGTCATATTCCAGGAACTGCAATGTTGAGCTGCAGGTAGAGTCAATGGACTGTTCAAAAGAGTCCTTTTTGTTTGTTAAGTCTGTTCTCCAGGTGACATTGTACAAAGGGGAAGCAACTTTGAAAGATCCAGTCAAGGCACCAAATGCTGGGATGTAAATTCCGGCAGGCAGGGATATTTTGAGCGGGGGGATCTCAATTTGTTGCTCAGGAATTGTAATTGTAGGCAGATCAAAATCTGCAATCTTATTAGCTACTTCATCCAGCTCTACACGGAAGCTGCCAAGAGAAACAGTCTTTGGAAGAGTGAATTGAGACACAGTTATTTGGTATTCAGGTATGGTCACCTCAAAATATGGTATTTTGTATTCTTCTAATGTAATATAATTGGCTCCTACGTCCACTTTGGGAAACCTTAGTTTTGGCAGTGTTGGTAAATTGACATCAAATGGCATTATTTTCAATGTCTGTGGAATCTTTATGTTGCGCAAGTCAATGGTGTATGCTGGGACCTGGATCGTGGTGAAAGGAACTCTTAACTCTGGAGTGCTGAAAACAGGGCTTGGAGCCTTTAGGTGTAACTCAGGAATACTGAAACTGAAGCCGTCTGTGAGTTTAGTAACAGGTATGGGGAAAAAATATCCATCTTCACTCTTTGTGTACACAAGGGAGGCTGAACCATTTAAGTACTGTTTTCTGTCAGCACTGGTAGTGACATCCAACTTCAAGATATCCCATAAGCTCTTCTCAGCAATGGGACACTTTATGCTTTTAAGAAAGTCCATGTATCCCTCCAAAGATCCAGAAATGTCAAACTTTGCCTTTGATTTTTCATTTGATAACTGCATATCATGACTGAGAGATAATGACTGAATTTGGCCTTCACCCTTCCAGCCAACTCTTTGGTTTGCAGTATTGATTTTCACTATGACAACTTGATTAATTGAGGCTGTGTCCAGGAAGGAATTTGGCTGAGTGGCTTGAATCTGAAGATCTGCTGATATACCCCAAGGTGCCATCTCAAAAGTTGCTTTGCTTTTCTGAGCCCCCGTTGTTGTGAAAAGAGGTGTGTATCGTGCATAGTTCTTCCCATTGTGCTCCCAGACTGCGTAAACACGGCGGGTAGATGCTTCGACTGCAAGTACTTCTTTCATTTCACTGTTCCAGAGTCCATCTGCTTTGGAATGGGCTTCAAGTTTGAGAGATGACCGAGCTCCGTTAGCATTCAGATAGGTGTTTGCCTCATGGTCTAGACTTCCAGAAAATGCATTTCCACTGTAAAATACTCCATCAATATCCCCAACTGCAGAGCTTTCTACTGATAAGTAAGAGGTAAGGCTCTCTAAAGCAAGCTTGTGAGCAATTCCTCCCTTAGCATTGGCACCATATTTAAGGGTATTAAAATCATACATTAATTTTATCTCTGAGGAAAGAGTGGGTTTAGACTTAGTATTTCCAGAGAGTTCTTGGCTGAAATTGATTTTTAAAATTGGTGTGTCTATTTCTGCATTTGTTGCCACTGAAGCTTCCACATTCCTCTTTGTGAGACTAATAGTGCTGTCATGATTTCCTCCCAGAAATTTGTTATTACTGAGGGACAATGCTGTAGCCAGCTTCAACCCCCTTTTTCTTGTCAAATGTGTTGAACCATCCAGCTTAAATTGCAGGGCATCAATGAAAGAAGAGGATGAGATACTGAGTTGTCCAGCAATATCTGACTGATTGAACAGCCCAGCATTTGCGGTTAAAGTGATCACGGCAGATTTAAATGAGAAGTCGTAAGTAATGTTTCCCAAGGCAGGAATTAATATGTGGTTTGCTGGGCTGTTGATTCTGAATCTAGGAAGCTTTAGGGTGCGTAGATCCTGTGGGACGTGAAGGACTGGAAGCTCCAGAGAAGGTAAGACTAGTGTGTAAGATGGTACTGAAAAACCAATAAATGGGACTGTGAATCCTGCTGTGCTTATTTCTTTTGGGAGCATGTAACCAAAGGCTGGCATCTCAGCAGTAAAAGGAGAAACCTCAATATTCACAATTGGAATGGTGTACCCTGGAATCCTGAAGGTCCGTGGCAGTTTGTTCAGTGATGTCTGTATTTTGTATTTGTCAAATTTTGTTTTGGCTTCATTATATGACTTTGTGAGAAAATCTAAAGCAGTGTTTCTTCCTCTTTCAAAATGTTTGTTGAAGAAAGTGATATATTTGTTAAGTGCTTCATGAACTGTTGCCAAAGGTAGTGGGATTACATGCATATCTTTGTTTTTCTCATACTGAGCATTCAAATTTAATTCAAAAGATTGTCTTGTTGTCTTCAAGAAATCCTTCAGGCCTACCTGCTCCCACAAAGAATAATCTTTTAGCTGAGGAGTTCTGATTCCAGTGTAAGGAACTTGAAGCTGAGGAATGGTTAGAGGAATATTTAGGAAGTCTAGGTTGGCATCTCCATTCATTTCCACATGGGCTTCAATTCTGTCATCGTTGTTGCCAGCTGACATATTATGGAAATATCTGTACTGATTGAACCTGCCAGTAGCTTGCCAGCTAACCTGCTGAACAGAAGAACTGAGCTCAAAACCATAGTTATTCAGGAAGTCAATTTTGCCAGTCAGTCTCATTGGGAAGCTGATTTTCACATTTCCAGCATTGTTTGTTTGGAGACGAATTTCAAAAGGCTGTGCCAAGAAGAAAACCTCATTATTTACAGTTCCAGTAATCCGTCCATTGAGCTGAGTGTTGTGAGAGCCTATTAATTCTACTTTCATTCCTCCAAGCTGTCCTGTGCCTTTTACATTCAGAACACTGCGTCCCACACGTTGCGACTCGATTTCAGACTGAACCTGAAATGTTGCATAATTTAGGAAACCGCATTCATATCTCATGGCTTGGTTGACCTTCAGGTACTTATCATTTATTCTGTTGTTGGCAGAAAATGTAACAATGGGGCCTTCAACCCTGAAAGTGGCATGTGAATCATGAGTGCCTTCATCAGAGAAATTAGGGGAAGCCCATTTCCAGTTTCCTTCACCAGTGGAAGTAAATGATATGTGTCCCGCTTCTACCTCTGCTGTCACATTATTGACCAGATCAGCCTGGCTGGAGAAATCAGCTTGTGGGATATTCAGTTTGTGGGAATAGGCTGTTTCACTCTGCACCCAAATTTTTCTTTGCAGTTTGGCCATTAAATTATTCTGTAGTTCTATTGAATTTTTCGTTGTATAGAAGTTTGCTCTGGTTTCAGCTCCACCTTCTACTGAAGTCCCTAAAAATACCACTTCATTGGTGTGGTCAACTTTAAGGAACCTGTGGTTGACTTTCACGGAGTTTTTAAGTTTCAGCTGCTTCATCTCAGGCGCCAAGAGACGTGAATCTGCAATAACACTGAAAACAAGGAAGTCTAATTTGGACGTCGTCTGAGCTGAAAGGGAGGTCACAAATTCTGGACTGTTTGGAGATGCTGTAGTATTATGAACCTCAGCTTGAGTAGACAGTGTAAAGAATGGAGAGTTGACTCTGAAAGCACCAGACAATTTGCCAAATGTAGGGACAGTCACAGTATGTGGGATTCGTGGAATCTGGAACTCTGGTATCTTCATGTCAGGAAACTGAAACTCATTTAGATTAAGCTTTGGAACTATTAATTCTGGTATTTGGAACTGAGGCACTTGTATTTCTGGGAAGGAAATGTCGGAAAAAGGCATATCTCTCATCTTCAGATCTTTAAAATACAAACCAATTGCTGGCAAGTGAAATTCACCAGAGATGAGTTTGTCTATTGTTCTCACAATCTGCAGTTTAATCTCATTCAAGTCAATTGTAATAGAAGGAACTTCAAAGGTATTTAGAATTGTAAATTGTGGGGTAGTAAATTTCACTGGGATTTTCATGTCCTTTAGTCTCTTAATATTTATCTCATAGGAGGGGATATGCAGGTCAGTCAGTGGAACAATGAAGTTTGGTGTTCGAAATGTTGCTTCCCGAAGACTTCGGAGACTAACCTCAAAGGCAGGTATAGTGACTATAACAGCATTGATTTCAGGGACTTTAAATCCTGTTTCAACAAATTGGTTTAAATTTTCAGCCCAATTTTTTAGATCATACTCTTCAGCTAAAGCAACAATTTTCTTAGAAGTTTTGTTCCACTGGTCAGAAATGTACATGACAGCAGAAGTGTAGAATTGGCTTATTTTCTGAAGATACCACTGGAATTCCTGGGAAATATCCATTTCAGAAATCCTCTCTCGTAGGTCTTCCAGGTGTTCATTTAGCTTGGCTTTCAGATTATCAAATGTTGTTGAGTCTATGAGCTCCCTGAACCAGTTAACTATTGCAGCAAGTTTGGTGTCACTTAGTTGTTCCATGTATTTTGAAATCACAGCTCTGCAGTCTCTCACATACTGTTTCAGTGCTTCTGCTTTCTGTGGAAGTTCTAGATTTCTCAGCTCCTCATTTATTGTCTGTGTCACTTCTTGGATTTTCTTATTTACGTCATCAACAAACTGGTTATAGTCAAAAGATTTGAGCTTTTTAATAACCATATCAAGGAACTTGTTGACTTCCTGTATCATCATTTCATAATCAAAGGTCTGCACTTTCCTGACAGCATTATCAATAAAAGCAGCAACTTTATCCAAATATGATTTCACATCAATATTTTGCAGGTAGGTGGTCAGTCTCTGGACAGTTTCTTTGATTCTGTACTGGTTAATCAGTTCTATCATTCTGTCCATTAAAAAATACACCTGCTTATCAATTTCATATTTTACAATCAGTTTGTGCACATGACCTCGGAAAGCACTAATCTTCTCTGACACTTCATACTCCTCCATCCAATTCAGAATAAAATCTTTGATTCGCTCAAGAACTTCATTGATTTTTTCTATTGGCAATGAGCGCTTCCATTTTTCTAAAACTTGTTTAGCATCAAATGTTTTGATCTGCTGTTTCAAGTTTTCAGCCATGCGCCTGACATCAATATTCTGAATCTGAATCTTGAGTTGTTCTAATTTTTCCTGTATTCTGGCAGTAATCTTGTACTCATTATCTACATTTTTAATCCAAGCTAAAGTGCTGTATCCGTTTTCACTAGGATAATACTGGCCAAAAAAAATTTGCAATTTTTGAATAGCATCAACTACAGTCATTCTTATATTGTATTTGTTATCTAGAGCCGTCACTGTTTCAACAATTTGGTCAAGAAGCTGTGTGATAAGTGTTTTAATGTCATACTGCTCATAGTGATCTTTGATGTATTGCTCGATTTTTATCAGATAGACCTGCAGCTGAGACAGCATTTTGTGAAGGTTGTCCATGGCTTTTTCCAGCATAACTTGGAGATCATCAGATGTAATTCTGTAGTCCTTTGTGAAAGCAACCAAATTATTTTTCATGCTGTTAATTCTGCTTTTCATATCTACTTTTTCCATGTAGTCATTAACGTGCTCTGGGAGTTTATCCAAAGTTGCCTTGTATTTTCTCATATGTTGTTCTATGTTAATGTTCTTTAGATAACTTTGTATGGCCTGAAGTGCAGATAGAATGGTGCCTCTGATTTGTTCAAAGTAAACCGGCAAATGTTCCAAGAATGGTAGGTTAATAATGTGCACATCTTTGTTTTTGTCATACTTCACAGAGCCAGAGATGCTGAATTCCTGAGGCTCTGATATGCTGCCTCTGAGGCCCAGTACATCAATTAAATTAACTTCTTCAGATGTGAACGGTAACACGACCGATGTATCCATTACAGAGAGATCTGCTAAAGCTCTTCCACTCAGTTCCACGCCAGTCTTTTCTGCATCATTGTAAGCACTGAGGTCTTGTGAATATATGTTATTGTTTAGCTGACTTTTCAACTTCCAAGCAGTTGACTGCTCTGATGGAGTAAAAAGCACATGAACTTTGTTATCAAGCAGGGTAGTGTATCTTCCTCTAGCCTTCAAGTTGTGACTTGTAGATCCTCTGTAATCGTGGGAGAAAGTGAAAGCAAGAGGCTCTGCTTTGAACAGGAATTTGCTGTAAAGGTCTCCAGTATGTTCACCCATAGCAGACAGCTTTCCATTCCCGTTGGTGTGGATGTCAGCAGTGACTGAAAACGGGGCCATGGTGGAACGCACAGCGTTGCTGAAACGGAGAGATTTTGAGTCACAGTTTGTGTTCATAGTGACTGAGGAAGCAAGTCCTGCCACGTCCACATTAACTCTGTGACTCACTGCTGCACCTTGAACGTTTGCCACTGTATCTGTTTTAAAGTTTGCAGCTAGATCTGCATATGTAATGGTGTAGCTATGCCTTATTTCATCTGCTCCATAGGCTCCTCTGACATTGCCAGCCAAGTTCAGCTTCAGAAGCTCGAGAGCCAGTTCTGCTTTGTTGGAAACTTCTGTTTTAGTGTATTTAATATTATTGTTCAGTTTAGCTGTAAGCGAGCTAGGCTGCAACTGCAGGTCAAAAACATGCTTGTGGAACTTGTCAAAGCTGAAGCTGTTGTCTAACTTTGAAGAAAATACTAAGGATAGGCCAGGAATATTCAGGTCATTTGTGTACTCCAACTTAACCTCTTTGAACGATCCCTGCAAATTGTTTGAAAACTTGAGTCCTTCTTTGTTAACTCTGAAGTTTAGAACATGTTTGCTGTCCACACCCAGAACCGTACTCTGATATTCGCTTCCCAGCGTTATTTCCGTTAGGGTCGCTCTTCCACCTACGTTTAATTTTGCATTGTGTTTACCATAGCGTCCAGAAGAGGACAGTGACATGGAGCCTCCAGCAGTGTCAACTTTGGTATTAATTTCACTCTGCATTGTCAATGGGCTAAACTGCACGTTTGTGGTTGCACTGCTGGCTAGACCATACTGATTTACATTGAGTGATGACTTATGTGCAGCTCGATTCTTTTGATCAGACAGAGAGATATCAGTGTTGAAAACCAGATCCTGGGAGTTGAGAGAGCCTGCAAGCAAGGCATAATACTGGGTTTGCTTGTAAGTGGCTTGGTACTCTGATCGAAGTGCTGCCATTTTCTTCGACAAAATTATTTCAAGCTTATTGACACCTGCAGTATGTCGATACCTCCCATTTGTTTCAGATGTCATTTTCAGCTGTCTGTTCTCATACTTCAGTGAAGCTGTGTTCTTTAATAGTCCACTTTGCACATCAGAAACTGAAGTAATGGAAAACACACCATCACTGTATCTGCCGGATATCTGATTGGTAGCCTGAAGGTAAGAAGAATCCAACTTCAGATTTGATTTTCCTTCCAAAACCTGTCTCTTTTCATTGTAGGAGGTTGACAGTGTATAAATGCTCCTAGCAATGACAGAAGCCACTTCCAGCTGCCCTTCCATCCTGACGTTGTTGATATTCATGTTATTTGTCTTTTCAGACACAATATCACCAGAAAGTGAAAGCTGAGGTCCCAGGGTACTGGATGCTGTAAGTGATACTGTGTAGTTTGCAACTGTACTGGGTTCATAACCATTTGTCCTGGACAACTTAAAAACTGATGTTACAAGTCTGTGCTTCAGGTAGTTTTCATAGGCATAAGTGAATCCATTTCTATTATATGATGCTTCTCCAGAACCTGAAATAGAAAAAAAAAGGTAAAAGAAAAGTGTAATTTTTACTTTTTTTGTGTCTAAAACTGTTAGATGCCATTAACTTTTATGTTATTGCTTGAACTGCAATCACTGCTCTTATACAACTTTGCTTTAAAGGCCAAAATATTCAGGTAATCCTGAATATTGTTAATATTTTGATATTTAGAGTTAGAGTCTTGCACTATGAATAAATTAAATCTCTACACTAATGCATATATACATGAAAGGACATAAAATCAAGTCATTATTCAAGCCTGAATAAAGAATTCCTTTTGCAATTTGAGAATTCAAACTGCAATTTCAGAGAAACTAAAACACACTAATCCTAAGACCTATTCAGTCTGAGTCTGAGATAACTGCTGTGTAGTTACGGCAGTATAGAGACATTTATCAATGATTAACTACCTCTATATAAATATATAAAAATTGAGCAAGAAACAAACTGTAGGTATAACTACACATACACCTGCACACCTGATTTTGAAACCACTTGACTTATCAGAAACAGAAGTGTTTGTAGAATCATGCCTTCAGTTTTGAAGGACCTTTTCTTCAGCAAGGGACATTTAGGAAATTAAAATATTAACTTTAAAATGTTAATTAATGGATGTTAAAAATCTTGATCAAATTAAACTGACTTTACCTTTAGTGCCTGAATAAACGCTCACATAATATCTCTAAAAACCAAAGTAATTTGAGTTTATATAGTGTCTTTCTTTAAATAAGCAATAAGAAAATGAATGTGCTGAACCTGATATGTGGAAAATAAAGTCATTAAACAGTTTTGCCAACGTTGCACACATTCTTACCTTTCACACTGCAGGAAAGCAGCTCAAAAACTGAATCAGCATTCATGTTATAACTAGTTCTTATGCTGGATGCTTTCTCTGTGGTGCTATTAGCCAATGTGTAGGCTGCTGTCCAGTTGTAATAGTTGCTGTGCACATTAGCAGAGACCTCTAAAGCACCAAACAGAGGCACACGGACAGGATAGGATTCTGGAACAGTGAATGTTGGGATTCTGTATTCCTTAGATGGCACACTTATTCCCATTGACTCCATTACCAGAGGAGGTGTTTTAACAGTCTGTGGCACCCTCATGTCATGGGATGATCTTCCACCAAACGGCAACGGGATATTAATCAGAAAACTGTTTTTATTTAAGATGTATCTGATCCGGCCTTCACTAGAAAATAAAAAGGGAATTCATTAGAACCTGTAAGTCCATGAGGCGTATATAGAAATTCTCATGATTCTTACTATTTCCATGATACTGAGTTTACTTACATGCTTGTGTCAATGTCCTGCCTTTAGGTTTAGAGAGAAGTACAATAATAATCTATTAATATCAGTATATTTTAAGCATTCATCTATCATAATTTATTGAAAGCACTTTTGATATCACAGAATTCTGTCAGTAGTTTTTCCTACTTATTTCATAATCAGGGAGACTCACAGGTCAAGTAGTACAGAAACACATTCTTTCTCTAAGACCTTGCATTAGCGTTCAAAGCTCCCTGATACTTCGTTCAGAGCTTAACTAACTTTAGCTTCAGGTGGATAGTGTGATTCAAGGGCCTAAATATACAACTGTTATGAATCTTGCATTTGAGTCTGAAAAGCCAAATCTGTTTTAAGAGCATCAATGAAAAGTTGTATTGGCATGAAAATGGTCCTCAAAATGAAGGAATTTGAACTAAAATAGCTGACATACAGGACAAAAAAAATCCTCCAAAACCATTGCTGCACTGGTGCAATCTTGCCATGATGAGTACCAGCAAAAGGAAATTACATTCTTCTTAAAAAAAGTGAAGAATTCTTATAGAAATGTATGAAAAGCCTTATTAGCATTAAAAGTTGGAAGAGCCCAAAGTAGAAATAATTTATCTTTGATGAAAAACGTTTCAAAAGCTTCATCCACATATTCAGTATTTTTTTTTTCTTTAATAAAAATAAACCCTAACCATTTGACCAGAAGCTAGGACTGGAAAAAATGAATCATCAGGGATGTTTTCATTATTGTTGAGCAGTGCTTACACAGAATCAAGGACTTTTCTGCTCCTCACAGCATCCCACCAGCAAGGAGCCTGAGGGTGCACAAGAAGTTGGGAGGGACCACGGCCAGGACAGCTGACCCCTAACTGACCCAAGGGATATCCCACACCACATGGAGTTAGATTCTGCATAGAAAACTGGGGAAAGAAGGAGGAAGAGAGTAACATTCAGAGTGACAGTGTTTGTCTTCCCAAGTAAAAGATAGGTGTGATGAAGCCCTGCTGTCCTGGAGATGGCTGAGCACATGCCTGATGACCAGAAGTACTAACCAAATTCCTTGTTTTGCTTTCTTTGTGTGCAAGGCTTTTGCTTTACCTATTAAATTGCCTTTACGTCAACCCAGGAGTTTTTCTCTTGTTTACTTTTTTGATTCACTTCCCTATGACACCAAGGGGGAGTGAGCGAGTGGCTGCATGGTGCTTAGTTGCTGGCTGGGGTTAAACCACAACAGGGAAAAAGTGTAATTATGAAATTTCAAAACAGGAGGAAACTTGGCCTTAATTTGTGCATGAACAATAAGTTGGCAAAGATGGTTTTCTTGCTTGCCTAACCGGTCTTTCATATTACAAAATCTTCTTTTTTACACTTAGAGCTACGACCTAACATGACAATTAAGGAAATGTCTTTGAAATTTGTTCCTTTACATCAAATGATTAAAAAAGTAACATCACAGAGCAGTAGACATTCCTATCATTATTATTATAATGTGTACTGCTGATAAGAATATATGAGAAACATCATTTTTTTTTTCTTACTGAGGAACACAATGGAAGCAATAGAGACGTATCATTAACATAGAGTTATTACCACAGTGAAATATATTACATGGAAAAAACAGTGCTAAGAGAGATAAAATGCAAGACTGTTCTTCATCTGTTTTTTGTAATCCAATCTTACACTAACTTCTGTTGTCCTTTACACTCTTTTCAGTCATCAATATTTCCCTGCCTCGTGGAACAACTGTACGGGTATGTTTCTGTTTGTCACAGTGGTAGTTGTGGGTGTAATTCTGAAGATACTATCAAGCAATGCTGTTCCTTAAATTCTTATGCCTAGGCAGAGCAGTAGTGTGATCTGAACGCTAAATTACAAGAATAATACATGCTAGGAACTGTAATGAGAGCAAATCCTAACAGGTGCATGAGCATTTTTAAGCCTAGATCCACTCTGTCTTTCCTACAGTCTAAGTTGCTAGGAATAGATGAAATACATAATTTATCTGCCTCTTGGTTTCTCTATTTCTTGGTCAGGCCCTACATTTTAGAATTTTTTTAACATATTGGAAGATTTCTATCAAATTTGACAGAAGGGTAAAGGGCTCAAGGGCAATTACACTCACGTAAATTCTGTGAACTCTCTATTAGGCGGAGGAGATGGGCCAAAATTGGTGCAAACATCCAGTCTGTATATGTACAACAATGGCATGTGTTGTCTCTGAGTAAGTGGCAGATGGAGTCAGACATGTGAAGGGGTCAGGGTACTGTATTGGTAAGAGGTTGACTAGTATATGTAGGGGAATAAGAACTGTCCCATAGGGCTGCACGGAAGAAAGTAGAGTTACTAGGATAATGACCAAAGAAAAAGGGTCTGTAGGGATGCAGGACATGAATCTAAGGGAAACTTGGCTTCATTATTTCTGTGTCTTAGATTCTTGAACACTGTATTTTCGTTCAGTTCTCATTACTACATAACACAACATTTTGGAATATATTAATATGCTGCAGAAGTGACTGCTGTAAAGCCAAATCTATATTATAGACATGCATCGCTTCCTCCATATCATTTCATCTCTCTGGTCTTAAAGCTCTTTGTTATGATTCCAATTTTATGATAATGTTTACAGTAATTCCACGGTGTTTCATTAAACAATGTAAGATAAAATAACACAAAATCATGAACAAATATCTATTTCCAGTTTTCTGTGAGACTATCCTAATTTCTCTTCCTACCTTTTCAGGAAAAGTTCATCAGGAATAGTGATAACAGGCAGATTAATTTTCTGAATGTTCAGGTCCTGCAGCATGCTCAGTTTGTCTTTCAGAATCTGGGCATAGGGGACATCTTTTGATGCCTTTTGCAGCCAGGTATTGGTTGCCTGCAAAAAGGAGACAAGTTTTTCAGAGTAAATTACAAGTTTTAGGATTTCCCAGTAAGATATCTGAAAGCCATTGCAACTACCCATATACTGAGCCCTAGACATCTGATGGAGTAGTTTGATCACAATTGCAAATATACTTCTTATTCAATCGGATGAGTACTTTTACAAGTAGTTTTCATCTTGGCTTCCATGGGGAAGGCAGGAATTCACCAGAGCTATGTGCTCAAGTTGTAATATATACTGTAGGTTGAAACATACCACGATAAACTGTGACACAATGTGTCGCAGTGTCATATCTGTATAAGCCACTTTCTGATCCAGCAGTTCATTGGTATGCTTCTCTAAAGTCTTTGGGTAGTCTGAAAAGTCAATTGGGAAGCCTGAATATAGTTTCTTCATAGCAGCACTGGCACCTGAATTCCACTCAAGCTCCACCTTCTCAGAATCTGAAAATCATGAATTAAAAAGGAAAAGGTAACATTAGTAATATTCCGTGTAGGGATATACTATAAACTAATGTATCAAGTTGATTAATTTTACAGACTGTACACGTGATTCATTTTTTTTGCCCCTACCATATCTGATAAGAATTCCTTCTGAAACTGAGTTTCCATGAACTGTTGCAGCTGAGCTCATCTGAAGATGTCCTTTGGTAGGTGAATAATTAACCAGTGCTTCACTTCTAAGCTCAGTTTGCAGGCGAGGAACTGAAATGGTGCCTCTTAGCATTGCCTCTTCCATTCCAGCATACCTGTGAAATCAAAAAGTAAATGTAAATATAAAATATTTCACTCTAATTTTTTCACTTATGCTTCAGGAGTAATTTAAGCATTTAAGTCTATAGTAAAGGCATAACAGCTGTTATGAAAAATAGATTGAATCGAACATGTAAATGAACATTTTTAGCTTCTGCGAGTTACTTTGGGATATCTACTGTAAATTGTTATAAAGCTACTGGGCAGATACACAAAACAATAATTCTATATTAATTTCAAAATACAGAAGTGGATCGAAATATGTACCTGTTTTGATAAAGCGGTACCTGGACAAAACTCTGAGCTCTTTATTCAAGCTGAATTCTCTACTAAGGGTACAGTCTTTGGGCATGAATCACATAGAAACACAACACATGACAAAATATATTATGCCACTGGGCTTCATTTGCCTTTATTCACATTTATTTTATATTTTTGTAATTTTGTTGACTTGAGAAAACTACTAATATTATGTTAGTGTAAATGAAAAGGAATTGAGGTCCCTGACATCTGTCCAAAGCTCCCACTGATATCACAGGCAATGCTGCTTGAACAGCAAAGACAAAGACTCCCCAGGGCACCATCGAGATCACAGAATTCCATGGAAGATTGAGGTTTATTAAAGAATGTGATCAGCTCATTTCACTATGGACTTGTGAGGCAGACAATTTTAGAAACCCTGGCAGGCTGAACATTTTTGTTAGCTCCCCTGTAGATGTTCCCGGAAATATTCTCATCGTGAAGCGTGGGAATTTTTACAGGAAGCTCTCAGTTATTTTTGGTTTTGTTGCTTATTGAGTGCCATTAGATTTCTTCATGAGGCGATGTAATAACATTTTTTTAGAGTCAAACATATCCAGCTAAGGATAATATCTCTCTGAACAAACTCTGCTTTGTTTATATCCTTGGATTGTCACACCTGCAATAACACTAGTACAATGCCATTCTTGTAGTCATGTGTGTGCAAACATGGAAGAACTAGCTCAAGGAACTTGTAATAAAAATTGTACACATACATATAGTAGGAAAGATCAGTTGGTGTATTAGATGTATTTATTTGATGTATACATGATGGATCATAAAAAAAATACTTTAAGGAGTTTGAAAGAGGGTTTTAATATAAGCCATTTCTGCAAAATGGGATAAAATTTCCCAAACTTCTCTACCTTCAATAAAACCTTCACCTACCTTATACAAAGGCATCTGTAAAAGTCTAAGTGGTTTTCAAAGTTACCTTATCTGTCCAGTAAGAGTAACTTCAGAAATCTTCTTGTTGTTAAAATCTAAGACAAAAGCATATGCTTTCTTCCCAGGAACGGATTCATCAGTAATTCTGAAGTTTGTACCGAAGTCAACATCAATATGTGGAATTTGGACATCACTAGTCAAAATCTTCCTGTCTCTGTTGTACCTGAAGGTCAGTGTAGCCTCATGCTGCTTTACACCTGGAAAATATAATGTACTTTGGTTATTCACAACAATAGAGTCTGTTTGAACTTTTCTGAAAATAATATTAAAAAAGAATTTAAAAGGATCACCAAGAAATTATATCACCTTGAAGACCTAACACAATCTTTAATGAGTCTGAATCAGAAATTGGGACTTTTTTTTTCTCCTCATCTTCTAAACACACCATGGGCTGATCCACTAAGTCCAGCACTACTTTTGTTACATAAACTTGCATTCTCACAGAATTTCCCTTTGAAAAGTCTGCTGTTTATGCAGTTCTTAATTTTTATGCTTTACTTCCATATTTAATCAGAAATGGTATTTTCCTCTTGTTTATATAGCACCCATTAACTTCTCTCCCTTGCTTCCATTCATCAGTATCAGATTTTTTATTTAAATCATGGGGAGGCATTTTTGGGGACAGGAAACCAGGCTCTGATCATTAAAATCTTGCATTAGGATTGCATACATGAAATGGAGTTAAAATATTGGCAATTTGTTTGTGGAAATGGTACTCCGTTTTATACTGTAAATAATTCTTGTATGATTTGTTCATACAAATCTTTTTCCCATGCAATGACACAGTTCAGATCTGAGTTAAATCACATTGTTTTTGCAGACTCTTACCTTCTGCCTGGACAGCAAACTTTAAGGTGTCTATCTGGTCACTTCCATCTCTCTGCAGGTCATAGTTTGCACTTGCAGAATATTCTCTCACTTCACCTGTGGACACTATTTCAACTTCAAAGCTAAAGAAAAATAAAAAAATGTTTCACAAATATCTATTTTATTCATGCCACCAAACAGAAGAAATTATAGAGTTCTCAACAGCTCTCTTTCTGAGCTGCTCCTGCTAGTCTGTTTTTAAAGACTTTTAAAGGGTAAGTTTTAAGTCAGAGAGTACTGTTAGATACCTAAGCCGTAAGAGGGAAGGTTAGTTCCCACAAAATAAACATAGCTAAAGCTGATATGACTTACTTGGACTCTCCAGTCAAGGGATAATATGGAGCTGCCTCAGTGGCACTAGCGTTAGAGTACAATAACTTGGTACAGAAATTTAGACCAGCAATGAAAGGCTTGCAAGAAGTCCAGGATTCTCTGTTCTCAATCAGAGGTGGAATTTCTTCAGTTTTGGCTGGAGACACCAAATGTAGTGTATTGCTGGAACAGAAAAAGTGAGTCATTTATTCCCAGGACAGGTGTTCAGACATTGACTTATTAACAAGGTCATTTTCTGAATAAAAATCACTTGTTAAGGTAGGGGCTTAATGGAGTAGCATTTGGTGGTTGAATGATCAAGTGGTATTATTATTGATAATTCTAATTCCGTTTATTTGGCCATTTATCCTCTCTAAAAGTAATGGAAGTAGATCATTGAAATTCAATCTAAAAATAGATATTGCTATTGTAACAATTGTATATGAAAATCCCAATATAATGGAAATGGTAAGAGTCTTGTTGAAGATTTCAGAAAATAGTGACAAATGAAAGAATCTGTAAGACATGATCCCCATGTTACTTGTCTAGGCTGTTTGTTTATCTTACAAAATCAATTTATCCCAGTTTTACAATATCTGAGACTTCTCTGAACTGAAAATTTCTGCATGCCTGTCTTAGCCTCTCAGTTCCATCATGGTGAAAAATAACAGAAAGGCAGAACATAGTCTTGAAAGGTCTCCTTCGGTTCTCATTACCTCATACTAAGGAGCTTTGTTGGAGACTTCGGAGCAGGAATGCTGAATTTCAGCTGTCCAGCTTTCATACTAACATGTGCTTCAATTCCAGACTCATGGAATATATTAGAATTCATCTCCACACCACTTCTTGCAAATTCAGGCATGCTTATTCCCAGGTGTGTTACAAACTCAATTGCTACTGAAGGTTTAGCAAGGAGTTCTGCTTGCACCTATTTAATAAAAACAAATTGGTGTATTTATTTGCCCAAAACACTTCTTATTATTTTTGTAAAATAAACATAATATTCTTGATGATCTAGAGGTAGGTTTTATATAATTGATTTTGCCATTAAAAAAAATTTGATTCCTAAGTCCCATAAACAGAGGGACCACATAAATGGTAACTGTAACATAACAAATACAGCAAGATGCAAAAATACTCGTGCTTCTGAAAGACTTTGTACATGGAACTACTTGTATGTATTTTTAAATCTGAAGTCAAAAGCCAGTTTTCCATTGTAAAAAAACCAAACAAGAAAGCAACTTTCAAAAACAATGAGCACAGTATTAGACAAAAGGGAATGGATCCAAGATTTAAATTTCTTCAAACAGAAAACAGCTTATTTTCAAACTTTTGGTTAGGCCATTACAGAAAGAAGGGGCAGAATGCATAATTCTGGAAAAGCTTACAAAGATAACTAAAAGGCAATTAGTACCAAATAAGTATCACATGCTCTGTAATTGTCATAATTCTAGAATATTTCCTTTCTGAATGAAAAAAAAAAGTTTTATTTAATTAAGTTTTAGATATTTAACTGAAAATAAAAATTTTCACTTTGAACTGTTTGATTTAAGCAGCAAACTCACATGCGGTAGTTTTTACACTATTCTCATCTGAGAACAGGGAAAGAGAAATAAACAGAGACTAAGGAGATTATTTTTTAAAGCATGATTAAAATACTTTTAATTATTCAATTTTATTATGTCTCAATTTATTATATGTATTCCTTCTTTCTTTAATGTAAACATCATCAACAAATTGACAGCAAATCTCTAATAGGTAAATTATTTAGTTTTTTTTAATTTCAAGAGTATCTTGTAGTCTTTAAAATTGTTCTGGTGTTACAGCTTTACCCATAAATGAGATTGTAGATTATTGGGAGGAGACAACATGTAAACAGCTGTTGTGACTTACGCTTTTTTGATGAAGCTTCACAGCTACTTTGGCCCCAGGTGTCACTATTCCAGACAAGGCAAACTTCAGTTGCAAACCTGCTGCAGTTGGGAGCTCAAACTCATTGTCCATGAACATGTAGTGGACAAACAAATCCCTGTCAACACCTTTTGAGATGGCCTGTGCAATCTGTGAATCAAACAGGGAAATGAACATTAACAAATGAACAGCTTAGAATGTATACATTTCATACTTTAAAAATTTACCTTGGAATGATTGTAACTGTATAGTACAAAACTTAATTTCATATAGAGTATAGAATCTCGTTTCAACAGATGCCTTGCTTCAAAAAGTGTAATAAAGGCTGTTTATCAAAATCTCAGTTTTAAACAAATACCAGATTTTATCAATTGCCTTGGGAGATAAAACTCATCTACCTTCATGTAGACAAACAATACCATGTATATTCTGGCTTTCCCATAGTCAATGCAAACTGGTTTTTTACTTCGATGAAAGAAGGATTTTGCCAGATATTCGTAAAATGTACTACATCTTTTCTTTATAACATGACAAATCATTGCTTAATAATGATAGATATTTTCATAAATGGCAATTAAGTAGTAGAACATAATGGTCAACACTAAGATTGTTCTGGTAGATAATCTCAATCACACAATAAGATCTGAACCTTCCATTTTCCTTACTCTCATTCATCTTCTAAGAGGAATTCTCTTGGTTACTGAGGAGTCTTCATGGGTTCCTCAGAGTCCTTCAGCCTAAAATCTGTATATTTGATTTTAAATAATTCAATTTTCATGCTGTTATCAAATACCCATTGTTTACACGATAAACGTGATCTAGACAAAAACCAAAAAATTTAAAAAAAAAAAACTTGTAGAAAAAACCCAAGTTAATAATACACATTGGTGCATCAGAAACATACCATTTCGGGAACAGTCTGAAGAGTCTTAACACTCTTTAAAATTATGCTTCCTAGCAATTTGAAATCATTGAGCTTCATGTACCCAAGTTCTTCTCCCAGGATTCTCAGATACGCTCTTCCTTCAGGAGCTTCTTTGTTGCCCAATTCTTTTATCAGTTTTTCAAGGTTAAGCATTATTCCTTTCATGACATCCTGAAAATACAGTCAGAAAATAGTATAATAGATTTATGAAAAATCTGTAAGATCATATATCTAGAACAGTTACTTATTGAATGTCAGCTAATCTGCACATGCACTTCTTATAGATTTGTGTGTAAACAAAGACCCCTCCCACATAAAATTAAGGAAAAAGCTCCACATTGTTAAATATCATAAAGGATTTCTACTTTAGCTTACCAGGTGAGCAGAAGGCTTGTATACAGTAAAGAAGGAAGTGCTGTAATTATTGTTTACAGAGAGGAATGTTGTGCTGTGCAGAGAATGTTTATAAGCTGTACCTGATCCTGCTTCCCATCCTGTGAGTAACCAAAATAGTCAAAAAGTGCCTTGGAAACCTTCTCTGGCACTTTGCCGCCAACCCAGTACAAGGCCTTGCTTGCAGCATCTGGGAAAAATCCCCTCTCTCCAAACAAAGCTTCCAGTGTTGGTTCAAACCCCTTTCCATCCAAGCCAAGCTGAAACAAACAGGACAATGCAGTAACTGAGACAGTTTCCCCACTTCTTTGGAGTTTACAACAAGCAGACTTTCTGGGGAAGAAACAATGAAGTGTATCCTGCAAGGCTATGATTCTTAAGGGAAGATCCAGAATATTAGATCTTACAATTTATTTTATCTCTGTGGTTAGATCCAACAAAAAAACACTACATATAGGCTGTATCTCACTTAAAATCTACCATGAGCAATTCAGTGTGCCAGTATGATTCATTAGCATGAAGTCAATTTGTTACAGATGGGTTCACTTTACCCTAGCTGAGGCCTTTAATAACTCCAACAAGGTCGTCCATCTAGTCAGTGGCAAGTGACTTCACATAACGGATGGCTTGCTGTAAAGCCCATTGAGATCAAATGAAAGTCCTCTTGTAAGCACAGTGATTTTTAGATTTCTCCCAAAGCTTGTAAAAACAATACATTATTCAGAGAAAGTTGTTACAAGAAAACAGAAATGAGAAAGAAAACAGCTGAGTACTAGCAAAAGTTTTTGATAATTGTTATACCTCAAAGACATCACTTGGGCCGAATCCATACGCATTCAGGGTGGTTTTCAGCATAGTCTCTTTAGGAATATAGCTGTTTGGATCAAATACCACATTTCCCTCTACTTTGGCAGAGACTGGATCAACTCCAGGTATAGAAACTCTTTTGGAAATCTGATAATTTTGTGAGAATCTTCTGAAATCTGTGGCTGTTGGAACCTGGTTTCCTTTCAGAGCTTCTTCAACTCGGCTTTTTAGACTAGGAAAGAAGATAGCAATGCAAATATAATTAGTACAAATACCAAAACCTCATTTAGTCTTAGTCAAGGGATTTCTTGTGTCCCTTACAGACATTCTTACAACTAGAGGTAATAGTAATTGGCTAGTTCTCTGCACATATTAACAGTAAAGATAAGAGTTATTAGAAAGACTGCATGTAAGCTGGCACTGCTTTGACAAAGCTATAGATTTACTCAGCTGATGTGCCTGTTCAAACAAATTAAAAAACAAAGTAAACAAAAAAAATGAGCAAGAAATTCACTGCTAATCAACTACTAGTGCAATTATGGTCAGGAGATCAGTTTATAACTAGATTTTACTTACTCTTCAATGCCTACTTCTTCAGAGTCTAGGATGTTGGCAATGTGTGAGGCAATGAAGCTTTTCACTTGCTCATTCTTCTCCTTTGTGAGGACTCTCAAAATCTTTGCAAGATCACTTGGGGCAGGATCTTTCATCAGTATGAGATAGGCTGCCACACGTTTGTCTGTAGGTGAATCTCCTTCTTGGAATGCTTTCAGAAGTGTCGAATGGTCCTATATAAATAGAGAATGGTTTGCACTAGTTAGCTGACTAGTAGATGATCCTGTTAAACTCTTTTGGGAATGTATAGGCTTAAATAATTTGCAGAATATAATTGTTTTTTAGCACCACATAACTAATTTTATACTTTATTTCTTTACCTGAAAAAAATGTTTCATCAAAACTATTTTGCTAAACTTCATTTTGATTGAAAATGTCATAGAAATCACAGTTTTATTGAAAGTGATTTTCTTATCCTATATCTGGCAGGTTATTTTTTTGTTTAGAAGACCGAATTTTGGTTGTCGGGAATCAAAATGTTCTGGTCTGCAGACAAATTCTCAAATTTTGAGAAAAAGATCATTCAGTTTAGGAAAAGAGAGTGATCAAAATCTTCTGTTGCGGGAAAATTAAAACACATAATTTGAAAATAAATAATAATTTAAAAAATTAGGTGCTTTAAGTGAAAGTGAATCTGACGACATGAGCTCCAGGTGTTTTCAGGATCCCAGACTCCTTAAGCCTTGTCTGGAAACAAGAACACGTCTCTTAGAGTAGAAACCTGTTGATATTGAAATGACTTTACTACACTAAGTTCTGTCTAATGACATCCATTCTGTAGGAGGTGCTTTAATGTCACTGTAATGTAAACATAAATCTAACCAGTATTATTATTAACAAAGACAAAAAAATGCTAGTACATAAAAGGGAATTGATTTTTCTTAGAATCCATTTAAATCTGCAGTAGTTCATCAAAACCACCCTTAAATAAGTAGAACTCCATTAAGGCACTAATAGGAAGAGATCCAAACTTATCATTTAAATTGAGCTTATGTATATGAAGCAAGTACATCTCCAAGGAGCAACACCCACCAAGACAGAATTCTTCAAAACTTCTTAGATATGTATATGGAAACTAAACTAACTAAAGGAGTTCTAAAAAAACTGAGGATAGTTAAAAGAGAGACAGTAAAACTATGAAATAAGGAGAATGTTTTTGCATATTCAATAGCTTCCATGAACAGCAGTTTATGCTGGTTCTTGTGACACACTTACCTCTTCAGTAACAGTCATTTTCCTGAAAGCCTGGATGGCTGCTTTCTGAACTGAAGGTGATGCAGCTTCACTTCTGATACATGTCCTAAGAAAAGATTTCAGGTCGGGTTTAGCTTTCTCCATTACTGCACCCATGTTTCCAATAGCCTATCGGTGATGAAAACAGAAAGATGATAAACATTTTTCTCCACCAAGAGAAGTAGAGTAATACATACTCTACAATTTAAAATAATATTCTGTGTAAAGAAAGAAGAAAAAAATACCCGAAGTGTGAGGTATGTAAGTTCACCTTCCCCAGAACAATCACTGCCAAGTAGTGATGTCATGAAGCCTGCAACATTAGTTATTTCCTCTGTCACAATCTTTTTCTCATTATAGAACCTAAAGAAACAGAGAAATACATCAGAAACAAAAGGAGAAAATGGGAAATGTCTATTTTTTATTCCCACAGAGCAAATTAATGAGTATAACAAAATATCCTCAAACAGTGACTACTCTTAACTCAATTCTAAGCACTGTAATGTTTTCTTGAGGTTATTTTGTACAATTACATGCTGTCATTACTTACTTTGTAACAGAATGACTCAAGCCATAAAAAGAAGCTCTGCTTGGCTGATACTGGGCCATGTTAAGAATTTCCTGTATTCTTTTTGGAGTCGGAGAAGGCAACAGTCCCATGGTGTATGTGACCAGGTCTGTCACAACTGGATTCACGTTTCCAGTTCTCATTATTTGAAGGACTGCACTATAACACTCTGGAGTTCCACACTGAGTTAGGGCCTGAACGGTGATGGAACTGAAAGCAAAGAGATTACTTTGATTAATTAATTCCCTGTTTGCAGCTATCACTGCATGTTGCATGTTTGAAAGCAACTTTTACCAGGTTTATTAAGGTATTTTAATATAAAAGACATAACCTTATGCATGAGTGCAAGCAAATCACATAATTACTTATCAAAAGAAACTTCTTCCTTTTACAAATTATACTAAAAACATGAATAGCTATGAACAACAAGAAAGTATTAACAATACTATCATTATATAGCCATATCTTTTTTTCCCTCCACAACAGCCTTTCTCACAGCTTTAGGTATTATAATAGAATATGTTGAATCAGGCTGAGGCTCTAGACCCTTTAGAGATTGAGGATACAGACATGTAAATTCCCTCAAGTCCAGCCAGGACAAAAGAGTAATGGTAGAAAGTGGACAGCAGAGTCAGCCCAAAGAATTGTGCCCTTCCATGTCTCGAAAAATCTCACTTCCAAAACTGTTCTTTGCTGTAACTCAGACTTGGGAGTTTGGAATTACAGTCATCGTCCTTGAGCAAAAGTGCATGAAGAATATTTGGCTATAGTAACAGATACACAGGACTGTGTCTGGCATACATGTTTGGGATGATGGTGGGGAAAAAAAAACCCTGTGCTGGACCATTTAACAATTTATAGTCCAGTTTCTCCAATAAGTTTGGGAGATTTGATGGGGAAATGCTCAAAACAGTATTATTACTTGATAGAAGGCTAGAACTTTTAGATCCATTTGAATTCTGATACTGTTCTTGTATATTTAACGTTCAAGTTCCAATTACCAACTGAGCATTTTTGCTGGAAAATTCACAGGTTTTATTCTTTTCCTTGTTTCTCTCTCCAGATAATTTTGATGATAGTTGTCTTTCTGAAAGACACTCTATATTTAACTAACCTCTAATTACAGCAAATAATCAAATGTAGAATGGATTTGGAATGGCATTGACATATACTTGCATGATGAACTGTTGTGACGTACCTTGATGTTTCCATCATCTTTGGTACAAGAGAGCCAAGAGTGCTGTTATGCAAACTTCTAAGTCCAGACACAAATCTGTAAAATAGTCTTGCTCTCTGCTGGTTCTGCTGGGAGGCTGTAAGTTTCTGCAGTTCCTGAAGGATTTTCAAAACAGCATCCCCCTGCCTGTGAAATTTGGCATCTGTGCTTTCCAGAGCAAGTCCCTTCTCTTCCAGTTCATCTAGCAATTTAAAAATAAATTGCGTTCTTTATGTCTTTATCAAGGAGCTATGTTCATTTTTATCTTCTGTCACATAAATATAAACTTTGCAGATTATTTTATATCTGAATTGTTGAAGTTTAACAGCTGAACGGTTTCTAAAAATAATACAATGGAATTCAAATGTTGAATAATACTTTTTTGAATTTCTTTTTCATGAAGATGACTCCTTAAACACCTTTTGTGTTACCACAGTTTGCTTTTTCAACTTCTAATGAATATATCTTAGGAGAAATATGTTATCACTAGGAATAAAAACTCCATGTCATAAAGTGTAGTTTAGAACCAAATGCATAGTAATTATGGACTGTTTACATTTGGAATCTGAAGCTAAAAGATGCATGAGAAGTTACAGTTAGCTAGAACGGATTCACTTAGCTACCTTCCAGTAAGATTAGAATTATGACTGGAACATCTTCCTTATGAGGAAAGGCTGCAGAAACTGGGGCTGTTTAGTCTAGAGAAGAGGAGACTGAGGGGAGAATCTCATTAATATTTACAAATATTTAAATGGTGAGTGTTCAGGAGGTTGGGGCATCCCTATTTTTTCTATTGTTATCTGGCAACAGGACAAGGGGTAATGGGGTGAAGCTGGAACACGAAAATTCCATTTAAACATAAGAAAAAACTATTTTACTGTTCAGGTAAGGAAGCCCTGAAACAGTTTGTCCAGGGAGGGTGTGGAGTCTACTTCCTTGGAGGTCTTCAAGACCCTCCTGGACATGTTCCTATGTCACCTAATCTAGGTGGACCTGCTTCTGCAGGGTGGTTGGACTAGATGATCTCTAAAGGTCCCTTCCAAACCCAACCATTCTATGATTCCATTATTCTACGTTCTAGGGAAATTATAAATTTTTAATGATAAAGAATCATTTCAAAAGTAAAAACAAAAGACAAAAATATTATTTAAAATTACAGCATTTTTAAACTTTTCAGGTTTTCCTATTTTATACCCCAAACTTTTTCCTGACTAAATTGATCAAATTTCAATTAAAATGATTAAATATTTAACCTATATTTATATTTTGTCCTTCCATTTGTAGTATTGAGAATTGTAGCAATACCTTCATCAAAATTCCTGTTATTGATCTTTGGGGTATCTTCAAGCTTCAATGTCTGATTGACTTCTGTCATCACACCATAGCGATTTCTAGCAAAAGAAGAAAAATTCAGTGCTTTAGATTCTAAGTAGCTTTGAGGAGTCTTGCCACATCTCCAAGCCTTCTTCAGTACAAAGTGCATATTTGGAGATGAGGCCAAGGCAGTGTGACACATCTCCATTTAAAATTAATATTTATAAAGAAAAAGTAAGAAGCCAACAGTGTGCCCTCATGGCTAAGAAGGCCAATGGCGTCCTGGGATACATCAAGAAGAGTGTGGCTAGCAGGCCAAGGCAGGTTCTGCTCCCCCTCTATTCTGCCCTGGTGAGGCCTCATCTGGAGTCCTCTGTCCATATCTGGGCTCCTCAGCTCAAGAGGGACAGGGAACTTCTGGAGAGAGTCCAGTGCAGGGCCACCAAGATGATCAGGGGACTGAAGCATCTTTCATACAAGGAAAGCATACAAGGCTGAAGGAACTGATTCTACGATTCTATGAAAAAGTAATGCTAAATAGTAGAGCAACATACTTGTAGGAGGAAGGCAGAAATAGGTGTTTTTCACTGCAGACTGCATCTCTTATATGCCTTTTCTTTGCATCGATATTGTAATGACAGAATTGAGTGCTCCTTAGAAGGGTAGATAATGGGATATTCTGTAAAATGCATAGATTGGCAGTCATTGTACTGACCAGTATAGAAAACAAACAAGTCTTAATTTTACATTAACAATTACAGCATACTGGAAACAGAGGTGTATAACTATGAACATTCTCACACAAAGACAAAATTGTGCCAGACGCAATTTTCAGTTTTCAGTCTCTTCACGGGCTAAAATCCCACTGAAATTTTCCTTCAGGCCTTACTGAGGTGTTTGGCTTAGTACTTCACAACTGATCCCCTGTTGCTTACAACAAAGGACTCCATGGAAACCAGTTTGTAATTTTTAGAGTAGTTCAGACCCCTCATCACAGCTGATGCTCTTTCTAATTTCATTCTTATTATATAAAGCTGAAAGATTTCCACAACAAGCTGTACAAGTGGAAAAAATTATAAAGTGTGGGCTTAGCATAATAGGGTTTTTTTGTTTGTTTGTTTGTTTGTTTTTTTTTTTTAGGAAAACCACTCAAAGCACATATGCCATGATACCTGAAAGAAAGCTGTCAATATTCATGCAAGCAACTGCATTCAATCATTGTGGATTAACAGGTAGCCGGACACAGCATTTCAAACCATTTACTTTGAGGCGTTTAAAGCCTTCTCCTCCAGCACATCATACACACATCAAGGTTTTGCTGGACTGCGTGTTTTACATAAAATTAAAATGGTGAAAATTTTGACCCACAAAATTAGAAATTTGGGCATGATCAGATAGGTTATCATCTAAAAACAGCATTAACTCCATCTATGAAAAGCTCTGATTTAAATAATGAGAAAAACATGAAAGAAGGTAATGAGACTTTTTCTCCGTGTCTGTTTTTCTCTGTCGACTGCTAACAAAACCCCAGTCTGATCTTAGGCAAGGATTGCATAAAAACTATGTAAGCAAGTAGAAGATAAATAAAAAATTTAGCTGCTATGGTAGTTGTTCATCATTTTAAGTGATGTAGTGAATAATGTTATATCATAGTATTGTTAATGGTATACTTACCAGTCCTTTTACAATGGCAATAGGGCTGACATAATCTCTGATGGGACTGAAGTTGTCACAAGCTTTCAGATCCCTGTTAATTGAAATATCTTCTGCAACATTTCCTTTTCTAGATTTGAATTCAACTTCACTGTCACACTTTCCATATACAGTATCCTGGAAAGAAGAAAGAAATTAGTCTTTGTTCATGCTGTCAGACATCTTCTGGTCTAGTTGAAAGACGCACTTTCTCATCTAAATTTCCATGTCTTTTGAAAATGGTGCTCATGAATAACTCTACTAGATGAGGTTTTTTCCCTTTGTTAAGGAAATAAAGCAAATGCTTTCAAAACACCTACCATTGAAATTGTTTTTACATTTTCTACTGTTTCTGTTGGCACAAGTAGAGCTGAGATGATCCCTCTCTTGAGATTCAATACATGCAGAGGTTCATCCTTCTCTGGATATAGCTTGACTTTTGTTCCATCCTGAATGCTAAATTTTAGGTCATGTCTGCACAAAAAAAATCCCAACATTAGTATGAAATCACATTAAAGCAATGCAATGAAGAACACATAATCAATAAACTGCTGGGCAATAGCTAAAGCATTATGTTTACTTTGGTCTATCATTATTTCCTATTTACTGTTGTTACTATTAGAGAGTATCACTATTAAAGCAGCAAAATTCTAACCAAGGACATTCTGATATCACCAGACTACGTCATTTAAGGACAAGTAAATATCAACAGCAATGGCTGGAAGTTGGAATTGCACAAATTCAGAGTGGAGATAAGTAAATTTTTAGAATGAGGTAATCATTAACTATTGCAATAGGCTACAAAGCAATGTGAAGGATTCTCTACTAGTTGCAATCTTTAAATAAAACCTTGATTGTTTTCTGAAAAGCATATTTTAACACTCTCTCAAGTTGTTCTGAGATCTATGGCATGTGAAATAAGATGGAGAGGACACTGAGGCATTGAAACAAGCATGAAGGTGCATGAGTAAAACCTGCACTGACAAGCACCAGATACTAGTTGGGTGGAGAGAGTAGTAGCAATAAGTTACGAAAGCAGACAGGTAAGGAAAAGATAAGTTTCATAGGTCATCAAAGATCGAGATAGGAAATCTGGACTTCAGTCTCAAATGCCATTTCTATTGCACGTGTCAGCAAAAGAAAATCATCCCAAAATGGCAGCACACAGTCCTTTGGGAATTTGCTTACAAGAAAGAACATTCTTCCTGCAATAATCTTTTAGGGGACTACCCAACAGTTTCTTGACGTAGATGACATAAGAGACAAATTCCAGGTGAAAATTCTGAATGCAAGAAAGCTTTCCCTACTGGCAACTGAGAACTGTGTAAAGTTATCCCTAAGTTATATCAGGGAGAGTTTTGCTCTGAAGTGGAATCAGCTTAGAAATCTACCATATTAGCATGAAATGTTGTCAATTCCTGAAAAGACAGAGTGAAACTGGACTGCCATATTGCAGCCTGTTCCACAGTAAGGCTACATGTAATGATGATAATTGATGATGCTTACTTGGACATGGCATTTGCAAAGTCCTCAGAGTTCTTTGATTTTTTCAGCATGGCTCTTCCCTCAGTGTCAACACCAAATGTCTCCCTCAGGGAGCAATGCATTGTCCTCAGGATGAACTGGCACAGCTGTGGTACTTCGAGCTCAACCTGAAAACACAAATATGATGTGTTTATCTTTGTTTCATTATCATATTTCCAGGACCATGCAGTTAAAGCTTTGAAAACACAGTATTACTTTGGTTTTGTGAAGTGACGGATCACCCTGTTAGCAGTTATGAAAGATTCCTAGGTACTCTAAATAGCTTAAAGTAATTTGAGGGAGAAGATACAAATCATGTATTTCTTTGGCTAATTGCATGGAGTATACTATACATGGTAAACAAGCAACTTAGCTTCTACAAATTTATAGTATCATAAGAGCTATATGGAAACTTGAGTCCTTACACTGATCAACATTCAGGCTCTGTCAGAACAGTGTGTGCTAAATAAAAAATATTTTTCCCAGTTATTCCATTTCAGAAAAAAAAAAAAACCTCTAAACATAATTGGAAAGTTTTGGGCAAGATGGAAGGGTATTAGGCAATGTAATGGCCTATGGAACCTTTTACTCCTACAGCCCTCATCCTGACTGTTACCATTGACAGGCTATCGAGTGCTTGTTATGGTATCAATGAGCTCTTTTACTTCAACTTCTAGAATTGTTTGATGGACATTGGTAGATTCAGCCTGTGAGCTAAGGAAAACTGAACCACAAGGTCTTCTCCCTCTCTCATGTAAAAGTTCAGCCAGATCAGGATTGAAATGCACTGGCACAATTGCATGAATGATTTCTGACACTCTCAGTGTTTTCTGTCTAGTACAGGGATAGCTTAATCTTCAGAACTCTCAATCTAAACCTTTCAAAATAATGATCTTGTTAGGAAAAACACTGAAGGATGCTCCCCTGGTCTCAGCCCACAAGTTATTAAGTATTCAGTCCCAATCAATTGTATTTACACTTCTTTCCCTACCTTGCAAGTGATCTTTGAGCCGCTTCGAGAATCTGCTGTTCCTGTGATGCCACTTGATGTTTCTGCTTCATATGAGTAAACATATTTTCTGAGGGGTTTAAATCTGGTTGCATCTTCTGCAAGTGGGAAAACAAGAGTGCTTTTATGACCTCGCTATGATATGGATATATAGAGCCTTACAATACACAGTTGTGCAATTAAACTAAATTCCACATACAAAGGAAACATGAGGACCTTTCCCCTATTTCATTCCCTATGCAGAATAGTTTTCAGACAAAGTAATGCCTTTATGTCAGCTGCACGCTTTCTGAAACTTATGAGAAAACTTGGGATAAGTTTTGGGATCCACTGCTGTCTTTGACAGGATCTGATAATATGACCCTATCTGGCCTTAAAATCAAATGACAGAAATGGTAGATGTGAAAGTGTTTTTAAAATGTCTCTATTGCTCCTAAATTAAACAAATCAAGTGGTAGTTTTCAAATTGGTAATAAAATGATTCATTTTAGCTCAGATTTTTACACTGTAATTAAAATGCAATGAGCTGCTTCATGTAGTCACATAACTGAGACTGAAAACATAGAAAATGGACAATACCAAAACTACCATTCCTCAATACCATTTCGCCGGAGTCTCCAGAGTATCTTTCTGCTTCAGACTCTCCTGAAACGCGATCTGCTCTAATTCACTTATTAGATCAGCAAATTTTACTAGAGTAGATCATTTTTAATGGAGATAAACTTTAGTTATATAAAGAGCATCCAGAAAAAGGCTAAAGCACCAAGTTATGAGTAAGAATAAGGCAGGAGGAAGCACTTGTAGAAGTGTTTCTCTTTTTGCCAAAGAAAGCTCCAAAAGCTAATGGGCTTCCTCAAACGGATGAATTTCATCTGTGTTTAATCTGTCTCCAATGCTTTCAGAGACAATTAATCTGTAATTTTAAACCCTACAAGCAGGAATGAATGTGTTAACAGAAACATAAAAAAAAATATTTGTCCTAGTGCCAAATATAGGGATATGAGATCTTCTTTTGGTGTCTAGAATGCATAATGTTGGCCAATGGTCTCAATTACAATTCATTCCCATTACAAGTCCAAGCATCATTTTTAACTATACATACGACGATCATACATTTCAAGAGACTCTATTAGAGCAGTTTAGATCTATCAGAATCAGAAGTTACTGTTCCCTCTGTTTAAATTGAGCAACTCACTAGGATTGTGATGGTGTAGTGATGCTAAGTGAAAAGATATGTCTTAAATTGCAACTTTGCAGTTCTTTGTGACTTCCTGAACATATTAGAACCCTTATCTACTTTTACAAAAAAATAAATATGTGAAGTCATCTCTGTGTAAATCCACATGCTCACCATCAAATCCGTGTGATTCTGCCTGCCTATACCTGCAACGAATGTAGCATACTCTTTCTCTTTTACAAGATATTTGTCATGTCAGAGGCCAATGGCAATGTTACCTTTCCCTTTATGTCACAGAATTGCGTACTTAGAGAGGAAAACAGAATAGTACCGTAAATCTCGTATTCCCTCCTTCGGACTATCACTTTTACAAGATTTACATACTTTAACAGTGGTTTAACTGAAATAACTGTCACGTAATTGCTAAACAGAACTAATATAATTAATACTAGCTAGCTTACTGTAACCAGTATCTCACAAACATTTGAAAATGGAAATAAATTATTTCATTAACCTCGGAATTAACTGCTGTAAAACAATTTCAACACTAACCCTATCACTTTTGGCTATCCTGTGCTATTACATGGTTTAACTGCACATTCTCAGAAATTTTTGCAACACCAGTCTCTATTATGCTAAAGTCAAAAGACTAATTGTTGCTTCATTTCCAACTTTTAAATAGAATTATATGGCAAAAGAATAGGGAAATTATAAGATTAGAAATTAAAAACTCAATTAATAATTCTTTATTTCAAAATCACACAAGAAATTGGCAATGAAGCGCAGAAGCCTGAGTTGGTTCAGGCAGCTGAAATAAACTGAGTTGCCTGGAGATGGTGCTAAAGCATCCAACAAAGGAAAAAAACTCGGAAAACAGGACAAAACAACTCATCTGGTACTTTGACCCTATGGTAGAACATTATGTATCTATCTAACCAATCAGTCAGGGCCATTCAGAGTTCATATAAAGAAAGGGCATAAAGTCAGCATTTCCTGAGCCTTGACTTGTTTAAAGAAATTGCTATCACTGCTGACGGAGTTGATGATTATTCTACAGATATCCAAGTGCAGTTCTGTGGATATAGCAGGCACCATGAAGGCTAAATAAGAAGTGAGATTCAGCTCACTGTTACGTGTAACATACACAACCTCATTGCTAAAGCTCCACATCTGATAAACAGGGATTTCTAGATTAAGGAACTTGCACCTGACAATTAAGAAATCAACAAAATAATGCCAAGCAGTTTCTTAATGAGAACTTTTAAAAAGTTTAGAAACTTGGTCTCAGCTTCTCCAGTCTTAGAGCTGAAATTATTTGAGCCAAGCTTTAAGGATTATTAAACATCTAAAATAAATGGCAATATAGACTTCACAATATTGCCATCACTTTTGGCTCAGTTCCTTCAGAGGAAGAAATTTCTGGAATATGAAAAGTCAAGCTTTTAAAGATGTGTTCAGTAAATATAGTGACATAGGTAACAAAAGCAGATGTAAGAAATCAATTACTTGAACATCCTGGATTTCCATTTTCAGTTGTTTCTTCTTCTGCAAAGAAAAAAAAAAACCACCCAAGAATTAAAAGCTGAAAAAGGTGTTTATAACTATAAAACAAGGGCTATATAAATATATATGAAAATACTATGTTTTCATTGTAAGATTTTTTTTTATTTATGCCAACTTTTTATGTATTTTGGCACACTGATGCAAATAACAAAGCCACTGTTAACATTGACAATACAGAGTCAAATCTACAGGGAGTTACAGTAGTTGCCTTGAAATTGTGAACTAAGAATAGGTTCTTTAAGTCAGCAAATTAAATTATTTTTATTTAAACTGAGAAGGATCAGCTTCTTGGCTAACAAATATTTTTAAAAGCCCTATGTTATGTGAATTAGATTTATAAATAATGAGCACAAAATGCTGAGGTAGACAGATGAAATGTACCATATAACACAGTTTCCTCAAAACTTTTAGTCTGTTTGAGCACACAAAACTACTGCATACTAGATTGATAGCTTTTGCTTTTTGTACAAAGACAACTTTGGTGATTAATGCAACAATTCTCTGATATTAAATCTATTCTGACTATTGAGAGTTCCTTCTTTGGAGGGAAAGAACACAGACTGGAAGCCTATTCAAGTTAATCACAGAATCTCAAGAGCTGGAAGGGACCTCAAAAGATCATCTAGTCCAACCCCCCTGCCAGACCAGGACCACATAGAGTAGGTCACACAGGAACTTGTCCAGGTGGGCTTTGAATGTCTTCAGAGAAGGAGACTCAACAACCCATCCAGGCAGCCTGTTCCAGTGCTCCATCACCTTCACAGTGAAGAAATTCTTCCTTGTGTTTCTTTGGAACCTGTTATGTTCCAGCTTGTTCATGTTGCCCCTTATCCTATCATTGGATATCACTGAGAAGAGAAGAATCATTTGCTCCAATCTGTCTTAAGTGTGTCCCATATGAACCTACTTAAAATAAAGCTCATATAAAATAAAATATATTCTAATAAAAGTTGCTGCACTCTTTGGATACTATGTCATTTTTTGGGTTATCACACATAAATGCCAACACACATTCTCTGCTCACTCCCCAAGTTTTCAATCTGGGAATTCTGAGACTGACCAATCTATAGAAATAGAGTGTAACATTAATTACAATAATAGCAAAAGCAATTACTATTACTATTACTAGTACTACTATTACTATAACTTTATTAATAACCATTAGAAACAAGGGCATCCTTTCAAACTGTATAACATCAGTAAACAACAGAATATTAGCTCAATATAGATGTATTTGTGTTGAATTTGATCTGCTTATAAATCCAGACCTGCATAATTATCCTCAGATTCACTTTCTTCCTTAAGGTTCCTGAAGCCTTTCATGTAATATTCTACTGTGTTTGTATTCTAAAACACCACATCTCGAGAAAGAAGGATAGCTCACAATCCACAGCACCATATTGATCTTAAGAAAGCCCTTCTGATTTTGGGAAAAAGAGCTACTAGCCTATTTCTTTTACTACTACTGATGACTGTGCCCTTTTAACACAAAAATGTATTACAAATGTGACTATTGCCTGAAAAACACATTTTGCTTTATTGCACTTCCTCTTATTATTTGCCATAATAGGTTAGCAACGGTTGGGATAAGTTTGTATCGTATCTCCAAGCTACAGTATGTCCATGAAGGTTTAAAAGGACAGCATTACAGAAAAGCAATTACCCCCCCTCCCCTGCCCAATTATGTGAATTCCTTACGAGCTACAAAATACATTAAATCTGATTGAAAGATACTAGGTGACATTTGTGATTGTTTCTACTTTGGGATTCTCCTATGATGACTTTATAATTCCATAAGCCATTGTCATGTTGATTTTTGCATTATTGTTGTTTTAACGGTTCACAAATAAAGCAGCAAAAAGCACTAACATAAAAGGCAGTACTTACGTGTGAGGACACCACTGCTGAGCAGCAAGAAGAGCAGCAAGAGCTGCACAGGGCCCATGGTGAGCCCTGAACCCTCTTGCTGCTTTTTCTTCCCTCTCTATTCTCCTCTTCCCTACCACCTCAGAGGGAGAGTGAGCCTTCTGACTTGCACTTCCATTTATATAGTCTGTAGCAAGCAGCTGAGGCAAACGGTTTAGAAAGCTCAGAGCAAATTGCCAAAGGTCCAAAGGTGAGAGTCCCAGTTCTTCACTGCACTTCAGTCAATACTCTGCTTTGCTTGCTGGGAGTCCCTGAAGGCAGAGATTGAACATAGACTGGAGATAAGTGATTCTTCCAGTTCATTGTTTTCTTTCTTTAACAGAGTTGTAAAAGCAAAATCCCTCAGCTCTAGACTCTAAGAATGTATTCAAATAAAATTCCAAATCAACATAGGAATAATTGCAATGCATAAAATATAGCTAGGAAAAGAGGATCACTGCAGCACACTTTCTGTATTGATGTTGAGAGGCTTAAGGGTATGAGTGCTTGAGAAAATTAAACTATTGTGCAGTTCAGACATCTTGACCTTACAGGCAGGAGAATGAAAGTTTAAGATTTTTTTTCCTTTGCTCATAGAATTATAGAATGGCAGGGTTGGAAGGGACCTTTAGAGGTCATCTAGTCCAACCCCCCTGCAGAAGCAGGTTCACCTAGATCAGGTCACATAGGAACATGTCCAGGTGGGTCTTGAAGACCTCCAAGGAATGAGACTCCACACCATCCCTGGGCAGCCTGTGCCAGGGCTCCCTCACCCTCACAGTGAAATAGTTTTTTCTGATATTTAAATTGAACTTTTTGTGTTCCAGTTTCANGCCTTCTTGGCCATGAGGGCACATTGCTGGCTCGTGTTTAGCTTATTATCAATCAGGACTCTCAGATCTCGCTCTGCAGAGCTGCTCTCCAATATGTTGACCCACAGCCTGTACTGGTGCATAGGGTCATTCCTTCCAAGATACAGGACTCTGCACTTGTCCTTGTTGAACCTTGTGAGGTTCCTCTCTGCCCAACTCTCAAGCTGATCGAGATCCCACTGAATGGCAGCACAGCCTTCTGGGGAATCAGCCAGTCCTCCCAGTTTGATGTCATCAGCGAACTTGCTGAGGGTACACACTGTCCCCTCATCCAGGTCGTTGATGAAGATATTGAACAAGACTGGCCCCACAACCCATCCCTGAGGAACTCCACTTGTCATATATCTTTCTAAAAGTAATCTTACATTTACTTGCAATATTCATGTAAATCAGGTCACGTTCATGTTAAAAGGAAGCTTTGTATAATTCTTTTGCTCCCTTGTTTTTAGAAGCAATTTCTTTTTTCTTTGCTAATAATAACAAAATTGGGTAAATAAGATGATAAAAGTTATCTGAATGAAGAATATAAACCTTACTAAAATACAAACAAACAAACAAAATGTTTTCATGAATATGTATATTGGTAAAAAAGACTGGGTTTATGTCATGGGAAATTCTAGTAGTTTGAATTCTTTCTCTACTCTACCTATCAAAGCTAACTTCAGTAAAAAAGAATATATTTTTTTTCCAGTAAATTTAATTTTTGTGTATCTCATCAAATGGGGATGTTTTGATATTCCTAAATCAAAATAGTTCCTCTTCCTTTGTCGAATTTAAAATCAAATTTTGGCTTAGCTAAGCGGTAATATATTTTCCCTTGAAATGTTACCATGGTATTATGCAGCATGGTGGTTATCTTTAAAGTCTCTTATTTCTTCATACTCTTTTTCTCTTGGACTTCATAGTTGGGTTACACTTCCAAGGATGCACTATGATCATGTAACTCCTAATGTCAATACAACCAAAAGATAAGTGCTCATCTTCCCATAAGGGAGACATCTCCCTTTTAATCAGGATCTTATCTGGTGATAGTAACAAGCGCATGACATTTTAGAGAGATGTCTTGTAGAGATTTCTTTTGTGGATTCACCAGTACTAGAAGCAACATGAAGGATGCTTTTCTTGGGCTTTTCCGTTTCTGTCCTTGGCTGATTACAGATAAAATAAAACAACTAATAGGAGGTTATCATTTTTTACTTACAAAAACCAACATAGGTTTTCATTTACTTTTCTGTTCTCATCTGCCTCAATAAAAATGATTTTATTTGGTATTATGATTCTACTAAAGAAACTACAAAAATATATTTTTGCCCATCACAAAGGGAAAGATCCCTTTCTGCATTTGAACATGAAGTGGTTTTGACTATTACTTAAAATCTATTTATTGTTTCACTTTAACATTGCAGATAAATAGACATATTGAGTGCTCAGCATTTGTTAATTATTTCCCTGTTTTAGAATCATAGAATCATAGAACGGTAGGGTTGGAAGGGACCTTTAGAGAGCATGTAGTCCAACCCCCCTGCAAAAGGGGAGTTTTGCCTATCACTTGTCTGCTTTCAGGTGGTTATTTGGGCTCAAGCTGAGGCTGACGGATTGTATTAATATGATATTACACAAACAGATTACAGAAATCATGACTCAGCGCAAAAGCATGCAAGTAATGTGGGTACAACCTGTGACTGGTTTGTATTGCTGTATTACCTAGTCAATGGTACAGCACTTTTTTCCCATCACAAAGTAACACACACTATTTTTATCTATTTACGAATCAGCGAATCCCCATGCTTTCAACTCATTGGAACAAGTCAATATTTGCATGGAGCTAGAAAACATAAAATTCTTATTTCAGCTATTTATGTGAAATTGTGGGCTTTGACCTCAGAACAGTTTATCTTCCAGACCAATCTGTTTTAATTTGTATTATCTCATGACATTCTTTGCATTTCTCAATTACTTTTATCTAAATCCCACTTTCCTCTGAGCCCATCTCTTGGAAGTGAAATCTCTTGGAAGCTTTGGAGATGGAACCTTTCTGAAGCCCAGTGACTGTATCATAGGTCTTACATCTTTACATCTTTTGCACTCTATATGACAAAGACAGGCAAGAGAGTATTGGTGCAGATTTGAAAAGAGAAAGGACAACAAAACCACCAAACTTTATTCCCTGACATTCTACTCTGGAAGTAGTTCCAGTCTTACGTATATGCTGTATATTTCAAATCTGCACAGATTTGGTCCTGATCTAAAAACAAACATCTAAATGGAAGTTCTCCAAATGTCTTTTGATCAAGTCAACTGAGGTGAGTGCTGTGTCTCATGTTCTTTTTTCCTTTAATACTATTTTTGTTCCTTTCTCAGAAACAGGGACAATTTGGGCCTTGGTGCTTACCATGGTAAGGTGGCACTGTTGAAGCAGTAGATACTGCCAGAGAGCATTAAGTTTGTTTACCATTCTCTTCCAAAAATTTAAACACTAATATTAAAAAAGTATTAAAAAACAATGATGAAATTCTATTTAGAAAGGGAATATTTCTGGATATTTCACTTTTTTTTTCCTTAGGAGAAGATGGCAAGGGGAAAATTCTCTAAAAAATATGAAAATATCAGCACTATCTGGTAACTAACCATTACTGAAATGAAGTTGCATAACTTATTGAGGAAAATGTAGGGCATTTAGTAATGTTGATGAGATAAACTAGCTGGACCTGTCTTTCATTTTCATGAATTTTGACAATTAGATCTAATTTCTTTCCTAAAAATCTCACCATTACTTTAAGGATGCTCTGCATGTTCATATATATTGGTAGTGCTTAAAAACATAAAACATAGAACACACAGAGATTCTTTGTAGAACACAGCGTAAATGTAGTTCATATATGTAAAGAATGACTGATAAACTGAAAGTATCTCATGTATATGCACAGATTGACTGTTCAAAATCCACTTCTTCATGCATTCATAGGACATACTGTGTACAGACTGAACCAACGATCTTACAAAATGCAGATGTATAACAATATTTCCAATATGCTGGTACGTAGATAATTTGTGCATGTGTAATATGAATATGAAATATCTCTGACATTATGTTGAAGCCTTAGTAATTGGATTCACAGAATAAAATTGGTTAGGAAGGAACCTCAAAGTCATCTAGGCCTAACCCACACTCAAAACAGATCTTACTAGATCAGGATGCTCTGGGCCTTATACAGTGGAGTCCGATCAAATGACAAATCATAGAATCATAGAATGGTAGGGTTGGAAGGGACCTTTAGAGATCATTTAGTCCAACCCCCTAGCAGAAGCAGGTTAACCTAGATCAGGTTGTACAGGAACTCATCCAGGTGGTTCTTGATGGTTAGTTTATTATCAACCAGGACTCCCAGGTCTCTCTCTGCAGAGCCGCTCTCCAGCCTGTACTGGTGTATGGGGCTGTTCCTCCCCAGATGCAGGACTCTGCACTTGTCCTTGTTGAACCTCATGAGGTTCCTCTCTGCCCAACTCTCAAGCCGGTCGAGAT
Source organism: Urocolius indicus (assembly GCA_013401255.1). Taxonomy (NCBI): domain Eukaryota; kingdom Metazoa; phylum Chordata; class Aves; order Coliiformes; family Coliidae; genus Urocolius; species Urocolius indicus. Next base: position 52,826 of record WBNH01000562.1, read on the forward strand.
CCCTCTGAATGGCAGCACAGCCTTCTGGGGAATCAGCCAGTCCTTCCAGTTTGGTGTCAAATACTTATAATGAAAATGGATTTGATGGTCACTGTCACCTGTAGAGTTTAGAAAAGCTAAGAAAACTGAGCACAGTAAATTAATGCTAGTATATGGCTGGAAGTCAGCATGCAAAAGCATTTTTAATAGTTTATTCCAGAACAAGTGTGCAATGGTGTCTTGTATTTGTGTTACATATGGCATGTCTTGGTGGTCTTCACAGTACTGTCAAGGTACATTCCCCTTGTTTTCAATATAAATGTGTGCATCTTTGTAATGTTTCTTCTTCGATATTTAAGGATTGTCATATGAATACTGTTAAACAGAAAACCCATCTAAACCTCAAACTTAAACCAGAGCCTCTTAAACTGACAGGGATTTGCCTTTAAATTTGTTTCTTACCCATATTTTTATTTTTTTGTAAAATGTTAAGTTTAGGTGGTTTCCTGGCATTCAGAGTCTAGGTATGATTCTAAAAAGAACACTTCATTTTATCAAATTCTGTATTCTAACTTCACTTTCACTATACTTTTTCCACAACTGCACAGGAGAAGCTGGAGCAAATCACTCATCTGAGACTGAACTCTCTGTTTCCCAAACTTGTCTTTTCCACTGAAGAACTGATCTTGCCATGCCAACAATGGCTTTGCCAATGTTAATAGAAATACAGAAAATCCAATAATGTTTAGTTATATAGTCTATTGCTAGTATACACATTATTGTCTATATATTAGATATATATAATACTTTATAATGGTATATTGTATAGTTTACTATACATTATATATTATAGACCATGGTCTTTTATTTTCTTGATGATCCTGAGATTTCCTTTTTCTGTCAGTGGAAAATAGTGAAATGTTTTGACAGCACTGTTAAGAGAGTATAGTTGTTCTGTGTGGCCAGGTTTTATTAGCGAGACGCTACAGGGATAGCTTCTTCAAAGAAAGAGCTGCTAGAAGCTATTCCCATATCTGATAGGGCTAGTGCCAGTTGGCTCTGAGATGGACTCGCAATTGACCAAGGCCTGGCCAATTAGTGATGCAGGCAACACCTATGTGATTAATGTATTGGAGAAAGGGAAGAAGTTGCTGTTCAGGTGCTAAAACTGCAGCAGAAGAAGGGAGTGAGATTTAGAGAACATCACCTCTGCAGATATCAAGGTCAGGGAAGAAGGAAGAGGAGGAGGTGCACAGGCATTAGATAGAAGAGAGATTCCCCTGAGATCTGTGGTGCAGCCCATGGTGAGGCAGCTGAGCTGTGCCCCTGCAGCCATGGAGGCCATAAGGGAGCAGAGATCCACCTGCTGCACAGGGAAGACCCCATGCCACAGTGGCGGGATGTCCAAAGGAGGCTATGACCCTTTGGGAAGCCCATGCTGGAGCAAGTTCCTGACAGGACCTGTGAACCTGTGGAGAGATGAGCCCACAAGTTTGCCATCAGGACTTGTGGCCCCATGGGGAATCCACACTGGGGCAACTCATTCCTGAAGGGCTGTTTCCCCCATGGATGAGATCTACATTGGAGCAGTTTGTGAAGAACTGTATTCTATGGGAAGAACCCACATTGGAGAAGTTTGCGGAGGACTATCTCTTCTGGGAGGGACCCCACACTGTAGCAGTGGGAAGTGTGAGGAGGCCTCCCTCTGAGAAGATGCAGTAACAAAGTCCATCTGTAATGAACTGACTGTAACTCCCATCCCCTGTGCGGCTGGAAGGAGTAGAAACTAGGGAAGAAGGAGGGTAAGGGTAGGTGTTTTAAGATTCAGCTTTTATTTCTCATTTCCCTGCTCCATTTTGATTGATTGTTAAAAAATCAAACCATTTCTCCCTAAGCTGAGTCTGTTTCGCCCATGACAGTAATTTCTGACTCACAAGCCCTTTGTTATATTTCTCTTTCCCCTGTTCAGTTTAGGAGAGGGAGTGATAGAACAACTTTGGTGAGCATGTGGCATCCATCAAAGGTTAAACAGTCACAGAGAAGAACGTGGTAACACCTTCACTGCCATATCCATCAGAAATGGTCTTTGTCGTTGGACTGACTTCAGAAGACTTTATCTTCAATTAACTCACTTAGATTCTTTATCTAAAGTTTTGTATCTCATTTTCAATCAATGACTTTTGCAAGTCAGCAACACAGTTTATGGATACAATCATGCTTGGTACTAAATTGCTTGTATTCTAAAGAATCCTTGTGTACTTTCCCTTCCAGTCTTCTCTCCCTTCTCTTTTTTCCTCCTTTCCTTTATTTTTATTCCTTCTTTCTTATTTTCTTTTTTTAAGAAATAAACTCTCTGTATGGTATTCTCATTTTTTTTTCTTTTTGTTATTACTCATCCAGGTCAAGGCCCAGCACTTCTGGTTCTTTGGGAGCTCCTTGGAAACCTTGGTCTGAGCATTCTGCTATGTCTCCCAGACCAGTGTCATCTCTTTAGGTCTTAGCATGTGTCTCATCAGAGAAAAATGGTTGTATTTTCTGGCGAAACACCTCTGGTACTAACTATAACCCAATGGCAATTTGAGGAAACTGTGTGTCCCAAAGGAGATGTTGGAGGTGCATAAACATGCACTGTGTTTGACTAAGAACCCCTGCCAGAAGCCTGCTGAGGCTTCAGGAGTAGAAAAATATTTAGCATAATCCATCCACTCCACAATTTCTCTCCTTTTAGGTAGTGGAAAATGTTTCCTTTTACATATTTATTAAGTTTTTTTAAGTGTATTCCTTTGTAAATGGTTTATCTTCTTTTTGCATTAACAAGAAAATGTACTGATTCTTTTGAACATTATATTCACACTCTCCTTTCAGAGCATTAAACCTCCCTAGTTCCTTCCCTTTTTTTGTCCTGATCTAAAGGAATGTACTTTTGAACTGCGGTAGTTTGGGATCTCTAAATTCAGTTTTGAATTCTGGTGAAAGATTCCTACAAAGATGTTGTGAACCTCTACTTTATTCCCTCTCATCAACAAGGTGACATGGTGAAGTGCTTCATGTATTTCTAGATGAGCAATTTTTCCACTTTTAAAAAATTTCTTCCAATTTCTTGTTAATCCATACTTTTCAACCAAATTCTCCCTTTTAAGCTCACCACTGGAAGATTGATCTTCTGGTGTCTCCTAATACTAATAACACTGGTTTTGGTACAGATGTTCAGTGCATCTGTGAAAAAGGTAAGACTGAGAACTCATTTACTTTAATGATGACAATCCAGGGATTTCCTGTAGCAAAATTACATGCTGCTCTTCTAGTAACTTCCATTGAACCAGTGGCAGTTTTGTCATCCTTTTTGTTTTGGTTCTAATGCCAGTATTGCCAGCCATGCCAAAATATCACATTCCAGTGGAGTGTCACGACATAAGTGGTTCAGTGAACCACAACTTTAAAATCTGTGCAGCTTTTTACTTCTTCTCTCCCCTGGTTTCAACTCTCCATCATCTTCATACCGCCAGAGCTCATGCTGTCTCCACAGGCTTTTATGTACACAGGGTGCCATCTCTGCCTGCAAAATTACAACCGCTTTCCCAAAATTAATTCAGCATTGCTGCTGTGCTTTCTATGATGCTTTTCCTCATCTCTGCATCTGACCACTTCTCAGAGACTCAATATGTTTTCCAGACTTACAAGTTGAGTTCATCAACATACTACAGTTAAATGCTTAGCTTTCTGCATTTCATTTAAATGGATGCTTGGAATATAAAAAATGTTATTTATAGACCTATTGTCTTGCTGTTTTTACTTTTGCTGACATCTGCTGCTCACAAATACACAGGGGAGTAATGTTTAAATCTCTTCCAGTTGTTTTGGGAGCTCATTTTTCCATCATTCTGAGCAATACACAATTCTTTCTGCTTTTGAGAACTCCTCAATAATCACTCAAAGAGTCTGACAGATCACCTTCACTCAGTGTCCGAGCTGATCCATCAACCTGATAGTATTAACTGATGGCATTGTGCAATACAAATTACTACACAATATTATATGGAATTTTACTACATCATTCCTGATCATTTCAAGCCACTGTTATTCTTAGATGGGGAAAAAATTCATGTTAGCAATAGGGAAACAGAACCATAAACAGACTAACTTGCTTTGCAGAGCACAGGAAGCCCTCACTACTAGCTTTCTCCTACTGTATTATAATTAATACTGCAGAAGATGCCCCCTGTAACATACTGGCAGCTTGAAGGCCACAATGATGGCTCTGTGGACTAAGCTTGCTCATGATAGTTAAGAAAGTATGTTTACTCAATGTCTCATCTGAGAAGGACAATTTTTTTTTCTCATTTTACAAAGGCATTGATGCTATACAAGGAAGGGAAAAAAATGAGTCAGTACTTTTTGCATGGTATCATCAAAAACGATAACGAAACTATGAAGCCACAAGAGTGATAGTAGATATGGCTGTCAGGTGGGGACTGAACTTTATACAAGGACCAGGTTATAAATTTAATTACTGGATGATGAACTGCACCTGTTAGGCTTGAGGTTCTGAAGAGCTTGAAAGGAAGGGGACATGTCATTTGTCTTATTGGTACTGACATCAAAGGCTTTTCACTTTCTGACCACCTTTGTAAATACAGCCTTAATGAGCAGTGGGTTCAGTTTCTTTACCAGAGTAAAAACATTTTCAAAATTAGAAATGTTATTTTAGTGGTTTTGATTTTCAATTCTAGGACAGGCTAGGAGTCACGGAGATTTCAGAAAAAACTGTGTCTTTTATCCCAAAAGAGGCTTTGCATTATATCACTGAATTGTCTTCACCTTACCTACACATCTGAATATTTTGCTGATTAAATAGCACAATTGTAACAATCATTCCAAAGTCTTGAGTTTTAGACAAGTCCTAAGAGAAGAAAGGTCTTTTTACTCTCTCTCTGGGTTCCTTTCTAAACTCAGTTTAGCAACCTAGATTAATATACAACTGACAGGAATCAAATTAATATTTTAAAGACAGATAATTAGGATTTTTTTAAAATTATCAAATTACATATTTATATCCTTACTTATCCGAGGCAATGTTGTGGTGCAGAAAAACATTACATACTTCCTCTTCACAGGTACAACTCATCTGAAATGTGTTGTCAAATCTTAAACATTTTTAATATATATTTTTTAAAGTAAAGCATTTGTTTGTACTTCATGAATTAAGTATACTGGTAATTAACCTCTTTCCTGATCTTTGTTAATTTCTTATTACTTCTGTGCAGTAAAATCATAGTGACAAATATTATCCTTTGCATACACTACTTTTATTCCAGAAACTCCTTGCTTGAAATCGAGGTGATGCTTGAAATCACCTTATTGTCTGTTCTAATGCATTATCTTTTTAAGGACTTTATATCCCTATAGCATAATTCAAGCTTACAGATGAGCTCTTATTTCTTTCTGAGTGCTCTTTCACTCCTTTCATTCAGTTAAGAATGCAACTTTTCAATACTAGGTATCTCTGTACTTGCTAAGCCACTAATAGATAATGGTAAAAATATAGTATTAATAAGCAAAAGAAAGGGAAAGAAAAAAGGAAGTAGGAAAGGAGGAAGATAGGAAGAATCAAGGAATGAGAAAGTGGAACTTCCAGTGTTCCAGCTTGTGCCTGTTACCTCTTGTCCCGTCACTGGGCACTGCAGAAAAAAGATTGGACTTGTCCTCACAACACTTGCCCTTTAGGTACTTAAAAGTGTTAACGGGGTCCCTCCTCAGTCTTCTCTAGACTAAATAGCACCAGGTCTCGCAGCTTTTCCTTGTAAAAGAGATACTCCAGTCCCCTCAGCATCTTTGCTGTCCTTCTCTGGACTCACTCTAGAAGTCCTTCTTGAGCTGGGGAGCCCAGAATTGGACACAGGACTCCAGATGAGGCCTCACCAGGGCAGAGTAGGGTGGGAGGAGAACCTCCCTCAACCTGCTGGACACACTTTGCAATGCTCTCCAGGATGCCATTGGCCTTCTTGGTCATGAGGACACATTGCTTGGGTATTTCCAAATCTGAAAGCTGGGTTATGAGCATTTTTTTTGCATGTGTATGGCTGTCCAACTATCTCTGTTGTCAACAGCACAGTGATTCATGATGCTCATACCTCATCTAACACTAAGATACGGGATACACTGCAAAAATAGGTTAAAATCAATTTTTCAATACTAGCTGGTACTCAGGAAAAAAAAATGTTACATCCTGTCGATCAGATATTATTTAGTTTAGATCATAGAATCATAGAATGGTAGGGATCAGGAGGGACCTTTAGAGATCATCTAGTCCAACACCCCTGCAGAAACAGGCGCACCTAGATCAGGTCACAAGGGAACATGTCCAGGTGGGTCTTAAAGACCTCCATGGAAGGAGACTCCACACCCTCCCTGGGCAGCCTGTGCCAGGGCTCCCTCACCTACACAGTGAAATAGATTTTTCTTATGTTAAAATGCAATTTTTCGTGTTCCAGCTTCATCCCATTACTCCTTGTCCTGTTGCCAGATACAATAGAAAAAAAGGATGTCCCAGCCTCCTGACACCCACCATTTAGTTAATGGTTTAGTTTAGTAGATGTTATTTAGTAACAGAAGGAAAACATCCAGAAGTTATTTTTTAAAATAATTCTTTGAAAACACGTTTAGTCAATTAAACAAACACCCACATATTTATTTAGTTGTCAAGAACGACTATTACTGAATTCATAGAATCATAGAATAATAAAATGGTAGGGTTGGAAGACACCTTTAGAGATCATCCAGTCCAACCTCCCTGCAGAATCAAGTTCACCTACATCAGGTCACATAGGAATGTGTGCAGGTGGGTTTTGAAGACCTCCAAGGAAGGAGACTTCACACCCTCCCGGGGCAGCCTGTTCCAGGGCTCCCTCACTCTCACAGTGAAATTGTTTTTTCTTGTATTTAAATGGAACTTTTTGTGTTCCAGCTTCATCCCATTACCCCCCCTGTTGCTAGATACCATAGAAAAAAGGGATGCCACAACCTCCTGACAGCCACCATTTAGATATTTGTAAATATTAATTAGATCCCTCCTCAGTCTCCTCCAGACTAAACAGCCTCAGTTCCTGCAGCCTTTCCTCATATTGAAAGATGTTCCAGTCCCCTGATCATCTTGGTGGCCTTGAGCTGGACTCTCTCCAGAAGTTCTCTGTCCCTCTTGAGCTGAGGAGCCCAGAACTGGACACAGGACTCCAGATGAGGCCTCACGAGGGCAGAGTAGAGGGAGAGCAGAACCTCCCTCGACCTGCTCGCCACACTCTTCTTGTGCATCCCAGGATGCCATTGGCCTCCTCCCCAGACTGGCCCCACAACCCAGCCCTGTGGAACTCCACTGGCCACAGGCCTCCAAATCAATTCCATGCCATTGATCAGCATCCTCTGGGCTCTGTCATTCAGCCAGCTCTCGATCCACCTCACAGTCCACTCATCCAAGTCACACCGTCTGAGCTTTCTGATGAGGATGTTATCAGAGACAGTGTCAAAAGCCTTGCTGAAGTCAAGGTAGATGATATCTGCTGCTCTCCCCTCATCTAGCCAGCCGGTTATGCACTCATAGAAGGCTATCAGGTTGGTCAAACAGGATTTGCCCTTGGGGAATCCATGTTGACTTCCCCTGATAACCATCTTTGCCTTCCTATGTTTAATAACAACATTCAAGATGAGTTGTTCCATCACCTTTCCAGGGATGGGGGTGAGGTTGACCTGCCTGTAGTTTCCCAGGTCATCCTTCCTGCCCTTTATAAAGACTGGAGTGATATTGACCTCTCTCCAGTCCTCAGGCACCTCACCTGTCCTCCATGAATTTTATGTTTTGGCATGAAACCCCAACATATTAACAAGCCAATTATGACATAGTTTAATGAAAAATGACAGGTTTCTTAGAGAAATGTAACACTGAGAGTCACTTCACCTGCAGGAATGAATTGGTTGGCAATGACAAAGTGATGTCACTCTATCCGATAAGGAGATTTGGCTCAACTTTGAAGCTGCCTCTGTTCTTATTGGATGCTCTTGGCAGCTGCTTCTCTGTGAACTGCTCCATCATTTGGCTTTATATTCCTTGACCTTTCACCATCTTTCTCCTTGTACTTGGTACCTCTGATTTTTTATTGCCACAGTCACACTTATTTTTTAGTGAAATTTTAGAATTTTATTTTCTAGTGTTAATTTTTTCATTTTTTTCTTCCTATTTTCTCTCTTGTGGGCCATCACCTATATCTTACATTATTCTTCTTCCTCCTCATAGTTAGCAAATTGCTTTGGTGTTAAGACTACTGAAATCTCTTTATCTTCATGTTCACAAAACCCTTGCAATCCACTGTTCTGTCCAGAATTTCTCTGCGAGAACAACCTAACAGATTTTCTAGTCTAGTGTAGACTTCAGGCCTAAAATGGATGTTCAGATGGAAGGTTTATATGAAATGTATTCCTCTGTAACGGTAAGGATTTGATGGACAGAGAATGAGCACACTATTACGTGCAATTTAGAACTGAAGTCAACGTAGAGAGGTGAGTGAAAGAGCAAAGCAGTAACATAATAGTGTTATAGTAATGCAAATAACTATATGTTCTCAATAGTAACCATAAAAATAATAGAAGCAAACAGAGCTATTATTCAGTTCCTGTGTTTCCAGTCCAAAGAACATATAGTGGAAACTGAAAATGATCAGATAGGCAGCTCAGAGCCATGAAAAATACTCCTATCTGAGAGAGACTGAAGAAACTGTAATTGTTTGCTCTGAAGAGTAGATAAGAAAAGATAAGATAAAGGCACAGAAACCAATTACAAATATAGAGCAAGATGAAAAGCATGGAGAGTCTCCTTTTCTTGTGGTTCTAGAAGACGGTTGGGGGATGCTTCTATGTGGAATCAATCACTGAAACATAGCCATCTACTTTTCTTTTCAACTTTTTGGGTATCAAGGACATCTCTATGATGGTTGTAGTAAGACACAGATCTTACAGATTTGCACCCTTCTCGGTTAGCAACTGAAGGTCAGAGACGATAATCCATAACTAAAAAAATGATACTAGATACATGAGTCAATTTAATCTTGCTTTTAGTGATTGAAATTTTGCAAGAAATAAATGCTAAACTGACTAAATACAAAAAAGTATTAAACATGATCTAGAGGTAGCTTTGGAGATGTCTGGTTTAAGTCTGTTAAATCTGTTAATGTATGTACATTTTCTGTAGTGTCCAGTGATAGTACAAGGGGCAATGGACCAAAGCTGGAACAAAAAAGTCCCATCTAAACATAAGGAAAAACTTTTTTTACTGTAGGGGTGAGGGAGCCCTGGCACAGGCTGCCCACGGAGGTTGTGAAGTCTCCTTCTCTGGAGGTTTCCAAACCTGCCTGGATATGATCCTGTGTGATCTGATCTAGATGGACCTGCTTTAGCAGGGAGGTTGGACAAGATGATCTCTAAAGGTTCCTTCCAACTCCTACAATTCTGTGTTTCTGTGATACCTCTTGGTTATCTTCTTTCCTGGACATCCTGTTCCAGCTGGACTGGGACCTTGTCACAGTAGTGTTTTACAAAATTAAAAAAAAATACTTCTTTCTTTGGCAGGGATGATGATATAAATACTAACAAAAGAGATGGAAACAGGCAGATGAATAATACAAGGATACAGAAAGGATGTAATTTATGCAGTTGCCCAAACTTGGATATCTTAAGCCATTTCATATACTAGAGTGCTTTGTCTGATTTTCAGCTGTTTCTTCAAAATTCTACCATTACTTTAGTAAGACAAGGAAACTCAGACAGCACCAGACATTCATGATTAGGCAACTGATTAAAAATGTAGATGGAATCAGACACCTACAGACACCTGCAGATACCTACATCACAGACAACACAGATTTTAAACGATCGAAATTTCTGTGCTTAAGCATGCAAGCTAAGAATTTTCTTTCAGAGGAAGGTAACCCTATAATTTCTTCAGATAGCTTCTATTATTTCTCTGTGAAACATTTGATATTGCTGGGCAAAGAGTGTAGCAGTTGTTGTATGTCTATTTTATATTTGACAAAAATTCATCTCTTAGTCTGAATGTTAATTCATGAGGCATGATTCTAGTGGGGCTAGAAAATAAATTTCAAAGATTCAATTGTGTTCTCATATAAAATCTGCTCTTGACTGACTTAGACTGATAGACAATTGTTTCCCTGGATCTTAAGTGAAACAAGCACTAATGCACCTAATTTCAGAATGTTAAGGAAGAATGTAGACTGTTGAATCAAGTTCCTTGGTGACTAATGGTAGAGTCTGAAACGGGTAAAGCCAAGAATGTAACCCTTCTGTAATCCTTTCAAATGGCAGCTGTGCTTAGAAATTCAGATGTTAGCATTTTTACAATTCAATTTTATGGGATTAATATAAAACCTAATGTTTAATTTCAGTTGAGATTTATGTTGGGAAAGTGTTTGAAATTTTCCCATGACTTTACACTATGTTAAAATATTCTGCAACAAAGTTACACACAGGCTTAACATTTGTCAGCTCTTAGTTGAGTCTGTGCTGGGAACTTTCTACTTATAATCACTGCTGATGGACATCTAATTCAGGCACATCACAGAAGCAGGATTAGATTAAAACACCAAATGTTCAGCAGTCAAATAGGACACAAACAGGCTAGTTTGGATGGGAATTTTCCTCCATTTATTTAAAGTTAGGGTCCCAAGACAGAAGATGATTGATCAGAGAAAGTAGGTCCATCCATTACCTTTGGATGAGGACCTGAACGAAGCTATATATTTTAAAAAGTAAAAATAGAATATAAGGGGAAAAAAGTTTGAGGAGTGGAAAGGTGGTGTTCCAATAGGGATGTAACAGAGAAGTTAGGAGAGTGAATGGGCCGTTCAAATATTCACACATCTAAAGAGACGACGAAATTCAGAGAGCAACTTTCATGAAGACACTCCTGACTACAGATAGACTGACTTGATGAACAGACTTGCTGTAGTAGAAAGAGATGAAAATAGGAAATGCCTTTGGATAGAACACAAATTAAACCAGTTCCAGGGAAAAAGGGTGATGAGGACAATCAAGTTTGTTTGTACTAAAAAAATGAAATGGGCCAAGGATCACTCTCTAGCTCTGAAGGTCAAGGGTTGTGGTATAGTGCATCAAGATAAATTTTCTCATGTAACCACACAAGGTGCTCACATGTGATATATGTATTGGGAACGGCTCTGGACTTGGCGATAAACCTGAAGTGGTGCCTGGGCATTTTCTGGGAAAGTGTTTGTTGGGCTGGGCTAAAAACATGCTGTGGACTGTATTTAGCTGTGAGAAAAAGTAAGGTACAATTGCCATAGCTTTGTTTACTAATGTTGGAGTAGACATGAAGATGATATACAAAGAACTGCAAGTTTAAACAGAATGTCATGACCAGAGATCCAAAGAAAAGCAAGAAGGAAAAACGCTGGGATTCCTCTCAGCTGTAGGTCTGGTCTAAAAACCTGAGAAGCATCTTACCAATAAATATTTAATAAGACATCAAAGCTGTTAAATTTTGTCATCAAACTGTATCCAGCACACAAAAGTATGCAAGGTTTGTCAAAAGTAAGTATTTCAGATATGAATCTGAGGAAGCCTGAAAAGCTCTCTGTACATTTTCAGGTATTCTGGAAAACAATGATTCTGCTGATTTCATACTGTAACAAATCTAGATTATGTCAGTTTAGGGAAAATATTCCATACAAAGGTGTTATTTCTATTGATTCTTCTAGTGGACTTTCAGAGATTTTTTTTTCTTCCAAGGGACAAGGATAAATATTTAACAAGGAAAGGAAAATAGCCAGATTTGGCTAGATTTGGCAATAGTCAGATTACTACTTCTAGGAATCTGAGGAACATTCTGCCACTGACAAGCATCTATGAAAAGAGAATTGTTCTCATGGAAAAAAAAGAATCAAAGGAAGAACACGATCTTAAGTTGGTGGAAGAAGAATGTAACTTCTTTACTGCGATACCACTTCAGAATTTTCACATTAAACAAGAGGAAAACACTTGAAAAGAAGAACTCTAAGCTTAACTGAATAAATTACTATGCCAGAAAATACTATTAAAATAAGCACAACATTAACAATTAATAAGGAGTAGATCAGCAAAAAAATTTAGATCTTGGAAGGGTTAAGGGAGAATGGCCAAAACTTGAGAGGGAAATCATGAATGCTGTGAAAAAAAAAAAAGAGCAAAGGAAGGATAGGAAGAAGATACTATTAAGCTTGGTCTAAAGATTAAATTGACATCATCCTCAATTCTCACAATCAAAGCTTGAGGCATGTACAGGAACAGAACTGCTATAGTACTTTCTAGTGATAGAAAGAGGTATTTAGCAATGGCAATGCCAGCAGATATAGTGAGCTACATGGCAATAACAATGAAACTAAAAATTTGACTGAACCCTACTATATCTTTTTGTGCATTTAAGCTACAGTCAACATGGAAAGATTGGGTCATTCAGGAAGGAACTAAATGATCTAAGACCTAGAGCATTAGAAATAGCATAAATTTCAGTAGTACAAAGGAAAAGGTCATTGATTTAAGAACAGATAGGAGGTACTGCTTTAAGCTAGAATCTTGTACATTGTGGAAAAAGAGAGAGGAAGTGTTTATAGATATCATTTATGAGCAAGATAATTGTGAGCAGTGAGCTGTGACAAGTGGAAAGCAGCTGTAATCTTAGGCTTTATCAGTGAAAGTGTTTGCACTAGTGATAGGGACATAATACCTACTATTCATTAGAATATAACAGTAATTACTGATTATTTTCCCTAGTACTGCTGGAAATTTATGTAGAACATTCTAAGCACTTATTGTTAATTGGCAAACATAAACTCAAACTAGATGGGAACAGAAGGACTATTTGAATCAATACAAAAGCAAAAAGTGGATTTTTTTCAAGACGAGGCAAAGCAGCCAGATACTTCTAGCCTAGAACAGTCTGAGAGGGGTATAACTGTAAATCCACAGGAAGAGAGGAGCCATACAAGCTTCAGGAAGATGTTGTTGCAGGCCTAAAATAAAGCAGTCAAAGGCACATCAAGGCTGAAGACTGGAAATGATGCATCAGTCTACAAGCCTTTGCAGAGGAATGCAGAGCATTTTTAGAGCCTAGTTTAATCCATTTCTGACTGGCATAAGAAAACACAGTTGCTTATGACAGCAGGAAGCATTCTGGTTTGGAGAATTTCAAAAGCTTTTTCTAGCTTTATGCTTCAGAAATGCTGCAGAACTTTCCTAAGCAAAAATGAATTAAGAGAATGAAAATACACAGTGGTTACTTCTTTGACAAGACAGATAGACTAAATCTACAGAGTTATTACAGGAAAACTTTTCTGTTTGCGTACATTCACACCTAAGGTTAAACATTACCCTGAAAGGTGAAGCCCCTCATTGCAACATCAGATTGTATTTTTCCTCAAACACTAATGGGTTTTTAACAACCACAAAGAATAAAAATCTCACAGAAAGCCTACACTGAAGGTTTCAAGAATGCTATTTGTATAATAAGAACTGTGTCTAGTGTCAATGTGTGCCAACTATGCATAAAATCACAGATTATTAAACTGTTACGACATTAAAATACTCAGGCCCAGTATGTTTTCATATCAGATGCAGTATTATGATAGAGAATTCATAAACAGAAGAGAAAAAGCAAGATTTTCAAAGGCAACAAGAACAGTTTATCAATGGAAATTTGGTGCCTAAGGTGTGTTACACCTTTGCATATATAGATTCCATAATCTTTGCAAGTAATGATGTACGTAGGGCTATCAGAATGTGCAAAAATGCATGCAGATTCTTGCCTTGACTAAAGAAATGGGACAGAAAAAAATCAGACCAAAAAAATCCATGCTCTTATAATGCAAAAGTATATTAAGTCAGACTTGTTTTTCCACAATGATTGGAACTGGTAGAAAAGATCGGCTTTCAAAGAGGTAAGCAGTTAAGTTTGATGTTATTCTTCTAAACTATCTGATACATCTTAGTTAGTCAGTCTGCTCCCAAGAATTCTGCCTATACAAAGTAATGTTTTTATTAAACACTCCATAGTATTAATTAATGTAGAGAAATTTCATTCAAAATAATTTCCTTTAAACTGTGTAATAAGGTCTGGTGTAAATGGTGGACAGGATTTAAGGAGTCATTCTCATGGATGTAGGCTTCAACACTCTAAGAAGCTACAAATGGGTCATCCTAACTTTCTTTAGCAGGAGGGTTTATCAACCCTATTGATAGTCACATCATGTCTGTTCCTATTTTGCCCTCACTGGTTTTTATCCTAAAACGCTTGTAAATGTTTTTCCTACAATAGGGCTTTTATTAAGAAAAGCGTCTTTTGAGATTGCTGTTTATTAGAAAATTTTTGATAATTTGTACCATTTGGTAGCAAGAAAACAATTATGAGGAATAGAAAGCATTTAAATGAATTTCTGAGTAATAGCAGAACTCATCGAACTCTCTTTGAAATTTAATTTATCTTTCTGTTATAATTAAGGCAATGTGATGACCATGCAAAGAGCTTCACAAAGCACTTAATGTTGTAAATTAATGTTGACATTTTACTGGTAGAAAGTAGTAAATATCCTCATATTTGCAGAGGGATTACATTAACCTATAATGCTGTCATTAGTCACAATGATTCTTATGAATATTTTAAAGATTTCTTTCCATTGGCTTACTGTTAGCTGTATATGTCAACCAAGGAATGACTTCCAAGTAATGTTGGGGGACAACATGTACATTATGTTTCAAAAGCACAGGCAAAAATTCAATAGTGAAAAAATCATGATGTCATGAACATAGTTAAAAGAGACATTCTTCAGTTATGTATTTCTTGGTGTTTGGTATAGATAAAGTCATAAAAGTTAATGAAGGAAAAGATCCAAGCCAGGGTTTTGAAAAATGGTCATAATTAAAATAAGGCTGCTAACTGTGCTAAAAATGACTGTATATTTAACTAATTAAAATAAACACCATGGAGATTTTTTTTTCATTAATTTTTTAAAAGCTTATTAAAAAATTAGTTGCAATTAAAATCAGGCTACTAGTTTCCAATACTAGATACAGACTTGGAAGACTAACTTCTTAAAAAACATTTGGCCTTATTAGACTATTAACTTATTGCCACCCAGTGATACCTCCCAATTCTTCTTTTTTTAGAGTGGATTTTTAAAGGCACTAGTGAGAATGCTTTGGGGCATAAATTAGTCCACTGAGTTGTTGGCCACAATGGTGACATTTGCTCATGTATCTGAAATTGCTTAAAGGTAAACATTTTTTACACACCACTTCACTGCACGTGAAATGTATGCCCTTTGTTGACTAGGAATGCATGTGAAACCCTGGAGAGAGGCATAGGGTCAGAACAGTTGTTTATTGAACACAGCAGTAGCTGCTTCCATGGAATATGGGCCACCAAGATGATCAGGGGACTGGAACATCTTTCTTATGAGGAAAGGCTGCAGGAATTGGGGCTGTTTAGTCTGGAGGAGACTGAGGGGGGAATCTCATTAATATTTACAAATATCTAAATGGTGGATGTCAGAGGTTGGGGCATCCCTTTTTTCTATGATAGCTAGCAACAGGACAAGAGGTAATAGGATGAAGCTGGAACACAAAAAGTTCCATTTAAACATAAGAAAAAACTATTTCACTGTGAGGGTGACAGAGCACTGGCACAGGCTGCCCAGGGAGGGTGTGGAGTCTCCTTCCTTGGAGGTCTTCAAGACCTGCCTGGACATGTTCCTGTGTGACCTGATCTAGGTGAACCTGCTTCTGCAGGGGGGTTGGACTAGATAACTTCTAAAGGTCCCTTCCAACACATACCATTCTATGATTCTATGATCCTAATATCTCCAAAAAAGTAAGCAGTGCCATCAAAACTGCCTTGTCTTTGAATTTGCATTCATTTCAGTACAATGCATTTCTGCAACTATGGACATTAAAGAAATGCACAGAAACAACTATTTCTGCATCAGTAAAGCCACAAAGATAGCATTTTTGTAATGTCTTGCTATAATCCAACTATCAATTTTGATTTTTAACAGTAAAACAGAGGATAAGAGTATTTTAGATTGTTATCGGTCATGATAACAAAGATGAGAGAAAGCACCAAAACCCACCTTAGAGGGTAGGTGGGTGATTGGGCAGTGAGGTTGCACTGAGCTCTGCACTGCTCTGTTTCTGCTTAAGGGCAGAACCCCTACTATCAAGTTCAAGATCATCTCCATACACTGCAGTCCTTACTACATAGATATATGTCAAGCTGACCCCAGTCAATCTGAGAAAGGGGTCAAGGGGCAAAGTGCATGGGATAAAAAGAAGATCAAAGTAAAGAAACTCTGTGTAAACTCATTAACCCAACAGATAAAGAAGGCATTCATATTTTGATGTGAGGGAGTTTGCCAAGAAACGGTTGACTTAATCTATTTTACTAGACAAGAAAGAACCAGACCTGATGAAAAAAACTTAAAGGGATATCAGGGTAGTCTCCATTACAGCTGATATGGTTTCCTCACTTTTATATGGCACTATCAGTACGTTCTATGGAAGAAGACAAGGATCTTTTCTGACCTAAAAAAAAATGGATAAGTAAATGCCTTATTATGGTTCTTCCTATACCAATTTTTGTTAAAGCATTACTGAAGTCCTTGGACATTGTTGTCTTTCTGAACTACATGGTTGTTATTTGACAAAAACATAATTTGAGGGCAGAGGTAAATCAAAGCCAACAAGTGTGGCTGCTGCTTTCATGCTGATTCTGTTTAGTAACCCAGTTGAAATCAGCAGATGATGTTTCCAGAGCTGAGGAGTCACCAATAGTCATTTGAGGAAATGATGTTCAGCATTTTGAAAAATGAAGAGAGGCATATAAAAACTCACACAAGATTATAGCCTGCTTTTTAGAAAGGCTCGGCATCACAATCAGACCTGTTTATTGCAAGTGGCAGTCTTATACATATGTACGACTTGTCTTACAATTGTACAAACTGGGAAGAGTTTTCTCAAACCAAAAATCATGTAATGATGAGTGAAAAAAACATTTTTTCACTAA
This sequence comes from Urocolius indicus, assembly GCA_013401255.1. Classification (NCBI taxonomy): domain Eukaryota; kingdom Metazoa; phylum Chordata; class Aves; order Coliiformes; family Coliidae; genus Urocolius; species Urocolius indicus. The sequence continues at coordinate 69,915 of WBNH01000562.1, forward strand.
GTCCCTCCCTCTTCCTTACTTGAAAATGCTTTCAAAAGAAATTGTCAATGGAAATTATTAGCTAAGTGGTGATTACTTCACAGGCTTATCAGACCTCTGTTAAAAAGGCTATTGCTGCAACCCCTGGTTAGGGTCACCAGTCCTCCAAAGACAGGATTAAAAAAAAAAACAGAAAAAAACAATTTACATTAAAGACCTTCCTCCTCTCCATTCTTCTCTCTTTTAAGGCACAAAGCATCTTTTCTGTGGCCCTTATAGGCAGCAAGAATGATTTCAAGACTTCTCTTTGGTAAGAGACACTGAAAAGTAACATGCAAATTCAACTATTATATATGACAATTTTCTCATCTGCAACAAGTTAATTAACAGAAGTGTTCCCATGCAGCACAGAGAAAATAAGCAGACCACTGCACTCAGCCACAGTTACAGATGTCCTTATACTAAATCAAATCTACAGAACACGTATTACTTGGTTTTTTTACAGAAAGGAGACAACAGCGGAATACTCATCTCAGACGTATACACAAATGCAAACTAACTTGCAGACACAGCTATTAAATGGAAAGCAAATTAATTAAAACCTTCATTTCCCCCTTATGTTTTTATATTACAATTTCAAAAATTCCTGACACTTTCGTATGCATTGTTAACTCCAGTTGTTATTTTTCACTTTCTCTTGGAAAAAAGGTGGAATAAGACTGTACAAAAAGAATCCAGCTCTCACTTACTTAAACATTAAAATATAGCCCATAATCACTATAAAGTCTTGTGCCATTAGATATATAGCATCACTCTGTCACTTTTTCTTTATTAATTATTTCCTTTTGAATAGCAATCAGTGAATCCAGATGTCTGAATGTGAGAGATTTTAGCTGTGGCATCTGGATCCTTCACAGATTCCAAAACTAAGTCTGCTATTGGCATTTAAACTGAATCACACTCTGTCTAAGTATTTATACTGTCTTTGGCTTGCTGTGTTATTGTGCATTTATTAATAAGCCGGTGTGCTTACATGTTGACTTGGGAATACTCTGTGCACTTTGGAAGAAATCCTATCCCCATTGAAGTCAATGGGAGTTTTGCCATCAACTACAGGAGAGCCAGGATTTCATCCTTTGACTTTTTCACAGAGAGGACTAGAGCTCGCCTTAGTCAGGTTCTTCAAAAATCTTACAGTCCTATAAGCAATCATTACTTATACATTAAAAAAACCTGCTAAGGGATGAGATTGAGCTAAAAAGTCCCAGTTGTTCTGTCAGCACACTCATACATCTGTGATTTGTACAACAGCTGGCACAGAACACGCTCAGATTGAGACTCTCATACTGCTCACAGAATGGGTGATAGCAGATAAAAGCTACTGAAACACACAGTTTTTGTCCCAAAGTTACAGATGGGCTCTGTTGGGTTCGCAGCTCTACCAGATCCCTCTTGCTAAAAGCAGTCCTGTGCTATGTTGCCATGGTCCCTCCCAGTGGTGTCTTGGCATTTCTGCCGCTGTCCAACACTATGTAGAAACCACAAATATTTATAAAGATGCATCATTGAAAAAAGAAAGGAAAACCTTGAACTCAGATCTTTAACTGAGTTTCATCATGTAATCTTGTGAGCTTCTAAAAGTCTTCAAATGACAGAAAACTTTCCCTAGAAAATCCTACATAGATTTAAGAATTCTTCATAAACAAATTCTAACAGAAAGCAAAGTATTTTAGGAAAGGAGCTATCTGTCCTAATTTTAAACCATTGTTTTCAACGAAAAGGGAATTAAAAGTGCTGGGAAAACGTCTGTGTAATTTTCAGTGCCTAGCTATTTTGCCAAACAAATCTAGGGCAAGTTTATTTTAGTTAAACATTTATTTGGTGGTCACTGTTTCTACAAAGATTATTTTGCTATCCTCACCATTAACCATTTGTTTCTCTGAATTGTAGCAAGTGCCACACTATTCATCTACAAAGAAGTGTGAGGAAGTATTGTTAAAGATAAATTGCAGAACTAGCTTTAACAGTTCAAAATCTTTGATTTTGCAGCTCAGTATAATTTAGGTCATGAAGCATTCCCACTGCTCTATAGTGAATTATAAAACATATCAATCCCTACTACCCTAAAGAAATAATGATATACAAGGTATATAGCTTTATTTTTTTTTCATATGGTTGAATGCTTGTCCACTAGGAATAGAAAGAAAGTTTAGTCAAACAGCCAAGTTAACAGAGTATTCCTCCATGTGCTAACTCCTAGTTTTGCAGCACATGAAACTCAACATCAGGGTAAGTTCATATCTCCTTAGGGTTAAGCGTACGTACATCAACAGCTAGATCAGCTTAGCTGACATAACTTTTGAAGCGAGAATAAACTGAGCTTGAATCTGAGTTGAAAGTTGGATGCTAATATTTAGATTTAATTTATTTTTATTTTAACAAAGATAGTATTTTGGTCATGGATTTCTGAAATAGATGAGCATTTGGTTACAATCCTTATATCTGTCTGGACTTTACATTTACTGCTAATAAAAGCTGCAAAACTTTTAACCTTTTTGGGCTACTTATAGAGACCAAAGCTCTGTCTGTCTACATATTTTAGCTTTTTTTTTTTTTTTTTTAAGCTGCAGGGTGTCCTGATTATAGAAACACATCTGGCTCTCCTACTTTAAATTTCCATTTCTCATCAGTTCTTTCTGACATTGCCTCAAATGTCTCTTACACGGCTTGTTGTTCTCTGCTTTGCCCACTCTCAGTAGGTACCTAATACTGATCTTCTACCTTGTTATGTGAAGCAATTACTTTTGAGCTGGCACATTTTGCCCACTTTTGCATTCCCTTCTGCATATCTTGTGTTCTGAGTAATCTTTCTCTGGGGATTAGCATGAAAACTGTGGGATGGCTTGATGCTGCTTATTGCTCTCTCCACTGACCCAGGAAGAAAGGATTCTGAAGAAACTATCAAAGTGGTAACAAACGGTTAACACATTGAAACCAGAAAAATAAATTCTGTAAGTGCACAATGAATCCTGAAGAAAGAAATAACTTCATATTAATTTCCAAATAATGCCCAACTATGGTACTCTTTTGGAACAGAACTTAGGCTTCGTCACACAGAGACAATAAGGACCTGGAGGCTTTTGTGGTTGCTAATGGCCACAGTAGAAAAAAAATAATGAGATGCACTGAGTTTATTGAGCCATTGATTCTTAGGCACTGACCTGGCAAATCATCTACAGCCAGCAGAAAAATGTACTTCCTTTCTGAGTATTAATCATGCTATATTTTCACCAGTAATGTGACAGATGCATGACAAGCAAGTCCTGCAGATCAAAAGGAGTGGACGTGCAGAGCAAAACTATTCATGCCAAAGACCTAGTAGCTATAGTACGCACTTCTTGTGGACTTCAGACTAGTTTTGATCCAGACCCACAGACAACACAGTTTAGGACTGAAGATCTTAAAGTGTACAACTTCTTTAATCTCATTTGAAAGGAATACAGTTTATGCAGTCCAAGACAGCTCTGAATCAAAGCAGAGTAAGTTGAAAGTTTGCTTTAGGAGCACATGTTGGTTCCAGATTAAGAAGTTAATGTAGTTGCATCTTCAGAACACCTAAATGTTTCACTCCTTTTTTGAGTACGTACTGGCATCACAACCTACTTGTTACCTGTCTCTAACTTGTAATAGAGATAGCTAGAACAATTACCTAAAAGAATGTCTTGGATCTGGTCTTATCCCTGCAACACTGCCAGCTGTCACTAGGAAACTTTAGTTGTTTCTCTACTTCAACTGTTCAATTATTTCTTTTTTCACTTATTTTGGTTGCTTCTTTTTAATTTCTTTGCTTTTATTTTGTATACTTTAGAAAGTAAAAGGGTTTCAGTGTCTCTTCCTCTAAAGAACGTGTAAGATTAAGAACCACTTCTCAGAAACTGGTACTTCGAGCTGAGGTTAAATTATGGAATCTGTATATTATCTCCATTATTATCCTCTCCCTAGAAGTTAAAAAAGATGATTTTAGCCTGTCAATGTTACTTTTGTAAGAAACAGAGCTTGGCCTTGTATTCTTTGCTAGCTCGGAATGTCTTATCTAGCTAGGGATCTTGACTAAGCATGAAACGTTGAGCTATGCCACACATAAAATATCTGAGTAAAAGTGAAAAAAGAAATGTTCTTCACATTTTACTGACTAAATTATGTAGAAAGAGGAATGGTAAGTGGTTTGCATTGCATTTTTCTCTATTAGCTAAGGGACACGGCAGTCACCTGAAAGTTGAGCAAAGTCAGATAGAATATATATGGACTGAGTAGAGTCTGGAAATGCTGACTCCCATTTCCTGGACAATTGGTTTAACTCTCCAGACTGTTACACACAAGTCTGATGCTTCCTCCAGCTGTACTTTTGGATTAAACTGTCTGTGACTGCTGTACTTTGTGTTGAAATAAATGCTGTCCATGTGTGTTAGAGGTACTGAGAGACCACTGATTGAACTGAACTCCCAAATGAGCTGACATTGAAATGCCTTGTTTGTAAATCATAAACAGCCTTCAGACAGAGAGAGCAGCAATGAGAAGCCAAGACAGTGATGCTTCAGGGAACATAAAACATTTCATCACTAAGTTAGGTTTTCACTAAAATAATAAGCACCCACAAAACCTTAAGTGCCCTCCAAAGATTTATATAAGCAGTTCTATACATTCAGTTGCCTAAAATGATAACTGCATTGAATTTCACTTGCCCAAAGGTCTTCTTTTATTTTGCACTTTGAAAGCAAATGGATGAAATTCCGACTTTGTGTTAGTCTGATGCACCTCCATGAAGAGTATTCTACATGACTTCCCTGTAAAACATGAAAATCATCTTCAGTTGTTAAGAATAATCAGGTAAGTTGGAACATGGGAGATTAATAAAGTATGAGTATTTATGACATCTACACCTGGATTGCTTTTTTAAAGAAAAAGAGAGTAGTGATTTGCCAGTATCTTGCATTTCTTCTTCTAACCAATTAAAAACAATGATAATAGAATAATGGCTAAAAAGGTTTCTAAAAGTATTTAAGAATCTTGTGATGCACAAAGGCACCTAAGAGGAATATCAATTAATGTTTTCCATTTATGCCACTACTTTGGGCAATCTCCTTTATGCCACTTGTACTTTGCTGCCTGGATGGAAATTCTCAGCCAAGCCCAGTTCCCTTAAAATTGCCAACTCTTTATACTATAAGTCTGTTCACTAGACTGAAAAATGCAATAGGTAAATTTATGTAATTATTTTCTCTGCTTTTCCAAGACACAAAAAAATTTTAGGTGAAAAGAAATATAATGCAGTTATTTATCTGGTTTAGTTTTCCAAAATGTATTAGAGTACATCTTGCATTACAATTGGCATATATGAATTTTCTTTTCTAGACAAAAATACTTTTGTTTATTTATAACTGACTTCTGTGCCTGAGTAAAATTCAAATATTTAAATATAACAGTGATTATTTAACAGTACTGAAAGACACTTTTTGTCTATTAAAGTAATTTCTTTCCTCCAATAAATTACAGAATGTACTTGCTGTAAAGTAGTGGTTCCTTCTGCATTTAAGAGTATTTTTTACATGAGTAATTTCAAACCATTTCTTTTTTTTCCTGTTACTAACTCAGTGAGCTCACTGCCACGCAGCAGACGTATTTATTGTGCAGTGCAAAGGTTGCAGCCAACAGAGCCTTGTTATGTGCAAAGTCCAGGTATCTCGGATCTTGGTAATTAAAGTGTGGTATTTTTTGTTGCTTCTTTATAACTCAAATGGGTTCAGATAGAACAGCTTCTTTATAACTTCCCTGATAAGGACTGGGATAAACAGGAGGTACAGGCAGACACTGGTTTCAGGCTTGAGTTCATTCACTCACTGACACCAGTTTTAACCTACATGCCCAATACTGATAAACAGTGGTAGAGTCAGCACTGTTGATAAGACTCCTGCTCCCTGTACAAATACCACACAGGTCTTGCAGCTGAAAAAAATCACAAGGGTGCTTGTCAAAGTTGTTTTTGGCTAAGAACCTACTACACTGTACTTGCAACCCCAGAGTCTAATGTCTCTGAGCTCCTCCAAGTCCATATAGTAGACTGGAAATACCAGGAGATAGTGTTATAGTCTCTTCAATGAAACTGAATCTGAACGATTGTATCTAGGACAGCTTCCTTGTTCCATCATTAACTAGACATCATAAGTACTCCTATCACCCCAGTGTCCATTGGATGACAAAACTGTGAAGAAGAAAAAAAAAAATCACACAAGGAATTATAAAATCTAGCCAGAAAAGCGAGACAAACAAGTGAGCAAGTACACACTCATGGACAACTGCTTAAATACACACACTCCTGACTAACAGTACAGAAAACAACTGAGTAATGTTCCACTCCTAGATAATTATTTTATTGTTACCAGTAAACAGTACAAATTTTTTAAAATCTCATAATCATTGTGTCCATTTCTCAGTTTTCAGAGCTGTCTTTCCAATGCTTGCTAACTACCTGCAAAACCACCATAAACTATTGGCAATTAGTACTGAAGTCTTTATATTTCCAAAGAATAGGTTCCCTTTAATTTTTTATGGTAGTTGGTGATGTAATGGTAGTACTGCCCAATGCTCAGATATGTGCTGATGTATAAGGCTATGATAAGGCCTACCTAGATTTCAGTTTTGTTTCTGCCTCATTACCAGTTTTTTAGCATTACACACAAACAGGGTCAGTGGACGTTCATTTCTTCCACCTTCAGGTGGGAAGGAAATAAACAGAAAAAGAAGGGAGTAACAAAACCTTGGCTCCACCTTACAAAGGATCAGGCAATAGGCTGCTACTGGAATGGGCCAAATGCAAATTGCTTCCTCTTCATGAACCCACTCCTATGACAGGCAGTTGTTTATCATTTCTACTTGGAACTGACAGTTAAGAACAATTCATGTTGAAGCACTTTGGAGTTTTAGTAAAGAGACACCGTAAACAGGTTACATTGGATATTGTAGTCAAAAAGCACCAATGGGTGACAATGCTGTTAGCAATATTGGAGTTACTGCTACTAAAGGTGAGAAGGTATTTTCAAGACTGAACTTTATCCTTTCGCTTTGAAAAGAAAAATTGTCAAAATTATTTCAGAACACGGGAGCAATTCTGTGACATTACAGAAATTTAAAAGCATGCAATTGAGACAGATGAGAAATGTTTTCAAAAGCTGCATCTTTCATATTTGGACCAGCCAAATACCTCAGTTTGGTTTCACGATGCTACAAAACAATATTTTGAAACCTTGCTACAGTATACATAAATAACAGGCACCTGTTGACACAGGTAGCTAGCTTTCTTCCAGCCCTTAAGAAGTACCTGAAGACTTACAAAAAAACAGTATTAAAAGCACAGAGCTCCTCTGGCAGCCTTAGAAAATTCCAAACAAAATAGGTTTGGATGCAAGTTAGTCCTATATGCTTATTTTAAAGCATGCACTGTAATGGCTGATATCTAATATCTTAATTTGTTACTGCTGAACATACAGAGTGGAAAATGTTTGAGCATGGCCTAACTATAGAGTTACCTACTATGCTTTCCCAATATGAAAGTAACAGTATTTCTAGGAGACTCCTGCCTATTCTGCATGATTAGTGGTACCACATCTTTGTAATCCTAGAAACAGATAAAAGCAATGGACAGAAATATTTTTCATTCCTGATATAGTTAAAACTTCTAAAGATGTCTTTAAGTCTTGCAAACATTGTTTTCTTCTTAAGTCTTTTGACCTTCCTTATAAGCTTTTTTCACTGTCTAAACCCTCAGTTAAATCCATTCCCATGAGTTCCTCCTTTCTGCATTTTTGATCCTATTGTATTTGTCCCCCTTATATTCCCAGGACCTAGTACGCTATCAAAATAATGTCAGTTACCACTAACACTCTCCTTCCTAAATTTAGAATTAATTGGCTCATGATTGTTCCCTAATTTTAAGATGTTGTGAGGATGCTTTAACAGTGGTGGATGATGAGTGGTGGTATTTTGCTCATATAGAAATCTCCATAAAAGTACAACTTGCTTTCTTCTCCCTAAGCAATCGAAAGAAGAGAAATAGATGGGCTATTCTTTCAAGCTCAACCCAAAGTAGACGTTTTGTGGAAGGCAGCAATAGTCACAGTCATGGTTAGATGAAGGCAGCTTATGCTGAAGGTAGAGGATTGCAATAGCTTTGTGTGACTATTTATCTGGTCTCCTTTGACTGTCTGTGCTTCTTGCAGGTCTCACAGAAAGAGCAGGCTGATGTGCCTGCACTGGCACACAGCTTTCATCTGTTTATCAGAGGTGGTTGAAGTTCTCTTTCCAGTCATGTGATAGGCACATAGGTAGTCTGATGATTAGTGAGTGGCTGAAGGTGAGGAATAGACAGGCTGTCATCTGAATGGCTCATGCAGCCTTCCGCCTGTCGTTACCCAGATTTTCAATTAAGCTGATGGAAGCCTTCTACTCCCAGTCACCATTTTTCTAAGTTGCTCATCTGGCAAAGAGTATGTGCCTTTGCTATACAGTTGAGGTGTGGTGCAATCCATCACAACTGCTGTTTCAGAGAAGCACTCAGAAATACACTGGACGTGCATTGGTTGTCTGTTTGTGGTATCTTGAACCACGTGATGGGAAGGAAACACCACCATAAGGCTGGGGAGAGGGGGGGAAGAATTACCTGATCATGACATTTAAGCATTTTACAATCAGAATAGACATCACAGGCACTCATCACTTGCTATAAGGCTGTTGGTAGCATAAAGATAGTATTACTTTAAAAAATGCTGCTCCCTCTTCTTTTGCCTAACATTGTCCATTGTCCAAACACCGACAAACTACTATCTCTAACCTTCTCAGGTTTCAGTAACATCAACTGATTAAATTCAATTACTTTAATTATTCCAGTTCCTGGAATTAATACTGCCAATTAAATCCCAGAATGGTTGAGGTTGGAAGGGTCCTCTAGAGATAATTCAGTCCAACCCCTTGCTCAAGCAGGTTCCCCTTGATTAGGTCACACAGGAACATGTTCGGGTGGGTTTGAAAACCTCCAGAGAAGGAGACTCCACACCCTCCCTGGGCAGTCTATGGCAGGGCTGCCTCACCCTCACAGGAAAATTTTTCCTCATGTTTAGGTGGATCTTTAGCCCTCTATACAAGCCAAGAAATCTGGCATTAGTAGATAAATTGTATGAACAAGTAAGGACAGAGCCATGATATCAATGTGTAAATTTTTTAGTGCAACGCCTTATGTTTTTGAGATCCAGAAATGTTGTATTGTCATTCATAGAAATGAGCAGTCTGAGACTTGCACCAGTGCTGTTGGTAAGCAAAGAGTTAAAAAACATCAGCTGAACGATGAAAAGACAGTATCTACATCTCTTACCCAGACAAAGAAAAATGAAAGTTACCAGGGCCAAGGAAAGTAATGAACATAGTCACTGGCATCACTTTATTGTATGGTACTAATCTACAAGCAACAGTGCACAGCATCATCAGGATAAGCTCAGGATTTTTAGTTTCTAGATATACACAACTTCTCAAATAGTTACCATGTCCATGTTTGTCAAATTCAAAGGACAGTCTCCCAGCATTTAAGTTGCCGTTTTGCAAATCAAACAATCTGCATTTATTCTGCTTTACCATGAGATCAAGTATACTGCTTATCTTAAGTGCTTTACTTCTTGCAACTACCACACCTTTAACCTAATTTATTCTTTCAAGGAAAAGTTCATGTGAGAAGTCACGTAGACTAGCATAATTATCCTTTAGCATATTTTCTGTAGACCTGCTTGTAAAGTTTGTCTGGAAAAATATTTTTGTTCCTTGACAATTATCAATACCAATCAAGGTTAACCTGCTTTAGCAGGGGTTGGACTAGATGATCTGTAGAGGTCCCTCATAAATCCTACCATTCTGTAATTCTGTTATACATCTTTAACTTTCAGGTTTGTTTTCAAGGACCCTTTTCTTAAGTCACCCTTTTATCAGGTGTTAGATCAGTCTTGAAATGTGGCCTCAGTCGACTTAAGCAAACAGATTAAATTAGGACACATTAAGTTGCACAGACTCTTATGAAGGAAAAAACAAACAAACAAACAAACAAACAAAAGTTCAAGCTGATAAATACCTACTTCAGAAGCAGCTATGAATTTTTTAGATATTGCAACCTTCCTGGAGAAGGCATACTAAAGATGTGCCAATTATGAAGTCTTCAATTCTGAAGTAGCTGGAAACAAAATGTAGAGCTGGATCTGTCTATCCCAAGGTTGCTTTTAGTTTGATAGACAATCACAGTCACTGCTTCACATGGTACTAATCTCAGAATGGTCAGGGTTGTAAGGGACCTCTAAAGGTCATCAAGTCCAACCCCCTGGCAAAGCAGGTTCACCTTGATCAGGTCACACAGGAACACATTCAGGCAAGTTTGAAAACCTCCAGAGAAGGAGACTTCACAACTTCCCTGGGTAACCTGTGCCAGGGCTCCTTCACCCTCACAAGAAAGAAGGTTTCTTTGTGTTTAAGTGGAACTTCTTGTGTTCCAGCTTATTCCCATTATTGCTAGTATTGTTGCTGGACACAACAGAAAAAAATTGTTACTCCATCTTCTCAGCAGTCACCATTTAGTTACTTAGAAGTGATAATGAGGTCTCTCTGACTCTTTGCCAGGCTAAACAGCCCCAGGTCTTGCAGCTTTTCCTCCCGGGAAAGATGTTTCAGTCCCCTGAACAACTTGGTAGTCCTCCCTTGGACTCTCTCTAGAAGTTCCCTGTCTCTGTTGAGCCACGGAGCCCAAAACTGGACACAGTACTCCAGAGGTGGCCTCACTAGGGCAGAGTAAAGGGGCAGGAGAAACTCCTTTGACCTGCGAGCCACACTTTTCTTAATACATGCTAGAATGCCATTGGCATTTTTGACCATGAAGGCACACTAAGTATCACTTGCAGTTAACTGTACAAATTTTTCCTATCCAGGGTGAAACAAAGCTTTTGAGATACAATTTCAACTTAACTCATGAAGGTGGAAGCCTTATCAGATCAACTAATCTCAGAGAACAGTATCACAGCACCGCTCTGCCCCTCATTTAGCACTTAAGTCAAGATTTCTGATTCAATTCCATTTGTAGTAAGAGTTTTTTGATAGATATTAAAACTCTAAATGAATATAAATCAAACCCATTTATTCTAAGGCAAATAATGTAGTAAATGTTAAGTTTGATGTGGCACAGGTAAAGAGGGAAAATGTTAGTCTGCTTAAAAAGAACTGAGAAAAGATACCGCGAAGAAGACACCTTGCATTTAAAATGCAAAATAGTTGGGATTTATTTGCTTAAGAGAGAACTCTGGAAAGACTATATAACCTCAAAACCCATTAAGTTGTGAAGTTTTATGCAACTTCAAAAATCTGTATCAGTGCATTATGTACCTTTTGGTCCTGAAATTTCCTGGTCTCACTGTAAGCTTCAAAACCCAGGACAAAGGCATATCAGGACAGAGTTCTAGTTGAGTCTCATAAGTTCATAGCTAATGTGACAGAAACATATGAATTAGTATCCATGGAAAATGTAACACTGGAACAGAAAGGTTATTTTTCTTTTATGTAGCAGAAAAATTCCCCAATCTGTTAAAGCACTTACCAAATTTATGGATTGAAAAGAAGAGTTATTTTTCATACTTGCATTTGATTAACAGTTTTTTTAGTGTTTTAACTGCCTCGAAGTAAGTACTTGTGTTCTCTTTTTTTGGGGGGGAGTGGGGAGAGGTGGGGAGGTGAGAGGTGGAGAGTCACAAAAATGACCAGACTATTACAAAAAACATAACTCTACAAAGCAATATTTTTTCACTGAAACAAACTTTGGATGCTTTTTTTTTTGTAGCCTTTTTTCACACATTTGTGAACAATGTGTGATCTAGTACATAGTTTGACTTCCAGTCTAGCTATCTTGTGAGAATTCACAGCAGCTTTTCTACGATATATATGGACACTGCAACTGAAGGTGTGACTGCAGTGGAGAATGGTTTAAGCAAGCACCAAATACATTATTTAAAAACTATGGATGTCAAGTATATGCCTAAGGTCCCCAGTGCAATTGCACAATCTACGGTGAAGTCTCTGCAATTGCCTCTTTCCTGCTATTTACCAATGGCAGACAGCTAATCTATTATGTTTATAAAGTTGCTTACATTCAATACACGTTTATATTTTTATTTTGCTGGACAGGTACTCCCAGTGGCATATAGTTCTTGAATAATTTTCTCTTTCATCAATTACTTCTTTATATTTGCCTTCTAAGGCTTGACTATTCTTGCTACAAAAGATTCCTGATAAGACCTTTTAGAGGTATTAAATATTGTGTAATTCTTTGTCAGGGGGGACAATGATAAGAATTATGCAAAGCAAACACTTTAGGGCTCAGATCAACAGATAATGCTCAATTTCAGCTCACACTGACCTGTTCAGCAGAACGATCACCCCGACACAGAACACATGAAAGAAAACAAACCACTTCCATTAACCACTATAACCGTTTGAACGAATGTGACCCTAAAGTTTCTCCTACCTCTTCCAGTTCCCTGCTTTATCCCATGTAACAAAGAAAAGTGCAGTAACAACCTGTCAGCTAAGCTTCAAATCGATTTTGTTTGGACAAAACAGAAACTGCTTGCTTCTTTTGGCAAATTAGTGGTTGGACTTTTCCAACCAAAATGATTCTTTGATTCTATGATTCTAATAGAGATGGGCTTTCTTCAGAAGCAGAGGAGATCATAATTTCTACTTTTAATAACCTTCCTTTTATTAGGGAAGTGACAATGTAATTTTTTCCAAATTTTCCACAGTGACTTCTAGAAATGTCACTGTGTACCTTTTTCAGTGGCAATGAAGTCAAGTTCTCAGAAATCCACTCATAGAGGCTACATATGTGCCCCAGGTGTACCAAACAGGACCAGGGATTATTTTCCGCCCTTTCACCCAACTGGTATAACCCAGTCATGCCCTCATCATTAAACTTTCTTGCTCTCCAGAACAAGGTGACAGCATCCAAACCTTGTACTGTAAAATAGTCCCTGACCCATATAGCTGAGTCTATAATCATGCCCAAGAAGGTTTTGAAAGAGTGTGTGTTGGCTCGTGACAAAAACCATGCCAAGGAGTATTCTTTTGCTCAAATCTTACATAAATCTCTAGAGTAAAAATGTAATTTGTATGTAAGGTTTCTTGTATTGATCTCACATTTACCTCTGCCTGTTGTAGATACAGCAGTAACAATTCTAGCAGGTCATCATCATTTATTACTCAAGAGCGTACTGGCTATCTTAAATGCTGGTCTCATCATGTTAAGCAATCAAGATAAGATCATGTGTTACATAAAACATGAGTATAAGCTCTTTGGTATATATATTCATCAGTATGTGGGACTTAGTTTGTGCACACTTGGGTCATACATGACCTGTGCACAATTGCTCCATGGAAATGCACTCATTTTGAAGATGATCAATTGACTCGGTATTTGGAATCCTTAACATACAAGTGAAAGATTTTGTTAACAACTTCCAGTAACACCCTATGATTTCTTAGTTTAGAACATTCCTTGTTACCATATAAAGAAATCTATATAGAAAAAAAGTATTGTTAGAAGAATTTATATGGAAATCTGTAGGCTAGTATTTGTACCCATGTTTATTCGGCCTCATTAGCCACTGTTATAGCTGTTGCTGTTTTGAAACCAAGGTACAAAGCACTGGCAAACCTCACAGCACATCCATGTACAGTGTGAGACTAAGCTGTGCACTAAAGCTGTTGAGCTGTTACCAAAAACTGTCCATGTACCAGTCCTGAATATGTTTCATATGGCTCAGACAGAAAGTAAAGTACATGAAGCAGAAATCTCTACCTGCCCAGAAATACCTCTTTACATGACAGAGAAGGGAAAATTTAAGAGTAGACTGAATGCTGGGAAAAGAGCTTAGCAGTAAGTCTGGATTGGGAGGTGCGACTTACTCAATTTCCTGAATGTGGCCAAGCTCTGGGTCAAGCGGGAGTGAGTTTTAAATGAAAAATCATGCTACTGAGTACATGCTATCTTTCAGTTATGGTATCATCACGTTTGGAGTCCTGATCCTAAAATCGAATTCACAGATGAAAATGTCCACAAAATCCTGACGGGTACAAGGATGCACTTGTGCAAATCTAACTGTGCAAGCACATCCTAAAAGTGTAAACTACTTAGGGAACATTTTTGCTTTAAGGGACTTAAGAATTAAAACCAATCTGCAGCATAAACAAGGAAAAGCCTAGTAGATAGTGACAATCTTTCTGGTTTTTACTTTCCACACAGCATTAGTAACACATGTACTACTTGTCATGTTGCTTAAATATATGGAGTGAAACTCTTGCCTCAGTGAATTCAGTGGGAGTTTTGCCACTGACTTCAATAAGGACAAAATTTTCTCTCAGTGCTGGTGTGATTTTCAGCCTGTCTTTGCCCCTTTAATTACATGTGATGACAAAATCCTGTGCTTCAACTCCAAGGATGGATCAGCACCCCGCAGCCATTTAAATTGCTATAGTATATCATCCTTTCCCAGCATATTGTCTGAAAAACCGTAGCACAGAAATATTTTTGCTTTATGCAGTGTAAACAGCTAAAATTTACAAGGAATATTTAAGCACTTTTAATCCTTTTCTAAACTCACCTCCAAATGGATGAAATTAGGTATGCAGATATCTCAGTACACAGCAAACTTCCTCTACCTATCTGGAGATAGGATTTGGTCATTCATTAAAAACAGAACTAGTGCTAAAGGCCACACACGTACATATGAACATCTGAGAGAGGTTGTGCTGAAAGTATGACATGAAGGCATATGCTGTAATGAACATTGCTATTGTTTGCGCTGTGATTTAAAATTTCATATAAACAGTCAATGACAAATGCCAGAAAAGAGTTTTAGAGAACTCATACTGTTTGTAAACAGAGACAAGATGTAAAATATTTAACAAGACGGATATAATGATTAACACTGAAGTCTAACACTGTAAGGCTTTTAAGAAAAAACAAACATAGGACTAGCTTAAACCATGGATGTCAGCTTTAAAAAGATGCTGAGCAGTGCTACAGTGGGAAAGGGAAATGTTCAGCATGCCTAAATAAAAAGCCCTTTAACAGATTATAATCCTGAACTCTGCGATGGAAATACTTCAGCAACCAAAGCCTTTTCGTTTTCTGATGTATGTTTTTACATTTAAATGAAAATTTTGCACAGAGATTTGAGGTAAGACGATATTCCTTGAGCTTTATGCATCCAGTGGGCACGTGCACAGACAGTGTCCAAGGCAAAACATTTTCTTTTGTTGAGAATATGGAAAGTTTGATTTTTACTTGATTGTGTAAAATTCACAAACAGGAGTGCTAAGAATTTAAGTGAATATGAATCCAGACCACACAAGCACTGTTAGATCTGCATAGTCCAAAATGCATACCTCTGCAGACACCCATGACGCTCATTAAACTCTGCAAGAGGCTCTTTCTTTACATATTGCTTGTAGGGCTGGGGTCAGAACTTCTGTGGTCAACATGGACCATAGAAATGAATTATGTTAAAAAACTATTAGATCATTCATCTTATCTCTTCAGTGACAACTAGATGATTTAACAAAGACTTTTTCCACCTCTTAGTTCATGTGATTTCATGACTCACAATTCACTTAGCTCACCACTGTCACTACACAAAATCATTTGTTTCACCAATCATTAGAAATTTAATTCAATATTTCTAACATTTGCCACTGCATATGCAACTCACTTTTGCCCTCAGAATAATAATTAAAAAAACAAAACACAAAACCACCCAACCCTTTTGATACACAGACCTTTAGAAACATATTTGCTATGCAAAACAAATCTACTGGAATCTAAAGAACGGAAATTACTGGAGTTCTGTTCTGAAGATGGTTACTCCTTTCCTGTGTGGTCATTCAGTCTCTCCATTAGCCCTGCTTTTCTACCACCATGCTGAAGAACTGGGAATTTATCCATGGAATGCCTAAGTCCAGCTTCGCTCTGGGTGCTTTTTGCAGTAGTTTTGGTTTAGAACAAGAGGTGAATCTATCATTCCCACTTGCTCTGCTTTGATCAGCACTGCAGACATGTTGCACAGTGAAGAAACAAATTCTTTGGAATGAATTTAACTCAAAAAATGCTTTTCAAATGTTAGTGGGTGTCCAGCTTATGTGACAACACTATAGCTAACAGCTAATCTTAAATAATCCTCCCTCTCTTAAAACATCAGCAACAATCATTTAACTTTACCCATTTACTCTGTGACAGAGGAATTGCTAATGCAGGTGAAGCCTGGCGTTCTCTCATCCCACACAGTAGATACAGGTACTGGGGGTAAAACTGCAGTGCAGGGTCCTCTTATGTACACCTCTGCATTATGGGCCAAATTGATGTTTGAGATGACATGGTGGCATGACTTTACCATACAGCACCATACAAATTGTGCAGCAGAGAAATTCAATCTCACCCCTAATACTAACACTGTATTTGCACAAATGCACTGGTATGGCATAGTTCATATAGCAAAAATAATCTACTTCAGGAAGCTCGCACTAACAGGAACACTACATCCTGCATTGGCCAACCGTTTAACAAGTCTCAGTTTCTTCTTTCATCTGTAAAATGGGCATATTTTCTCCCTGGAGAAATTGGAATGTGCAATGTGTATTTTAAGAAACAACAATAACTGCTGGCTACTACTGAAAGTATTTTATCAAAGCTGTTTCTACCCTCTGCTTTTTTATATGTAAGATGCTGAACTACTACCTGATTAAAGTGAAATTATTTAACATAAACAATACAGTAGTGGCAAGATTGACATATGATCTAGTAAAACGTAAATGAAATTTTGACTGTGTATTAAATAGGCACTGTAAATAGATTGAAAATATTTCAGGAGTTAGTTCAGGTTACCTGAAAACACTTAAGTGTTTTCAGATAGTGTGATAAATGTGATGACGCTTCTAGTGAAACTCTACAGCACACCTCTCCCCCCATATTTCATTACAGGTCAGACCGAATGGCTCCTGTTCTCCTTCCTTCTAATGAAAGACGACAAGCTTATTTCCTAGCATTCAGCTAAACTTGCGGTTGTTCCTGCCACCTTGTGGCTTTCGCTCAAATTAACTGAAACAGCAAACAGCTGAGGGACACACTTCCAAAGACAAAACATGAAAAAGTGCATAGACTTTTGTTTTGAGATGAGTACTTCAAGTCCAGTCGTTTTCCAAGTTTTTTGACTACTACAAACCTTTTGGACTGACTGGAGCCAGTCTCTTGCCAGTGATATCCAATGATAGGACAAGGGGGTCTAAGCTGTAACATAAGAGGTTCTGAAGAAACACAAGGAAGAATTTCTTCACTGTGAGGGTGATGGAGCACTGGAACAGGCTGCCTAGATGGTGTGTGGAGTCTCCTTCTCAGGTGACATTAAAAACCCACCTGGACGAGTTCCTGTGTCACCTACTCTAGGTGGTCCTGCTCTGGCAGAGGGGTTGGACTAGATGATGTTTCGAGGTCCCTTCCAGCCCTTAAGATTCTGTGATCATGTAGTGTGAAAGGTTCTGAAGCGTCACAGATATTTTCAGGACAAACTAACAGAACAATGCAATCATTTTTATATCCCCTATTTCTAATATAATTTTCATAATTTAAAGAATGAAACTGGGCTTACCTAAGCTGGAAAAAAATGATCCATTTATTGTGAGATTTATCTTAGGTGGAGGTGCTTTTACTCTTATTTTTACAACTTTGAAGTCTCCTGTGTCTCTAATGTTGTCACTCACACCTCTGTGTTACATATATCTTCTCTTTCAAAGCTATTTATATAAAAGATAAACACAAATGCTATTAAAAGATATGCTGCAGTGCCTTTTAGAAAAACAACTTGATCACATGCAATAAAAAATGTTTCTGGCAATCAAAAATCACCAATGTATTTTTGGTTTTGCACAAGACTCAAGCTAGAGAGGGATTCAGCTAAGCCACAGAGCATGAATTGCTCTGCCCATACACTTTTGCATGTCATGGACCTAACCAAATGCCATAGGAGACAATTTCAAAGTACTTTGTTATGACAGACTGTCCAGGCTAAAAATGAAAATATGTAACAGTTACATTTTTTTTTTTTTTAGTAACAGTTTTATGATCTTAATAGTCAGAAAAAAATCTTAGCAATAGGAAGGATAGATTCCAGAACAGTAACATATGCTTGGTTTAATTATCCATCTCTCCACCTGCGGAACCAAAGCAGTTCTGTTCTCTACATATTTCTCTGTGGAAGTCAAGTGCTTCAGAATGGGATTCATTCTAGGCAGCATACAGTGCACTGACCTAGCATCAAGTGCGTTCAGCCCTTTAGTCACTTGGGAAGGAAACATTAAGGAGAAGACTGAAGTCTTAAATCCCTCTCCTACTGCGGACATACTCCCATCCTCCGGTAATTTGTACTTCTTGCCTTCCTCGGAGGTAGGTGGTTATTTTCCCATTATTTTCTCCTAAGGAATTCAGTGAGACTCACTTTTATTTTAAAACTCAAAGAGAAGATGCTGCTAATTCCTCTCTTCCTTTTATTTGGTATTTCACCAATTGCAATGTTTCTCCTTCCTCCCGCCNNNNCCCCCCCCGTTCAAATCAAAGCAAATACAACTTTACCACCTGTCAAGAATACTTTAAGAAGGCTGCAGACTTCTGTTGATGTTTAGACTGGGAGATGAATGTCCAAAAGCCATCCATTGTGCAATGTTTCAGTATCTCCTTTAGTTTGTACAACAAATGATAGCTTTGCTCTGCGTTCCCTTACCTCCAAATCAATTTTCAGAAGTGCTGTAATTTAGCTATAATTGTGATTAGTTATTCATTACCTGTTTTCCACACAGGTGTTCACTCACTGCTATGCTCCACCTCTTGGCAGACAGCTGGCAGTAGAGACTCATTATGATATTCATTAGCACTCACTAGCACCCACTCCTTCACAATAAATTTCACATGGAAGTGTACTGAAAGTAGTAAAATTCAGAAACAGAGCACCATCTCTTACAGCATAAAAATGGGTATCAGTGGACACCCCACCTCATAAGCTTTAAGGCTCTTGTAGTGAAAAGTTTTAGGTTTTCATTAACTATTTTGAAGGCATATACAAGATCCATAGCAAAATTCTCCTGGTGAGAAAACATTCCTGTATGGACATAGAGAGACACATTTCAGAACCCATGAAGTACCACCTTGTTCAGCAGTTAGGTATAAACAAAGAACCACTTGAGGCTCACCTGAGAGATTTTTGTCTCTGGCAAGACTTAAGAGAGTAAAGCCTCACACATCAAAATTCTTTTTCAATTGTATTCCATTTCTGTCAATGGAATATAAATGAACTTAACAGAGTTTATCTAGTATGGAAGGATAACAAACTAGCAAAAATATTTAATGGCTTCCTCACAAGGAAGGGAAACAGCTTTTTGTGGGAAGAACAGCAATACAAAATGTGTAAAGATCAGTAAAGTGGAAAAGATGAAAACTCAGAGTTGGTTATATTATTTACACAGTAAACAGAGCTGGGAAAAACTCTTGAGATTTAGGTGTTACTCAATGTGAAATGTGTAGTTCCACCAATATTTTAGAACATTCACAATTCAAATTGCCAAATTCCCAAACATGTTTTACAAGTTCCCTGAAATACACTGTAGGGATGTTGTGGAACATTGTAATGCTTCTTTTTCTGCTTTTAGTTGTTACGTGCTTCCCGAACACTTAAAATGGCCTGTGTTGACTCTTTATAATCTCAAATATTATTGGAGGATCTTGCTTCTGAGGTCTGGCAGTGCTTCATGCATACTCAATACTTTTCAATGTAGGTATCAAGCCTGAGGGGCGCAGGAAGGAGGGAAGTAAAATCATACAACCCTTGAGCAAACTAAAGATGTACCACCCCCCTCCCACCCCCATGTCAGAAAAAACATTCACTCATTGTCTGAAATGATGTAAATTGCAAATAAATTCTGTAACAAAGACATAACCAGCAAAAAACCTCTTCTTTCCTTCCAGAAAAAGGCAAGAAATGTCCAGCATCATTTGCATGGTCATGCCTTCCGGTTTTTGTCACCCCAGCTGCCCCTGTAGCAGTCCCACAGTAGCACAACTTTAAACAAGAGGGACACACTACATTCCACTATGTGTAAACAGCCCATGGTTAAGGCATGTGGTACAGATTTTTTAAACTCACTCAAGCTGCAAGAATCTGCTTCCGATCTTATGGTTAATCTTATGGTTAGAGCATAAGATTATGCTCTAACCATAAGATTAGTATATTACCACAACGACCACCACTGTAATTTGAATAGGAAAAAGTTTAGATCTTGCTGCCTTTAAAAAAAACGGTTGCAAAACTCTGCCTTCAGGAGCGAATTTCAGCTTGTAGTCAGAACAGGACTGACTTCAGCCTAAAAACATAGCTTAACCCACATCCCCTCTTTACAATATTTAGTACTTGTAAGTTCAGGACTGCTCCTTATCTAGTACCTGAGTGTTCTATACTGCCATTCTAAGGCAGCACTCTCCCTTCACACTGTAGAGGATGCCAAGATACTAACCTCAGGTTACAGATTTCAATATGAAGCTTGAACCTTGCAATAGTAAGGTCTTTAAAAGAATTGGTTTTATCTTTCCACTCTATAAATAGGCCAGTTGTGAAGTCTATTCTTACATAATTCTGCCTAAACAGAATATCAGAGTTTCTATGGATGTGAAATCTGATCGTCTAACACCAAGTAAAACTACACAGATACGTTTAGTCAGAGCTTAAATACACCTTAGAGAGGGGAAAATTTCAATATTATTAAGTTTTCATTACTACTATGCTAAATATGCTGGTACTCTAACTTTTTATTAGAATTGACAAAAGTATGCTCAGATGTTTTATAAAGTTCTCCGAAGCCTTTAATTACACTGTAGGACAGTTCTCTTATACAGATTTATATTCAAGGAAATGTAAATTTAGAATAGTATTAAAAGATAATGTATTTAAACTCACAATATCTTGAGTACACAACTATATATATATATATATATATATATAAAAATTGCCACCTCAGACTTGTTATGTGACAGACTAATTTACTTGCAAGACTGGAGAAGCTTTTTGAAGTCTGCAACTGCTGTAAGAGGTACTTATTGTAGAAGAGATGTTTTCTGTGGTAAGGCCTTTTGGAGCAGCTGCCTAAAGAGAACTATGTATCTGTGATCCTAGAAGCATGCTGCTTTTACCTAGGGGAAAAACAAAACAAAACAAAAAACTGAGACGGGCTCAGTCCAAAACAGGAAGACAGGGGTAGAGAAGGTGTACACGGGACATTACTGCAATACATCACGGAAGAAAATAAGCAAATTTACAGTTCAGAGGGAGTATGTATACTGTTAATTTGTGTTACATAAGTAAATAGATCTGACAAAACTCAGCCTTTCAAAGTAATCTGAAAGTAGAATTATGTTGGTCAATACAAGAACTCAAGAATAAAGAGAGCTTTTTTTGTCCAGAAACATAAAGCTAAAGGTGTACCAGTGCCAGACCTGTACAACCTTTCTGAGTAGCGCTTAACAAAAAATGCGAACATGACAAACATGATTGCTTGTCTACAACATTAATTTAAGAACTCCTGAAAATGTTAGGATTAACTCAACTAGCTATGGTATCACTTAAAGCACATACTTTTCAGGCTTCACTATCATAGCTGTATTTGGATATTACTATCTGTCAGAATTGCAGAAGCAGCTTTTCCCTCTCCCAGCTGTATCTACATGCAGTAATCTTCAACAGTGGTGGGAAAAAAAGTATGTAAAAATCGAAGGCAAACTCTTAGAAGTTATTATACATCTCTGAACTCATTCTAAAGAAAGAAATCATTTATGGCTATACCAGCTTCTATTCACATTAGCGGGACTACACTTTGCATCAAGTTTTGGTATTGTGACCACCTCACTAAGCTTACATTCTTAGTGAAAAAAAACCACAATAAATAAAACAAACAATCTAACATTTCCCCTCCTCCTCCTCCTCTCGCTCAAATAAATCCAGACTTGCATGCAAAAGTAGGTGGTGTGCCATTTTGCACGCTTTTACGATGTACCCCTGCCAGCCTGGTGAATTTCTTCTCGATAGTGGGAAAGAGCTCTCAAATCCTCTTTAAACAGCTCCAGTATATTCAGTGACCCATGGGAACCTTTGGGAGGTGCCTGCGGCTTAGAGACAGCTGTAAGGTGCAACCAAAAGGAAAAAGAAAAACAAAAACAACGAAAGAACCCAAACCCCAGAACAAACAAGCAACCGCGCAGCTGTAAAAGGCACACGAGCCGCTCAGGGGGCTGCCTGCGAGCGCAAGGCACGTGGCGCTGGCGGCCCGCGACGATTGGCTGGCTGAGCGCTGCCCTCGCCTATCCCGCCAATCGGCCTTAAAGCCCCAGCCCTGGGGCAGGCGGCGGCCGCCGCCGCTGGGTCGGTGTTGTGGCGGCAGAGCGGAGCGGCGCGGCGCGGCGCGGGAGCGAGCGAGGCGGCGGGGATGCGCGAAGGCGTCGTGCACGGCCGCTAATGTCTCTTGTGAGCACCGGGGAGGTTTTGTGCTGAGGGGTAGAAGCCGTCGCTGTCGGGTCCCGGGGGGGGGGGGGTGACGACGAGCGTTTGCTGCTGCCCAGGGCAGCGCCTGCGTCTCAGACGGTCGCTTGTGCCCTCGTTTGGTTGCGTTTAAAAAGCTCTGCTCTTATGCCATGGGTTGGACGTGGTGTATATTTTGATGGCTGAGGCGTTGTAAGCAAAAAGAAATGTGTGACTATTCCCGCTTAAGAAGTAGCTGGTGAATGATATGTGTAATATTCTGACTGGGAGGTTTTTCAGCCGCGGTGTAAAAGGAATAGTTTTGGGAAGGTGCATTCGGCTTTATAACTTATTTTTTTTTAACTATTACCAGTGTAACTGAGCAAGGTATAAGGAGCTCTTCTTTGATGTGCATGTGTTGGGAAGGAGGAGGATTTAGAGAAGCACACGAATTTACTTTACACGTTTTTTTTTTTTTTCCTAATGAATATCACCTTTTCTTGTAGAGAGACACCGAGTTGTTAGTAAGAAGGCTGAGGTTTCTAAAAGTGTGTTGAGTGAAGAAGTCCTGACTGGTATATAGGTGAGTAAAACACAAGAGGTCATCTGTAAACTGGAGAAATGTAGCTTTATCAGTGCGATGCTGTGGTTTCAGCTATGGCAAAGGACGTGCGAAAGTTGGTGGCACAAATTGTTTTCCTTTGTTGCATTCTGTAACCAAAGCTTTGTTTCATTGGGGGTGGGGGGGGAAGGTGGCCAAAGCATCAGTCGTGCACCTTGAAAAGTTTAATCAACAATGAAGGTGTTTCTTTTAGGCAGACAGAACTCCTTCCTGAAACCTGATTTGGTTTGGGGTGCTTTTTGTTTTTGTTTTTCAATTAGAAAACCAAATCAAAACAGCAATTTAGCTTTCTATGTTACTATGGGAAAAAGTAAAAAACAAGAGAATTTATTGAAGTGGCTATTTAGCAATTCTGGATTGATTGCTGCTTTTCCTGGAACCTTTTTTCTGGTTTGCTAGTGTCTTGGGTTTGAAGTTTGAATTTTTTTGAAGTCATGTATCTTTCTTCCTCCTGTCTGACATGTTCTAGTATGCTTATTTTTTTTTATTGTGGAACTAGAATGGTAGGTATTAGTTAGTATTTATTCTGAGGATAGATTGTATGGTCACTAGCGACTTCACGTATGCTTATGATTAAAAACTATTATGGCAGTTCTGTTGAACGTTATTTTGAAGATTTTTTTTTTTAATATTGCAGATCTTGTTCTAACAACTTGCAGTTGAAACTGAAAGCTTCACTTTCAGCTTTATGTAAAAGTTGATGAGTCAACCATATGCTTAGTCCAGTGTGTGTCCTTGTGTTTTGGCCACTGTCTTGGCATTTGACAGATGTTGTCTACCCTTAATTAATCTGCTAGAACAACACTTTATTTCATAGAAGTATTTGTTTAAATTATGGACATGCACAGCCTTTTCAAACAATGTGAAATCGCAGATCTGTTGACAGATTTGAATGGAACTGGAAGTCAGCTGAACATGAGCCATCAGTGTGGCCAAGAAGGCCAATGACACCCTCTCTTGTATCAGACATAGTGTAACTAGCAGGACCAAGGAAATGGTTGTTCCCTTATAGGTGGCACTGATGAAGTCACACCTTGAGTGCTCTGTCCAGTTCTGGGCCACTCACTGCAAGAAGGACGTTAAGGTGTTGGAGTGTCTCCAGAGATGGGTAATGAGTCTGGTGAAGGGTCTAGAGAACTGGTCTGATAAGGTGCGACTGAGGGAGCTGGGGATGTTTAATGTGGAGGAGGCTGAGAGAAGATACAATCACTCTCTACAACTGCCTGAAGGGGAGTTGTGGTGAGGTGGAAGTCAATCTCTTCTCTAGAATTCTTTCACTGAGAGGGTTATTATGCATTGGAATGGCCTTCCCTGGGAGGTGGTGGAGTCACCATCCCTAGAGATAGTCAAAAGATGCATAGATGAAGTGCTGAGGGACGTGGTTTAGTGGATGGGCTTGGTAGTGTGTGGTTAGTGGTTGGACTTCATGATCTTAAAAGCTTTTCCAATTGTAATGATTCTGTGATCTTCCACACCAAATTACAGATGATCAGACTTACCTGAAGGTTTTGAAGGTACTTAAACTGTCAGGATTGTGCTGTTGGGACAGCACTAAACTTGCTTGGCACAAATGTTAGCTTATGGTCAGTGCAGAAATGTTAGACACAGCAAATGTTTTCTGTATGTCCTTGCAATTACAAAAACTTTGAATATGCTACAGGTATGCCTCATAGTATATAGATAGCTAGATTATCCAAACAGTGAAGCACACAACTAGTAAGATATTGATTTCAAGAAGTGATTTAGATAGAAAAAGCAGGGTGAGTAGCCTAGTTGTCTCTGGTCATTCATATTTTAAAAAGAAATGGTATGGAAATACGTTTGCAAGCAAACTCACCTTGTAACTATCTAGTGCAATAAAGTGCTGAATTGGATCTCCTTTGGAGAAATTTGCAATTAAATTTAGCATTTGTAACACTTCTGAGATGAGCAGAGGTTGTATAAATGATGTTAATTGCTTTCTGCTCTTGTTTTCTTTCAGAAGAAATAGTTTTCTTTCCACTCATCTGTTCTGCCTTGTTCTGCATCCCTGTATACTTGTTCTCTGCGTTAATCTGGGAACAACTTTCTGATTATAAATTATTTTCAAGTGATAAATTAGTCTGTGGTTAAAAGAACAAATCTGGAGGGTTTTTTTTTTTTCAGGTGTTACCTGAATATCTTTACAAAGAGAATTGTCAAGTGTGTCTCAATGTCATGCTTTACATGTTTCAACCAGAGGTTTATTAGCATGCTATTAAAGCATTTTGAAAACAAATTTCTTGTGAGAAATCAGTTGACAAAGAAAAAAAATACAGAAAATCATCAGGCTGATCTTACTCCTTTTCTTTGCAGACAGGATGGAATCTCCAACTTCCTCACCAAAACCAGTAGATCTGTATCTGAAGATAACTCATATAGAATGCCATCCGCGATGTATGGTTATAATGTTCCAAGGTCAAAGTAAGGCAGAATGTGAGCTTGACTATTACATACTAGAAAATGAAATACAACGTGTATCCAAAGTAAAAGGTAGTGTTTTTGTCGGTGGATCTTGTTTGGTGGAAGATACAAAAGGAGAATGGTGTAGAGGAATAGTTGTGGGAAAAAGAGAAGATTTCTATGAGGTTTATCTTATAGACACTGGGCAAGTGCTAAAGGTTGAGGGAACTCATCTTGCTTCTGCTTGTGATGAATTTTTTCAGCTGCCTCCAAAGGTGATTTTGGGTGTTTTTGCAAGCATCCTTCCTCTTGAAGAAAAATGGAGCCCAAAAGCCATGAACTATTTTTCATCTCTAATAGGATTACAGGTTAGAGGTCACGTAAAAGCTGTTGTACCGTACCAACTGTTTATTCTAAAAGTGCCCAAGATCATTAGCGATGTTCTTGAACTGCAGTTAGGAAAACATATTGATGAAGATTCGTTCTGTCTTATTGTAGAAACATTAAGAGCTTTTCCACGAGAAATGATTTGTAAGAAAGTGCCACAATTGTTGCAACAGAAGCGTTCAGTCAAGGAGTTTCTCACTTTCAGTAATTCTGGAAAATCAGCAGATTTTTGGCCAGTTCCAGATAATCTCTTTCGACATCTTCCTGTGGGCAGCAAAGAAAATGTAAAAATAACTGCTGCAGTGAGCCCAAATAAATTTTACTGTCAGATACAGAAATGGCAAAAAGAGCTGGAAGATTTGACAGGAGCTATGTGTTTATACTATGAAGCTATCAGTACAGAAAATAAGAAATCTTTTGAAAGTTTAGGGCTACTCTGTGCTGCCAAAAGGCAAAATGGTCAATGGCACAGAGGAGTGATAAAACAGGTTCTCTCTGACCATGTGGAAATCTGGTTTATGGATTTTGGCAATATTGAAGCTGTGCCTTCTAGTTGTGTTCAGAGACTTAAAGTAGAGTTCATGGCATTACCAATGATTTCATTTCCATGTGCACTGTCTTGTTTTGGTTGTCAGGACGAAACAGTAATAAAAACTCAGCTGAAACGACTTACGAAGGCCTTGATAGCACAAACTCCTATTTGTGCCCAGGTCGATTTATTCAGTGATGTGAAACACTTGTATTACATTACACTGCAAAATCACAATCTTGAAATTAATGCTAAGCATGTGGAAAATGTGAAGGAGGCAGCTGCATCTTGCATCACGCGCTTTGAAACAAAAATCACAAGTATGGCTCTAAACGACAAACCATGTCATGAGAGATGCAGTTCACTTGAGAATTTCACTGGAAATAACCATGCCAAAAAGTGCTTGACTGAATGGGCCAAGTTTTTGCCAAGCCACTTCAAAAGAGTGGAAATGCAAGTGAATACTTACTGTTGTGCTTTTGTGGTATATGTCTTAAATCCATCTCACTTCTGGATTCAAACATGTGAATATGAGAGAGAATTTCAGGCCTTGATGAAAGATATTGCAGAAGTTTATGAACAACGAGAAGCTGACAAACTGGTCCTTAAAAGCCTAGAACCTGGATTAGTGTGCTGTGCCCAGTATAGCAAAGACATGCATTATTATCGGGCTGTTGTAGTGGAAGTGCTTGATGTAAACATTACTGTGTATTTTTTTGATTTTGGAAATACAGATACAGTACCCTGTTACAATGTGAAAACACTGCTGCCTGTGTTTTCTGATTTACCAGCTTTAGCTGTTTGTTGTGGACTTGCTTGTACACCTCCTGTTGAAGATTTTTGGGCTAAAAAGGACACTGATTTCTTCAGAGGGATTGTGTCTAACAAACTATTGCTGCTTCATGTAATTGGAAAGGAAAACGACAGGTGTATAGTTAATGTACGCTATACGGATGATCTGCAGCTAAGAAGTGTTGCCACGTGCATGGCTCAAGCTGGGCATGCTCAATACTGTGAGAAGATACCAGATTCTGTTGTAAATTTGGCCAAAAAAAGTCGAAACAGGAATCTTTGCAATTTGGAAAAAATGGTAAATGCACAGAGCATCTGTAACAACTTGAAAAATGAAGTACCTGGAAAAAGACAAAGATTTTGGAAGGATAAATCATCAGGTGTGTCTTCAATGCCGAGAGAATCTGTTGTGTTGTCTTGCTTTGGAAAAGGTGCTGTTGCTAAAAGGTCTAAATCGGTACGTGAGGAAAAAATATTTTATAAAAGCTTGGTGTTTAAACCAGGAACTATTTGTGAAGTGGTATGTTCTTGTGTTGTTTCCCCAACCAATTTTTTTTGTCAATTGCAAACCAAACTGCCACTGCTAGATAACTTAATGGATCAAATTCAGACTTTCTATAAAGAGAACAACTGTCCTTACAAAACTGGGCAGATCGCCTGTGTTGTTAAGTGTCGTGGAGATGGGAAGTGGTACAGGGCGACTGTTGTGCAGCGAGTATCCACAAGTGAAGCTGATGTGGTTTTTGTAGACTATGGTTTTCAGAAAAGAGTTTTACTTGAAGATCTTCAAGCTGTTCATCCATCTTTATTAACGCTGGAAAGTCAAGCATTTCGATGTAGACTTAAAAATCTACCCTTACAGATTGACTCACTTAATTGCCCTGAAGAAATGTGTAAACATTTTGAAGACTTCATTTCTACTTCTAGAGGACCACTGACTTGCATCATTTATGCTGTTATTCTCGTAAGCCCCAACTCTTTGTGCAATATAGTTGATTTAAACACTCCATGTATTAGTGCAGGACAGTTCCTCAGAGAACAAGGTCTCAACCAGTCTGGAGATACTCATTACAGAAATCTTGCATCTTTGGGTTCTCTGTACAGTTTTTGCTACTCTTCTTTTAACATAAAAATCGGAAGTGAGGAGGAAATTTATATAACTCACATACAAAGTCTTTCTGAGTTCTATTGTCAGCTTAATCGAAACACTGAAACTATAGAGAAATTGATGAAGGAGGTTAGTGTTGTAAGTAAAATGTCAAATAATGCAAAATATGATACTAGCAAGACACGAATTTGTATAGCCAGATATTTGGAAGATGGTAACTTCTATAGAGCTTTGGCTTCTCCTGTGGAATCAACATCATATCTACTTGCTGACTTTGTGGATTATGGAAATGAGAATATCATAGAGAGGGACCAGTTTTTGCCTATTCCAGACTTTGCTACTGATCTATTATTCACACCCATGCAAGCTATTAGATGCTGCTTGTCAGATCTTAGGGAGACAACAATTCCAACAAAAGTTACTAGATGGTTTAAGGAAGCATTTCTTGGTAAACTGCTGAAGGCTGTATTTGTATCCAGAGAATCAGATGGACAGATTGTTGTGGAGTTGTATGATGGACAGCTCAAAGTAAATCAGACAATAAAAGAAAAAATATGGAAAGAATTGGCAGTAAAAAATCGTATGCAACAGTGTGTTGATAGTAACAGACAAGTGATAAATCCCATGAAAGATGACAAAGTGATTAATGAAGTAACTATTAAAAGTCCTGAAAGAATAAGTTTGAAAACTGAAGTGAAATGCAAAATATATAAGTGTTACCAAACAGATAAGGGACAGAATTTTGGACATGAAGAGCGAATGGCATCTAGCACACAAAAGTTGTGCAGTGGGTCCTCAAAACTGCTAACTATACAGGACAGTGAAGAATCAGGTTTTAGAAGTACTGTCAGTGTTGTTCTGGAGAACAGAGAGGAACCTTTGGTTGGAGAGCCTGCTTCTCACTCACTCTGTCATCCTGCTTTAAATTCAAAAGAAACAGCTGTAACCCCTCACTTTGAATCTCATAAGGAAATACTAAATTGTACAGGTCAGGAGGAAAGTAGTAACGAAAATATATCTAAATCAGTCAGTATTCCTCAATGTGATATTCAGGTGGATTCTGAAGTAGCAGGGTACATTTCTCACATAAATAGCCCATCAGGTTTCTATGTTCATCTTACAGAGGATCAAAACTTCTTAAAGCAATTAGCAAAAAAATTAAATGAAGGAATGGTGAGTGTAGAGGCTGAGAATTGCTTAGATGAACTCATGGTAGGGGATCTTCTTGTTGCAGAGCGTAACGCTGATAGCTTTTACTGTAGAGCTGTTGTCAAAACTCTGAGACTGGGAAACTGCTTTGAGGTGGAGTTCATGGACTATGGTAGTGTAGTAGCTGTAAGTCCTTCTAAAGTTTGGAGGATTCTGAAAAAGTTCTTAGCTTTGCTGAGGCTCAGCATTCATTGTTTTCTTAGAAGACCAAAAAGCGTTCCTGATGGAAGCTGGACTTCCTGTTTGGTGAGCAAAATAAATAAGCCAATTGCTGGCAAGTTCTTACAGCAGTATGGAGAGCAATGGGAAGTAGATGTAACTTGTGATGAGGAGTCAATGTGTAAAACTTTGGCAGAAAAGAGACAAGACATGGGCAAAACACACCAATGCATAGTGAGGGTAACAGACCAAACTAAGACAGAAAGTATGGGAGTAGTTTTTGTGGTCAAAGTAAAACTAAACCTGTTAGGGTGAAAAATACTTCCCAAACACCCTTAAATATCTTTCCTCAAGATCTAAACTCTGGACGGGTAGAAGGGGCAGAAGTAAATAATAAATAGAAAAGGGAGATTTTGATGTACAGTTACTCAAATATGCAAATAGTATGTCAGTTAAATGTAATGTTTGTCAAAGAATCACAAAAATGATTGGCTTGAAGTGAATGAAATTGGTGAAGTAACAAGTCAGTCTGTCGTTACACTGACTACAGCTTTCTGAAGAGCATCCCGTATTCTAATATCCATGAAGACAGAATTATTCTAGAAAGTCAGTCTTACCGTGCTTGGCACACTCTTGCTCTTTACATGATCTGGTTTCAGCCAAGATGGGGTACTGGAGTGATGAAGCTAAATTCTGTTTCAGAACATCCTGGGTAAACTGAGTCTGATATTTCATTTTAACGCTATGGCTTTGAAATTAGAGGTGAGTATTCTGAGTAAGGAGACCAGTGTAGCTTATGCCTGAATTCCTGCTGGCCGTGCAGCCCACTCTAGAATTATGAGCTGCCTCATTCCAGCAGACAGAATTAAATCAGAAAAAAAAAACAGATTATCAGCCTTAGTGTCCAAATTCTGTACCATGTGTTGCTTCATAAACCAGGTTATAATTATCATGAAAATTCTGCTGACAGAAATAAAGCAAAGAAATTAAAAGATCCAAACCCCCAAAGTATCTGAAACATAAGACTAGCTGTGATAAAGTTTCAAATAAGGATGTCTGCTAAAGGGGGTGCTGGAATATCGTTTACATAGGATCTAAATTCATATAACACTGAAAGAAAATAAAATGCCAAAGTTGTGCAATACTGTAAAGAATTTGGGCATTGTGACAATAAAAAAAAAGTAGAATTGACTTCATAGAGAGTAAATCTGCTACCAGAAGCCCTGTTTGAGACTTGTGATTCTGATATTTCACAGTTTGGAAAGACAGTGTGAAGATACTGTCAAGATAATTCTTTGAATAATAAGTAGGCTGCTGTCAACGTATTTATTTAATGCACTTTTAAAAAAAAAAGAAAAATATATAAATACTGCTCTTGATAGTTTTCAGACAAAGTTTTTGTCAGACCTTTCTGTCAATGCTTTTACATTTTATACAATACATGTACATATATAGAACTTTATTTGCAGTAACATCTGGTTCACAGTACTGTTATCTCCTCCTTGGTTTGAATGGTCAGAAAACCAAGATGCCAAAGCACATTTTCTTTGCTTCTAGTTCCAAAGTTCCTGTGTGAGTATCTTTTTCTCTAGTTAGGAGAAAGTTTTCTAACAAAAAAAAAAAAAAAAAATTAGCGCTTGAAGTCTGGGAGAGACACCTATTAAGTTGTTCTCAGTTCTTAGTGTAAAGATGGCATTGACCTCTCTCAAGGTTCTCTTGGTCTCCAGTTTCTATTGCACTTGTGGTCCTATATAAGTTAGATATTTTTCCCTAATATGTATTCTGCTTTAACTTGCGTGGTTGTTAAACACTGTTTAACTACTGTTGCAAAATGGATGTGATGAATGATGAAGAAAAAATATAGCTGTGCGTTTACTGTTTTTGTAGTCTGCAAACTGCAGATGTTGGATTTATTTGCAAGAATGTGTGTTTTATCTTCAACTCATGAATTGAAATGAGTCTAGCTTGTGATAGTTATTCCTTTTCTGAAGGCCTGATAACCAAAGTGCTTAAGGTAAAAACTATGTAATTGAAAGTATCGTCAGGATTATGCTGCACCTGTAAATATGGAGAATGTCTTTTGTTGCCACTGTTGATAGGGATTTGTTGTTGATAGCAGTGCATTACAGGGGTTTGTTAGAATTGTTCAATTAAGTTGTTGGGAAGTCTGGCTATGGGTTTCATTCTCAGTGCACGTTTCCTCTGCCTCTAACCCCAGCTGTAACAGCATTTTTGTGTATTTGTAAATAGAAGAGACTATACTTGTAATCTAGTTGAAAGAAACAGTAATTCTTTTAGGATTTGTAAGTTTAGGTGTGTTTTCCTGTTTATTTTTGGGCAAACATGATTCTGAGCAAAAACATTACTTCAATTTTGTAAAATTTGACTGGAAACTACTGTTCATCATGTGGTTGTATTTCTGTGTTTTGTTTATTCTATGTCATTGATTACTTTTCAATTTTCTAATCTATTAAAAGTGATAAAAAGTTGCTTTTTTTAAAAAATTAAAGATATTCCTTTGTGCACTGTTTGCTATTCTGCCTTTTTGTCATGAGTAATAAAATGCTTATCTTATGTTACGTGCCTTGGCTGAGTACTTCTAAATACTTTGAAGCTTTCTTTGACCTTTGTGGTTGGTGAATACATTGGAAAAAATGTGAAGCTGCATCAGGACATTTTTTGTGGGAAGGTGCCAAGGAACAATCCTTGTCCTCCAGGCCAGCAGCTGTGGAGTGGATTATATCTCTCCAAGCAAGGTTTTCTTTTGAATGCTGTACAGATGGCACGAGCAGCTTTCTAGACTAGATGTGTGCCATACTCAACTTTCATCTGTTTGGTCAGATGTACTCTCACTGCCAGGCAGCCAGGCCTGATATACCAGATAGAAACACTAAACATTCTTAATTTTCCATACAGCTACGTTGAGACACATTTTCTTACTTTTAAAGGTGAGTGTTGCAGAGCATTGCTGAACACTTTAATTGTTTTAAATTGAATGTTCTCATGTCTTACAATGCTCCGTGAAGCTTACCTGATGTGTGAGGAGAGGGAGAAGGATATGTGTGTTTGCCTAGGTTTTTTTTTCCTATTCTGTTTTTACAAGGGAGCTTTAAGGTAGTATAACTACCCAATAAGATGCCTGCATTTTAGTAGCTTACCATGACATGTTACTCTGTAGACAGAGTACCTCTTGCTGATATTGCCGATCCTTTCTGGTTGATGTAGGAATTATCCTGTATTATCTCCAGAAGGAAATGTCTTCAAACCTTAGCAGAAATAGAGGGCCTCAGAGATGGAAATTTGAGATCATTGAGGAGTAAGGTAGGAAGATAGAAGGAAAAGGTTTCCCTGGAAGTAAGACTTGAGTAGTTCAGGACTTTTGAAATGGCTGACAGGTTACTGAATGTTTGTGAGCCAGGAAGCCTAGAAGTCTTGGCTTTCATGCAAAGGTTTAGGTCTCAGTACTAACCTAATGTGTGAAGATTTTTAAAGCTTGTAATAGAAAGAGGAATTAAGTATGAATTTAGAGCATGGAGAAGAGCTCTTAGAAACTTAACAACTTAACATCCGTTTCATAAAAGCAAACTTAAAGATGCAAAAGAGCCTCTGGTATTGTTGATACTTAATGTATGCTTTGTTTGCTGCACACCAAAGACTGGAGCAGTTGTTGGTAGACAACTGCACTTCTACACTGCGAATGGTGCTTGAGCAAGGTATAATAACCTTTATTCTTTTCCCCTCCACTCTGCCCCAAACCTGCCTTTTTGCTGCCCCTGTGTTGTCTTTGCCTGATGTCCTAGATAAACAGCCCACGTTGGTCCTACATCCCTACCTAGATTGGATATTTCTGACAGTGTTACCTCAGCAGCCCAGTTATTACTGTACAGTCACCTAGATGTTGGCAGCCTTTTACCTCAAGACTGTCTTCTGATTATTTGGTTCATACTGCTTCCATTTAATTTTCTTCATATGCTGCTTAGAGAAAGTGACTTGTTTTTTTTTTCCTTTCCTACCTGACTTCAGTTATGCACAAACAGTTTTATATGCGCTGTTTCTAATAACAGAGGAAGAGAATAATCTGGTTTGTACTTAAAATGGTGTATTCACCCCTGAATAATCACCACCCTCCCAGTTCCCATCAAATACCTTATTGAACTAAGAGTCTTAGTACTCTGACTGGACCTTTGCTCTTACCTGATGATGCAGGTTGACAGTCCCAATGGTGGAGAGAAGAATCTGGGGGAGGATCAGATTGATCCTGTGGACTATTACCTGGTTATGCAGCTGATGATATCACCAGAAATAGTATTTTTTATGACAGTGAGACTGTCCTTTTTTTACAATCTGAGAACTGGGGACTGCTAACCAGAAACAGCATTCACATGACAAGGTGAGGGAAAACCATCTGTGTCAATGAGCTAGATGATATGGTGAGGAAACCTTTAAAGCAGCAACAATTAGAGTAGGGAATGTGACTTGCAGGTGAAATGATGGATGTATTGGATAGAGAAGGAAGTTGTGTTTTGGGAACAAAAGAGACCGCAGGAATACAAAACCAGAAAGGAGACAGTGTCAAATATGTGTATTCAGATGCATGTGGCCTAGGATATAAGCAGGAAGAACAAGAGCTAGAGTTCAAACCTGCAAGGGATGTCAAAGCCTTCAAGAAGAAAACTCTACTTACGGGACCTGCATGCTAAATCCAAAGGTGCTGAGAAATCTGACGTCCTTTTATAGACATTAGGAGAGATTATGAATATTTGGAGGAAAACAAATGTACTTGTCTTCAGAAGATGTCTGAAAGACAATTGGGAAACTGAATTAGTCTCACTTTGGTACCTGGGAAAACCATGGAACTTGTCACATTTCTGGACTTGTGAAGGAGATCAAGGTGATTAGTAATGGTTGGCACAGGTTTAACACAGATAAATCAGGCTTGACTAGCCTGAGAGGAGAACAGGGGACATCATGTCTTGCATAAGCCAAAGTACTTTTCAACATTCTACCACAATATTCTTGTAGCCAGGATAGGATTTTACTCTCCAGATGGGTTAAGAACCAGATATGTAAAAAGCTGTTTGGATAGTTGGGTTCAGAGTGTTGTGGTTAATGGGATATGCTCTATATTAAGGGTGCTAACAAGTGGTATACTGCAGGGTTCTATCCTGGGACTTGTCCTGGTGCATCTTTATCAATGAGGAGGCAATGGGATACTTGCTCTTGAAGTTATGCCAAGTTGAGAGGCCTAGCTGATACATCTTGAGGGCCACGGGCTGCCATCCAGAGGGAGAGGAGGGGTGTCATGGTTTAGCAAGGAGTTGCTTTTGCTTAGTAACAGGGGGAGCGGGTTGCAGTGAAGACCCGGTAAAAGTTTTTTAGACTCTCCCCCGACTCCTGGGTTCAGACCCACCCCCGGCCCGGCTGGGCCAATCTGGCGCCTCTGCGATCACTATTTAGGGACGGGAATTTGAGGTGCCAGGCAGGAGGTGTAAGAGTGGTACAAGATGGAGGCGACCATGCGGACCCCACAGTCGGAGAAGGAGGAAGGATGGAGCATCAGACCAGAGACCCCTCTGCAAGCCGTGGTGAGAGTGCAGCCGGTACCCCTGCAACCTATGGATCAGCAGCAGCAACTTCATGTGAGTGTGCCCGGACGGGCCAGAGACTGTGTGGGGGAGGCGGTCATGGCACAGGACATGCTGGAGAGCCTGTGCACCGCAGAGCAGCCCCACACGAGAGGCAGAGAGGAGCAGCAACTTTTGGGACAAATGAGCATCGGTACAGCCCGTGCAGGGCTTTGGGACAAATGTGCGTCGGTGCAGCCCGTGCAGGGCTGCCATGTGTGTGTGGTACCTCACGGACTTGCAAGGAGGACTGGTGCGGAACCCACTTGCCCTGAGGTGAGACAAACGGCAGAAGCCACCAGGAACGGACTGACTGAAACCCCCACTCCCTGCCCCCCTGGGCCGTTCAGGGGGGCCGGAGGTATAAAACACCGGGATCAGGGCTCTGAGCCCGGGAAGAGGAGAGGGGTGGGGAGCAGGTGGTCTTAAAGGGCTGGTCGGACTCTTCATCTCTGTACCATTCTGTGTTGTTTTGTTTTGGTTCTGGTTTTGGGGGTTTTATGTTTTAGTTGGTATTAAATTATTTTCTGGTTTTTCTTCCCCAAGCCGAGTAGCCTGCTCTGTTTTGTCCTGCACCTTAAGCGGCAATTAAGCTCTCCCTGCCCTTTAGCAATCCTTAAGTCTTTGGTACTTGAGGCTAATCGTGGTCTTTTGTTCCCTGATGGGCAGAAACCACGACAAGGGGATAACTGAAACACGACAAAATATAACGGGAATGAATAGTCATAAACTGAAATGAGAGGCTGAGACTGGAAACTTTTTCAGAATGAGCACAACCAAGCATTACGGAAGGTTATCCAGAGAGATTGTGCAGTCTCCATCTTTGATAGTTTTCAGCTGGATTAAGTTCTGACAAACCTGGTCTGACCACATAGCTGACTCTGCTCTAGGTGAGGGAGAACTCTTAGATAAGTCACAAGGAGTGGAGCATCTCCCTTATGATGAAAGTCTGAGGGAACTGGGGCTCTTTAGCTTGGAAAAGAGGAAACTGAGGGATGACCTCATTAATGTTTACAAATACATAAAGGATGAGTGTCAGGAGGATGGAGCCAGGCCCTACTCAGTTATGTCTAATGATAGGACAAGGGGCAACAGCTACAAGCTGGAACATAAGAGGTTCCAAAGAAACACAAGGAAAAATTTCTTCACTGTGAGGATGATGGAGCACTGGAACAGACTGTCCAGGTGGGTTGTGGAGTCTTCTTCTATGGAGACATTACACATCCTCCCTGGACAAATTACTGTGTGACTTATCCTAGGTGCTCCTGCTCTGGCAGGGGGGTTGGACTAGATGACATTTTGAGGTCCCTTCCAACCCTTAAGATTCTGTGATTTTAAGCTACTTCTGCTACAAGTTTAAGTGTAAATGGTAGACTACTGAGGGCTAGGATTCTGTCTGGCTTTCTGTAGCTATGATTGGAGATTCCCTGATGAAAGCCTTTTTTTTGCAAAACAGGTTGTGTTTACGGGAAGAGATTGTTATGATAGAAGTGCCTCAATATGTTGAGATAAACCACCTGCCAGGCTTTCTGTGTATGTCCCTTTAGATAGCTGAGAGAGGGCTTTGGGAACAAGAACTTAAACCACCTCCTTTTGTCTCATCTCTTCCATCCCCTGTTCCTTCTTCCCTCTCTGAAGTGTTTAAAAGCATCTCCATGCATTCCTTTGCTGTATAAAGTACAGCACTCATCAGTGTACTTGACCCTTTCACCAACTATATGTAACAGTGCACAGAGTGCTCATGTTAGCCAATTGCATAAATCTGAAGGGATAATGATTCTTAAGAATATGGATGATCGCCTACCCATTGTCCCAGACTTGCAATCTTTCTGTATTCAGGTTAGATGAGTGCACCCGTCCCTTTTACATAAGATACTTGGTGAATTTTTAAGACATGGCTCTTACAGAAATGCTTACCAATACATTTGGTGTGGGTCAGTGACCTTAAAAGTTTTGCCACCCATTGTGATCCATCTCCATCACCATTTTATTTCTTCTTTCAGTCCATGCCATAGATACTGAAGCTCTGTGTCAGCTATGTTTTAGAATTTATAGGTTCATATAAAATACGAGGTTCGGTGGAGACATTGCAGAGTGTATATGCTGCAGAAATACTTGGAGGTATGAGAAGAGGCAGGAAAAACTTCTTCAGAGTCAAGGAATTATTTGTAAGTGGAGGACTGTGAAATCAGCCAGGGGAAAAAAAAGTATCATGGTACCCTTTGAGTACTCCTGGGGGAGCAAGGATTCCCAAAAAATAACATTGATTGTAAAAAAAAAAAACTTCACTAACTGATTTGAGAGTGGGAATAGCAGAGACTGGAAAAGTTGCTCCAGTTACAGCTGGGAATGCTTTTCAGTATGTGCAGTTTGCAGGAGGCTGCTTGTTCCTGATGAATCTGGTGAGCTACACTGGCATCTGGTGGCTCTGTGTATGCAGGCATGGCTCCTGGCAGACGATTTTTTTTTCCCCCCCTCCTCTAAATGGTAATCTCTGCTTTTGTTCTGAGAACAGGTCAATCATTAGAATAAGTACAGTGGGAGAAAAAGGTTGGGGGATGCTATTCTTGGGGAAGCCTGAAAATGAAGAAAACTTTTGGTGGCAAATGCCTGATTTCTGTAGATCTAAATCAAATGTAGATATGCAAATTCAGATTTGTAGATGGTGTATTCATAATCGCTTAAAAATTCACATTCCTATTAATGCCCTGTAAATTTGTCTTTCTGAATTATAGACACATTTGAAAATCTTGTTCTTCATTTCTTTCTCCTCAAGAATTTTTTTTTTCCCCATAATAAACAACATCGTGGAAATGAAATAGTGAAAAGATTCATTCAGCTCTGAACAGACTTTAGGGACAGCTATCTTGAGTCCTGAAAATTAGTTTCTAGAACTACTATGTCTAGATCTACATAGAGAAGGAATTAAAACTGTGATTGTAATGTAATTTTTACTGAGCAGTAAACATTAGGAAACCAACTAGGTGACTCTGTAGGACCTAGTCCTATGAAATTATTTTGCTGCAAATAAAAAGGAATCATAGAGTGGCAGGGTTGGAAGGGACCTCTAGAGATCGTCTAGTCCACCCCCCCTGCAGAAGCAGGTTCACCTTGGTCAGGTCGCATAGGAACATGTCCAGGCGGGTCGTAAAGACCTCCAAGGAAGGAGACTCCACAATCCTCCCTGGGCAGCCTGTGCCAGGGCTCCGTCACCCTCACAGTGAAACAGTTTTTCTTATATTGAAGTGGAACTTTTTGTGTTCCAGCTTCATTCCATTACCCCTTTTCCTGTTGCTAGCTACCATAAAAAAGAGGGATGCCCCAACCTCCTGACACTCACCATTTAGATATTTGGAGATATTAATGAGATCCCTTCTCAGTCTCCCCTTCTCTAGACTAAACAGCCCCAGAGTAAAAGTGGATTTATTTATTTTTTTTTGTACTTTAAAGGTATACCAAACTGTTAAGAGAGAAAACACTATTTGACAGACTTTGATTCTGATTCTTTTGTGTTTAATCACCCTGATTTCACAGGAGTTTGAACTTAACATGTAATATATGATCAAGCTCTTTAATTATGTTCATTTTCTTTTAAACCACGGAGCCACTGATGTCCTTTAATCTGACATTCCATATAATTGGAATTTCACTTACTTTTGCATTAAGCCAGTATTCTCTCTTGCGCCTCCAAGGGTTCAAACCTTCATCTCTCCTTTCCTACCTTCAAGCTGTAAGCTTGCTATTCACCTTCTTGCAGCTGTTTAACAGTACAAAAAGTATTAAAGTGCTGTGATACGTCTCATTCTCTAGCTACAGGAGTCAAGTCAGGCAAGTTCTTGGTCAGGGACCTATGCTCCAATTTCTCCTCAAAAGAATTCTTTGATGAAACAACTCTGGGAGCAGACACTAGGACTTTCATAATCCAGTCATGTTCCCTGCACTTCACACCCTTTATTTTCACTAATTAATTTTGGATCCTTTTCTGCAAAGCAAGACACCTTCAGCAAGAGAGATCAAATAAGTGGCGGCCCTGGGATTAAAGCACACACCTGAAAGAAACTGAAAATAAAAATATGAAAAAAAAAGCCCTCCAAAACAACTCAATCTTTATCTGAAATATAGAATTAGCTTTGAAATTTCTTCATTTGGATTGACTTTGCCAACCTACTTCATAATGGAGTGTATCCTGTTTTCTTTTAAAGGATAAAGCACATGAGAGTATGAAGCAAATTAGGCTACTAATTTTATTAGAAGCTACAAAGCTGTAAATGTGGATGGAAGAGCCAACCTCCAGTGGAAGTGGTCTAAAGAAGGGTAGCATCTCATGTGGCTGTAGTCAGTGTTTCTAGTTGGCTAGCTTAGGCATTTCTGTCTTGGGATTCATAAGTAATTTACACCATACCCTGAAACATCTGTCTCATGCCATGGTGTGGACTGTGGAGTCCGTTCTGATAGCCAGACTGACAAGTTGACTGAAACTTGGAATGCTTGATTTTGTGCTTAATGAGAAGTAATGTCTTTACAAATCTTGCTTCTGTTTACTGTTTTGTGCACAGTAGAATAGTTTCTAAGAGGAGGGAATGAAAAGGTTCCTTATGCCATTACAGTTTGGTAATGGAAAGTATGATTTTGGACACTCTGAAGCTGAAATCTCGTTTTCTAGATGAACAATTTAACCATTAACAACCAGCTGTTGATTAGTGAATGTTTACTGCTGTCTTCTCTGATAACTCTTAATAATAATAATAAAAAAGGCTAAGACAACTGCCCCATGATTTATGTGAAGTGGTCTCTCAGAGTAGCCTTTTCGTAGTTGAGAAGCTCTGAGGACTAGAAAGTAAGAAAACCTGTTTTTTGGATGCTTGCCCCCTAAAGGATTTAGGCTGAAAAAAAGCCCAAGCTTGGATTCCAACTGGTGTATGTGGGAGTTGAATCTGCACTGAGGTGCTGAGACTGAAATATTTCAGGGCATGCTTGGGAGCACTGTTCCTGGTACCTGGGCAATCAGGAAATCAGTCAGGGAGGCAGCTAGTAATTTCAGGTGCCTGCAGGTACAGCAGCTGCTCAGCAAGGTGTTTTAAATAACAAGTTTGAACCTGGACAGTACAATTTGGTGTAGTGCTTGCTGTAAGATTTCATGAAATTTAGTCCATGCACTCTAGTTCGTACTGTTAGTTTTCTTCAGAGTGCTGAAGCACCTCTCCTATGAAGACAGGCTGAGAAACTTGCATTTGTTTTGCCTGGAGATGCCCAGGTGTCTCCAGGCCATATAGCATCCTTCCAGTACTTAAAGGAAAGATGGGAAGTGACTCTTTATCAGGGAGTGTAGTGATGAAGGTTGGCAGTTTTAATCGATCTAGATTAGATGATAAGGAAGACATTTTTTACTGTGAGGATGGTGAGACAATGGAACAAGTTGTGGCTGCCTCATCCATGGAAATGTTCAAGACGAGGTTGCGCAGATCTTGAGCAACCTATTCTGGTGAAAGGTGTCCCTTCCCATGGCAGGGGGGTTGGAACTAAATGATCTTTTAAGGTCCCTTCTGACCCAAACCATTCTATTATTATTTTGAAAGATTTAAATGCATTTTAAAAATTAATCTTAATGCTGATACTTTGTTTTGCTTCCACCAAAAATCGACACTTTCTTATATCTGAGGATGGATTAGGAAAATTGAATGAGGGACCATTTTGAGCAAACTGGATGCATGCAAGTCCATGGAAGGGACATCTGGAGTAGCTGGGAACTGACTGGCTAGAAGGGGCTTCTACAGAATAAGGGTAATGTATCAAATATTAGACGTTTGTGTTTCTGATGGACAGTGGGTTGGAGTGAACAGTGTGCCTGTGTGGTGAGGAAGTCTGCCCACGTATGAGGCTGGATTTAATAATTGTCTTTAAATACCTAAACTGAAGGAACAGAGAAAACACAGCCAGACTTTTCTCAGGGATGTGCAATAGAAAGTGGAAGAGCAGGGGACTCAAGGGACACAAGTTGTAGCAAGGGAAATTTGTCAGGTACAAGAAAAAATTATTCCCAGTGAGACTAAACACTGGCAGTTTGCCTGGAGAGGCTGTGGACTTTCTGTTCCTTGGAGATACAAAGTCTTGACCGAACAAGACCTCAGACAACTTGTCTTGGCTTTGAAGTTACCCTAGCTTTGAGTACAGGTTGCCCCTCACAGGTTACACCTGCACCTTGAGCAAGGATCAGAGCAAAAGATGGCCTTGAGAGGTCCATTCCAACTCATTGATAACTGTTATTACCTTGAATTATGCACAGTGTATTGGGAATGGATAGTTTCTCTCTGGTAGCTAAGAGTGTGGTCCTATCTGGGAAACTGGATGTGGCTCAATACTAGACTTTATATCATGTTCAGGCTAGCTACTTTATTGTACCACACATATGGTTGGAGGCCTGTATGTAGTAGAGTCCCTCAGGGGTTGATGCTGGGACCTGTACTGTTCTGTATACTCATTAATGACCTTGATGAGGGAACAGAGGGCACTGTCAGCAAGTTTGCTGATGATACTAAACTGAGGGGAGTGGCTAACACACCAGATGACTGTGGTGCCATTTAACGAGACCTGGACAGGCTGGAGGGTTGGGCGGGGAGAAATCTAATGAAATTCAACAAGGGCAAGTGTAGAGTCT
Organism: Urocolius indicus; assembly: GCA_013401255.1. Classification (NCBI taxonomy): domain Eukaryota; kingdom Metazoa; phylum Chordata; class Aves; order Coliiformes; family Coliidae; genus Urocolius; species Urocolius indicus. The sequence continues at coordinate 112,073 of WBNH01000562.1, forward strand.
TGCATCTGGGGAAGAATAACCTCAAGTACCAGTACAGGTTAGGGAATGAACTCTTAGAGTCACAAAGACAGAGTGGAGCATCTCCCTTATGATGAAAGTCTGAGGGAACTGAGGCTCTTTAGCTTGGAGAAGAGGAAACTGAGGGATGACCTCATTAATGTTTACAAATACATAAAGGGTGAGTGTCAGGAGGATGGAGCCAGGCTGTTCTCAGTGATGTCCAATGATAGGAGAAGGGGGAACAGGTACAAGCTGGAACAGAAGAGGTTCCAAATAAACACAAGGAATATTTTTTTTCTCTGTGAGAGTGACAGAGCACTGGAATGGGCTGCCCAGATGGATTGCGGAGTCTCCTTCCCTGAAGATATTCAGAAGCCACCTGCATGAGTTCCTGTATGACCTACTCTAGGTGGTCCTGCTCTGGCAAGGGGATTGGACTAGATGATCTTTCAAAGTCCCTTCCAACCCTTAAGATTGTGTGATTCTGTGATAATATAGCATACATGTAGTATAGACACAATTATCTCCATGCCATTCTCCAGGAACAAATATCCTTTACAAGAACTATTGATAATAACACCTTATCCTTACATGATTTAAAAATGACAGATGATATACAACAGTACCAGATAACTATTTTCCTAGTTTATTTCTTTCAAATTTACTTATCTTCTGATGTAATGGCTTATTCCCAGCAAGTGCCCTGTATGGATACATATGACCAGGAGTGTAAATTTGGCTGAGCTAAAAGAGCTTAATAATAAACAGGGAGCTTATTTTGTCAGTGACTGTTCCATCCAGGCAGTAAGAATTTTTAGTGAGTTCTTACCCTTTCCCTTTTATTCTTTCACTACAATTATTTTTCAGCAAGTACGTTTGCAGTTTAAGGAAATGGACACTCACCTAACATGGCTTTGGTACTAATAATCCTAATTTTGAAGTAGCCACATATGTAGGATACCTTACAACATTACTAGACCTGAGATATAGAGATATATATATATATATATACATAGAAACAGATTTCTTTTTCTTGCATTTTACTTTGTAACCTTTCACTAGAATAAAAGTAATTTGAAAAAGAAAACCTTGTTGAAATAGGTAACCTTATTAATGATGATAAGGGTTACTTTTTTTTTTACAAAGAAAATTATTTATTGTATTTAAAAAAAGTTTTACTGTATAACTCGTAATATATTTAACTAGAAGTAATGGGAGGAAATTAAAAATAATTTAAACTTCCAGAAAATGAGTTTTATTAGACTGTAGAGTAAGTTCCCAGGGGAAGCTGTAGAAGTCTCATTATGTGGCTTATTTAAAAGTAGATTAGATGAAGTGCCTGAAGGGAGCAAGCTTGGGCTGTTTCCTGTAAGGCTGAAGGAGATGACCTCAAAGGTATGCTTTTTTGACTTCTGAATTATTTTATTCTGTTATGTGATGCATCTAGGAAAGTCTTGTTCATTCTCATTAAGAATGTTTTGTAGATAATTGCCTTTCTACAATATTTCTGTGTGATTTTAAAGCTGAACATTTTTTTCAGTAATAGGAGTTTATAAGTCTTTGTATTGATGCATATCACAGTGACTGTGAGTAAAAATGCTGTCTTTTTTAAGATAAAATCAGGAACAACTTTACAAAGGTAGAAGTATTCCTATAAATGCCTTATTTTTTTGTTTTGTTTCTGGGTGGGTTTTTTTTGTTGTTTTAGAGTTAAAAATTTACATTAAAAGTCAGCCTCACCTCCAACCCTGGAAAGGTGATGGAACAACTCATCCTGAATGTTGTCACTAAACATAGGAAGGCAAAGATGGTTATCAGAGGAAGTCAACATGGATTCACCAAGGGGAAATCCTGTTTGACCAGCTTCTGGAGAGAGTCCAGCACAGGGCCACCAAGATGGTTAGGGGACTGGAACATCTTTCTTAGGAGTAAAGGCTGTGGGAACTGGGGCTTTTTAGTCTGGAGAAGAGGAGACTGAGGGAGGATCTCATTAATATTTACAAATATCTGAATGGTGGCTGTCACAAGGTTGGGACATCCCTTTTTTCTATGGTAGCTAGCAACAGGACAAGGGGTAATGAGATGAAGCTGGAACACAAAATATAAGAAAAAACTATTTCACTGTGAGGATGGAGCAGTGGTACAGGCTGCCCAGGGAGGGTATGGAGTCTCCTTCCTTGGAGGTCTTCAAGACCCGCCTGGACACATTCCTGTGTGACTTCATCTAGGTGGACCTGCTTCTGCAGGGTGGTTAGGCTAGATAATCTCTAAAGATCCCTTCCAACCCCTATTATTCTATGCTTGTATGATTAGTCACTGTATATCTGAGATAGCCGATTGATTTTTCTCATCTGCTATTCTGGAAAAAGCAGCATGATACAGTTTCACAGAAATTCTCTGTCCTTTTCCCATGAAAACTCTTGAAACGCTTTTGATTTTTTTTTTTATCCCTAACTTATTCTCCATTATGAACTCGTAAGATATCTATAATCTGAGCTTTTCTTATGGGTAATGTTTACTTCCATGAGAGGATTCAGTTTATTCTACAGTGATTCTAGAAAAAACTTTTTCATTAAACAAAATTTTTTTATAGTTTTTATAGAATTCTATTTGCCTTTTTTTTTGGAAAGCATTCAATCAGAGTGCAAACTCTTAAAATTACCAAAGGACCAATAGCTTGTAGATTTGCAGTTCTACAGTATGAACCCACAGTATCTGCTTCAACAAGTCATGATTTGATAGCTGATGCCAAAGGGACTGTACACATTCATTTAATTTTGGATCATTAGATCCAAAGCTGTCCTGGTGATTATGGCATGCTATTATTTTTGTCCCTGTCAAAAGCAATGAACAGTTGTACTAGTGATGGGCTTAGCTGTCCAGAGATGTTCAAAACAGAAGAGTAATGACGAAGAGCTTGCACAAGAATGTTTCAAGGAAGATTTAGAAAGAAGGGAAATTACGATGTTTGAAATGTATTTATATAGCATTTACACTAATCTTAAAATATAGTTTCAGTGTTTAATCAAGAAAAAGCCGGTAATTTATTATACAGTTAAGCAGTTACAATAATTTAAAAAATTTTTACTTGGAACAGATTTATTTTTTTTTTTTGGCCAATAATTATGCAAGTTCAATCCTGTAACAAAAAATATCCTCATCACCAGATGGTATATTTTCATCCACTACAACACAGCTAAGTGACCATTCAACCACCCTGCATGGCAAGTGTATAAACACATTTTTTTTAAACTGTGATTAGATTTTGCCACTTACAGTGAGATTACTAGATGAATTTTCTGACTGTATTTGGTTTGAGTGGCCAGGTTTTGGTAGTGGAGAGGACGTGGAGGTGGCATCTATAAGAAGCTGCCAGAAGTTTCCTCCGTGTCTATCCATCAGAGCCAACGCCAGCCAGATTCAAGGTGGACTTGCTGCTGTTCAAGGCCGAGCTCAGCACTGATGGTGGTAGCACCTCTGGGATAAGATTTAAGAAGGCAGGAAAATGCAGAAGGCCGCCTGGTAGAGAGGACTGAGAGCAACACCTCTGCAGTGAGGAAGGAGGGGAGGAGGTACTCCAGGCCTTGAACAGAGATGCCCATGGTGCAGCCCATGGTGAGGTCCTGCTCCTGTAGCCGTGGAGGCCATAGGGAAGCAGAGATCCACCTGCAGCCTGGAGAGGGCCCCATGCCAGAGCAGATGGATTCCTGAAGAAGACTGTGACCCCATGAGAAGTCCACACTAGAGCAGGCTCCTGGTCTTTTGTGTTTTCCTTTAGCTCAGAGGATGTCCCATTCCTTATCTCTAAATCTGCTGTGATTTTTTTTTGACAGGACATACTTGTAGAGTTTTTCAGTTTGTATTACCTACTACACTCTCAAACCCTTCTCATTTTTCTCCATCCACTTGGGCTCCTTGGGGATTCTGTGTATCAAAACTCAATAACGAGACACTGATAAAAATACTTTGCTAATCTGTGCAAAATTACAAAACAGAGAAGTACCTATGAATAGCATCCTATACTCTGTAGATTAGGGAAATTGTTTCTGCCTCCCATTTTTTCCCCCTGTTTAACAATAATAACGAATTTGAAACAGTAGATTGACCAAGTAGGAGAGAGATTTTAATAGCTAACAAAAATATATGAAATATGTTAATTTCACCAAAATACAATTGTCCACCAGGTGGAGACTTTGCATTAACTTTTCCTAAACTGAAGCTGCAGAAGACAAAAAGTATCATCATAAGAAGCCATTTGCACAAAAACAATTCCATTTATTTTTCAGGTCTTGTAGATAATTCTTGCAATGAAAAAGTTTCCAAAGCTGATCTGAGGAGGCTAAATCATAATTCTTTGAAAAAAGAGAACCATATAGTATAAGATTGAGCAACATAATACTGGATTGTTTCATGAAAAGATGGAATTTGCTAAAGTTAAATATATTCTCTTTGTCTGATTCTTTTTAAGTGGTAGGCAAGTGACCAGTCTCAAATTGTTTTCAATAAAAATGACCTAATTATAAAAACTCTTTTGCCTTTAAAATTTCCAGCAGATTCAAATAACATTTATCTTTGTATAGTGTAGTTAATAGCAAAGGCATAATTACACACTTTTCTGTAAGTGGAAGTCCCTAAATGCAAATACTGATAGGCAGTGCAATCTATAAGAACCTGCAAATTTATGGATTAAATTGGTTTTCCAGGCTAGCTATTTATTAATATGGAGAGGTGTAATATTAAATTGAAGCTCTACCATCTTTCTTTCTGTCTTTATGCAATGAAAAGGCTGCAGAAAGAAGTGAAGACACATTGCTCTTTAGCTAATGTGGATGCAGAATTTCAGTAATGGAGCAGGAACGCGAAACTGTTCTGTTCCTCTCTAATCAGTAATATTACCATTTTTCAGCTAGACTAGTTAGTTGGAAAGGGATGATAAGTGAGTAAACGTGGGTGCTGATTTGTAAGTGAGCAAAGAAAATAAAAGGCTGAAACTGAATCAGATTATTTGGGATTTTTTTTTTTACATTTACCTGCAAAAAAAATGTTGAGATGATGTTGGATAGGTTAAAACCCCCATCTAGACTTGGTTTAAAAGTGAACATGTGAGAGTACTGTAGAGCAAGGAAAGCTACAGGCTGAGTTAGGAAACTGTAGTGGGAATGGGGAGCAGGGGAGTCTCATAGGACTCGTAGCAGTATTTTGCTATTCTGCACTTTAATGTGCTTAGTTTATTCCCTGATTTTTTTACCCTGAAGGGCTTTGGGCAAAAGAAGGGATGTCAACTCTATTGCTTCTTCTGGCATATCCCATCAGCAAATGTATTTTAAAACTGTTTGTTTGAAAGAAAGATTAAGTGAAGTAAAGGATCAAGCCAGGACCAGTGACATTGCTTTGGGCTGGGTGACTAACACAGTAGTTGTCTGAGGCAGTGAGAGGAGTTGTGGAATGGCTAGAGATACTCTAGTAGAAAAATAGTAACTGACAGAGTTTCAAATGAAGGAAAATGAAAGCTATATAAATACTAGAAAGTCAGTTTTAAAGATCCCAATGACTTTTCTGACCAAGTAGTTAGATTGTCTGTGCACGGTAGCCAGGCAGTTAAGGAATTTGCTATAGATTTTTATTTGCTCTAGATTTAGTATGAAACCTGCAGTACTTGGGTAGATACCTAGTTCTACTGGGGTTACTACTGCATCTAAATGTGCTGCTAGGTCATGTTTATCCCTTGCATGCTGTTGAAAAGAGCTGGAGTGCCTTAGGTCATAGATCTGGATGGGATTTGTTTTTTTTACGGGACTCAGGACTTTCTTCGCTATTATCTACATCGGTCTTCATATGTTTGCTTGAGATACATGACAAATTGTGGAAAGGTATTCCATCTTAATTTGAAATTATCACATGACATCATTCAGTATGGCTAATTGTCATTTGAAATCACAGAATCACAGATATGAGTCTTTTTCCTATGAATTTGCCATTTTAACTTTCAGCTGTTGGTAGTCTTTGATGCTTGGCAGTTTGGCTTTCTAAGGAGTTAGTTAGGAATCATTAGAAAAACAACCAATGACTTTTGAAATAAAAACGCAGTGATGTAGTTGATGACAAAACCTAGTGTTTTAGTGCTGTTTGTATGTGAGTGATGCAGAACACTCTAAGGGCAGGTTCTCATGCTGTTATTACTCTTTATCTTAGAGTGGGTGCTTTTTTCAGTAAAACATAGTTCAGCATGGTTAGAAGGAGGAGAATCTAGCCCTTAAAATAAGATCTGAAAATTGCCTGACATCTCTCATCCTATTGTATATAAAAAGCAGTTCATGTGGTGCCAATGTTAATGTGAAATATTAAGTAGGGGAAAGCTTGTGCTTACATCTGTAGGGTTTATCCTCTTATGTATACTAGACCTTCTATAATTATGTAATCCACAGTTCTTCAAGGTGAAATTTCAACTCTGTAAGATTTGATTTATTAAAGGAGACTGTTACATAATCTTAATGGTTAAATTGGTAGCTTTACTCTTTTCCTTTCTTTTGAAATTTACACTGTTTTCTTCTGTGAATTTCAGAGGAAAGGCTTTCAACAGATACTTTAAAGAACAGTGGGGTTGGTAGGTATGATTGGACGGTATGCTTAAGCCAAAGAGGAGCATTAATTGCAGCAAAATATTAAACTCCTTATTGAGATTATTTTTTTAAATACAGCTTTTGAGATTTTTTCTTTAAATAAATCAGAATAGCATAGACTGTCATGAACATTATTTGCATTTGATCAATGCATGTGCTGGCCTAAGCTGCTGAACTATTCAAACTGAAGGTTTCCACCATTGTCCTTGTTCCTGTAGCTATCACAGAGGAGAAGATTAAGAGCATTATAACTTTAACATAAAACTCAGAAATAACATAATAGGAAAAGATAGTCTACATACAACAAAAGGCAAATTTGCATAGACTTACTTTTATCCCAACATTTGACCTCCAGCTTAGATGGCTTAAAAAGGAGGAAGAAGAACCTGTACCCATTTGTCTTGGTGCAGTAGTCTGAAAATTAACACACTAGGAAATGTTTCTCATTAACTTTGAACTGGATATACCAATTCTTTTTTTTTTTTTTTTTTTTTAATGGAAATCTGGATTTCTCATACCACTCCTGTGATGGCCAACTGACCAGACTTTCAGAAAGTAATATTGTTTTGCATTTATTGAGCATTCTTCATCAAAATATATAGGAATTGCTTTTCTATCAGTTGTTTCATCATTCAGATCTTCCACTTGTTCTTTCTTTAAACAATACTGGCTTTGAATTGTCTTCAGAGATCTTGACAGCTCTGTCTCTAATTGTATCTTGGATTTGGTGTTCTGTCCAGTCCCCTTGACATAGGGGAACTTAAACGTTCAGAGGTTCAAACACTATTTTTTTCTGGTAGCATCCTCACAGTAGCTTGTGATTTTATTGCTGTCCTTCAGGAGAGCATTTCTCTTTTCTGTGTTCAGCACTAGCCCAATCTTGTGTCTTTATTCAAAGACTTCATTTTTTTTTCTCACACACAAGAACTGAGTCTATAGCAATAAAAGTAAACTGAATTTTTAAACCTGAATCCTCCCAAAAGCCTCAAAGTATAGATACCTGCCGTTTCAAGTTGATAGAATTTACCTTTCTGTTGTTGTAATAAATTGCCCGGCACTGAATACAGAATTCAGTTTCAATTGTGCAGGTCTTGCCACTGGCAGGTTAAAGGCACCTAAGAAGAAAGGAGGGTTGAAGGCATCATTTTTTGTAGGTTTGTTATCTGCAGTATTATTAATTTAAAGAAAAAAAAATCAGTTACAAAAGGTTGGATGACATTTTAATTTAAATTTTTATATTCCAATAATGGTACTGTTGGATTCAAGAATTGTGTTAAGGGAAGGAGGTTCTGCAGGAGTCTGGCTAAAAGTACACAGGCAACTTCCCAGTCATCCTCCCTATCCACAAAATTGGATCTGCAGGTATTTCAATGTGCTCACTGAATTTCAATCTCTCTTTATTTGAATCTGTTATGTATTTTATATTTCTTATTCTGACAAAACAATCAGACAGAATAGGAATGACATATTTAAGGCTGGTTATAGTAGCGTTTACGGCGATATAAAACAGTGAGATGGTCTGGTTACTAAATCATTGTAATAAAGGACATCATTGCTTAGTTTTATTTTACAGTCTCTTGAACAATAACAACAGTAGTTTCTCCTCTCATTTCATTTTTAGTGAAAAGAACTGTTCTGGAGAATAAGATGGGGAAAATATCAGAATTATGCTAATATTTGAAACAATGATTTGCAAGTCACTGTTATATAAGAAGTGATTCCTTGTTTTCTGTTTTTTTTTTTTTTTTTTTTTGTTTTGTTTTTAATATGAAGCATCTATCAAGTAAACAGGAAAGAAAAACTGTCTTTTACTGAGTGGCTTCATTTCCAATGTTTCTTTGGTGTCCCCTCAAGGGTCAGACTCAATAAACAGCTGTGCACTATGTGTGAATAAAATCAATGTTGCAGAACTGCATAGTACACCAACAAAAAAGAGTTTTAATTCTTTTCTTTTTGAGTGTAACTGGAACACTTATGAGTTTAACTTTTCCCATTCCGGTATTTACTCTCGGTGCTTGCACCAAGGAAAAGTTCAAAACAAGAAACAGCTGGAGCCTTTTCTTTACACTTCACCTGCTATTCACATCAATAACCCTTCAAAACACAAATGTGCTGGCAACTCACACACAATTTTCACTGCACCCACTTTTGTGTACAGAATAAAAGTAACCTCATCATCTCACTTGGGATAATAAATATTAGAAAACTGCATGACACCGTTTTCTGGGAAGGCTCTTATTTATTATGTTGCAGGACAAAGCTTGACTTGCACGTAAAGGATATGCTGATCTATATTTACAAAGATAAAAACATGTGCTTCCTTTCTGTGCATATTTTTTTCTTCTTGCATTGTTAATAAAAAAAATACACCTGTTATTAGTAATGAGATATGAACAAGAGCATCTATGCATGCAGATAGTGTTTTGTATATAAGTTTGTTCTTCAACAGTGGGAACACAGAATCTTCCACAGAGACTTCCTGACCACCTCAAGACCTTGGCTAGGGAAAGGTGCTTGACTGTATCATACTTGGCTGAGATTCTGTATGGTAAGAATTGTCCATCTGTTTTATTTGTTAAATAGAAGTGCCTGTGGATAATGGAGTTGCAGAGAGGGAGACAATGGTAGATACTTATGTTCATAGAATCATAGAATCGTTGGGGTTGGATCTTTAGAGATCATTTAGTTCAACCCCCCTGCAAGGAGCAGGTCCTTCTAGATAAGGTCACTTATGTTATGCATGTGTCTGTGTTGGGGGATAGCTACAGCATGTTACAAAGCTTTTGGTTGTTCCATCTTAGAATCATAAAATCTTTTAGAGTGGAAAAGACCTTTAAGATCATTGAGTTCAACCATCAACCTAGCACAGCCCATGTCCACCATTAAACCATGTCCCTAAGCACCACATTTATACATCTTTTGAATATCTTCTGGAATGAGGACTCAACTACAGCCCTGGGAAGCCTGTTCCAGTGCTTGACTACCCTCTCAGTGAATACATTTTTGCTGACATCTAAATCTCCCCTGATGCAACTTGAGGTAATTTCCTTTTGTCCTATCTTGTAGCCACAAAGATAGCCAGGGGTTCTTGCAAGCACTAGGATATTTTCATCTGCCTCTTTGGCTTCTAAATGTATACTGTTGAAATAGGTCACTATGAACATTTTGGGATAGATTCCAGGTGTCTTCATATTTCATACAGTCTGTGATAGCATTCAGAGTAAGTGCATCCCACATAGTCTGCAGGGAATGGTTGTGGAAAAATGTGAGGATAGAGGAAAGACTTGGCTATGTGTAAATTTTAGTTAGCAAAGATTATAAAAAAGACTGGCTATATAACCACATCACTTACTACATAGTTGCCTGAGGAGGCCTTACTGATGGAGGCAAGGACATAGAGGTGGATGGGCAGTGGAGCGTTGCAAATCCTCCCAGATTTACTTTTGGAGACTTCAGACTTTCAGAGCAGATTCTATATTTCATTCTATGCAGGTCTAGCCTGCAAACATACACTGAATTAGTCTTCCTTGATCATCAAATTCTTATTCTAAATTATCCAAAGTAATGGAAATATTTTTACACTGATCTTGCTGATGTCTTTATAATGGCACAAGCAGTCTTCTTCCTGTTCCCATAAGATCTACTGTAACTGGACGCAAAACTTTTTTTAAGGTCCATGAAAGCTTTTCAAGAGTTTTCTGCAAATTCAATGCTATTTTGTTTACATACATCTAAGTAGTCCACATGGAATAAGGTTTTCGCTATTGCCCATCTAAGAAATGAAAACTACGATAAAGGCGTTTTCACATTTCACGGTTAAGAATTATACACAGAACGTATTCATGTTTTCATATGTGTAATGGTGTATGATACAGTACTACTTGCCACACACATAAATTGTAAAATAGGAAAGGTGAGTGATGTGACATATGATAGTTTGAAAACTAAGTTGCAGGACAGTGTTCTGACCCAGGATCTTGATTATGGGTGAAGTGGAAGGGAAGAAGGAAACAGAGCCACAGCATAGCCATTCAAGTGTTGATTTAAACTTGCCATTATGTTGAAATCTTGTCCTTCATATAAGTAAATTTATATTTTTTCCTTCCTAAAGTTAGAAATCTCTCATGAGTTGCAATCTCAGGAATGTCAGGATTTCTCTTAGGCTGACATACTTTGAGAAATGCAGAAGACCTTCCCTGACTGAGCAAATCACAGGTTGTTTACTTCTGTTTCACGTTTAAAAAAAAATCATAAAAAAACAGACACGGATAAATAAATAGACAAATAGGGAACCTGATTAAAATTTGTAATGCTCCAGTCAGTGCAAAAAAGGATCAACTTTCTCACAGTACTGTATGTATATATGCGCTTATGTAACTTGATGGGAAATGGGTTAAGCCAGCTAAGATGACTTTCATCTATCTGAAGTATGTACATTCAAAAGTTATCTGTGTAAGCTTAAGTCAGTGGAGGCGTATAAGCATATCTATGGAAATACCTCATCTCATGGAACAAGTCTTCTGGAAGATGATTTAACTATCCTGCTTTTCTGTGTGGTCTACAGAGGTAGCCTAGAGACAGAAAACTGACCTTAGGTACCTAAAGTTAGTGTAATTGTATCCTGTTACTAGCATACAGCCCTGAGTTAGAGACCTGTCTCTATAACACTCCACAGTCCATGTGCAGGCTAAGAGGAGTGCTTTTCAGATTAAGCTCTACATTAAGAGCTTAAGATCTGACTAACTCAGATTTTCCAAATCATCACATTAAATGTAAGCAACTAATTTTTAAATGTTAGCATGCTTTAGATTGTTTCTATCTGATCTCCAGTCTCTATTAGTGGAAAAAAGGATGTCCAATTTTATTTATCTATTTAATCCAAACTGGTAATTAGTGTCTTTGTATCTGGAGCCTTGGCGGAGGCAAGCACCTTTGTGTGAGTTGTCAGTGGATCACGATAAAGCAGCAGGACTTTCACTGCTAGCTCTGTCTACTCACTAACAGCATACGCTCAGGGACAATTTCCTCTGCACGTTGACAGTTTGACAGACATGATTTTTTCTTCCTGATCCTTAGAAGAAATGAAAAGATTTCTCAAATTTGCTAAAGATGCTCATTCCCAAAGCTCTGTGTTGTGAGTTTTTATTAAAACATTCCAGCGTCACAGCATCCAGTCTTGTGCCGCCTTAGTTGATAGTCAAGGGGGATATCTGCAGGACTGACTGCACAGTGACCTCAGGCTTCCAGCAGCAGCAAAAATGCCTCAGGGAAACTCAAGAGATTTATCATAATGCTGTTTGTTTACAGGAACTTTCAGGTACAACAGAGACTGACAGGTACCGTACCACACAGGTTAAACAGTAAAGAGCTTAGCAATAACAATATAGAAAGACAGGCAGTCCCACATTTACATTGTATACAAAATTTCTCTCTGCTGGATGATGTTTAGAGTTCCCTGGAGCTGTTTTCCTTGATACACTGACGTTGCTGGACCTAGAGTTCAACACACTGTTCTGGGTAGCAATTCACAGAGCTTTTTTTTATTCACAGAGCCTCTATTATCCTTAAAGATGGTCAAACTTTGCAGGAAGTTAAGTGTTTTGAGATAGATCTGACTTAGATCCCTGATATTTTGCAGAGGCATTGCCATGCTTCTGCAGAGGAGTTGGGCTAGATGATCTCTGGAGGTCCTTTCCAACCCTACCATTCTATGATTCTATGATTGTACGGTACAGGGGTAGAATTAAGTCATGAAAATTTGCTAGCCACATTTTCCATTTAGATTGTGTAAAGAAAGGATAAAGTCCTCACTGGTAAACTGAAGTGCTGATTATCTGGAAGGCAGTTCCAAGTAAGAATCTCAATTTTCTTTTGATGTTTTCTTAAGCACCTATGTGGCCCATTGCTGACAAATCTCAGGAACTCACAGAAGTTTATTTCTCCTCGTAAACTTACCGTGTGAAAGAAAAGAACATATTCGTATCCTTTCTGGTCAGGTATGGCTCTGAGATGGATGTCCCAGTCCACAGACCTTTGTGAAAATTTGAACTTTAGGAGTTTGAAATTAAACATTGAATTCCAAGTACACATACCCAAAGTATACAGAGTTTTGCTAATGAGGTTTCCTTAATTTCTTGTTCAGGTCTTGGGGCTGAATGAATCACTGTCTGCATATTCTCCACTGACTACAAAGGAAGCATCAGCTTCCAGATTAGATTAGACACCTGTCTTGCAGGCCTCTAAATGCATGTGAGATAAATGTAGGTCTAAACACCTAAGCTTCCAGGAGACATGTTTTCAGGCACACATCCCACCCTGGTATTTTTTGTTGGTTATGCAGGTAAATCTTTCCTCAGCGTTATGAGTGTTGTGAATACACAGACACCCTTTCTAAGAGCTACTGATGCTTTCTGGGATGTAGACCTGTAAAAGTTGGGCAAGTAAATTCATCTGTGAATATAGATCACATACTATAAGACTTCTGAATCCAGAATAGCAAATTCTTGGAATATTTTTCTTTGTAGAAATTGCCTTAAATGTTTAGTGAGCTTGTTTCAAAATATTTTACAACCATTAAGTAATTTTGGACACTTTACACTTTTAATAGTCGAGACATCTCTGACTTCATCTTGGATACACTTCACCTTCACAAACATCTCTGTCAGGTTCAGCTATTTTTAAAATGTTTTGCTTTATTTTCCACATGTTGAAATAGTTGCTATGTCTGTACCTGGTCCTTTTTTTGATTCTGTGGGTTAAATAATGTTATGCCTGTGCAACTTACTACTGTTCATGAAAAACAGAATACAGCAATACATGAACTGCAACATTTTTGAGATTCTGCTCTCCCAAACAAAGAAAATAATTTAATTTAAACGATGGAGGGTAGGAGTAGAGGTACCATTGCCCACACCCTGCCAAAAATCAACACAAAACCTGTAATGCAAAAGTCAGCATTGTCATAAATTTTAATTTATTTTTAATATGTATATGTGTGTGAAAAACTAATGCATAGTCTTCTGATTCATCACCCTTTAAATAAACCATGAGCAGAAAGGACACAGAAATGACACCTATGACACCTATATAATAGTCTCCAACGGCAAAAACCCCACAACTATTGGTCTTACAAATTGGTGGTTGCCTGAAATCTAGACAGCAGACCACACTGGATTGTGCAGCTCTGAAACCACACAAGAATGGAGAGTATTATAGCAGCTGTTACCATGGGCATTGACAGAAATCTGAAAAGTGCGAAGGATAAACATAACAAAAAATATAAAACCTTTCCAGATGGCTGTACAGCTTCCTAAAAATATACACTGCCACTGAAGGCTGGCTGGATTGAAAAGAAAAGATACGTTGTCTAAAATAAAAAGCTATAGAAGCTGCTGTATGTTAAAAAAAATAAACAAAGTGAAAAGATATTGGTAAGTGAAATTTTTTCCTCCACTCTCTAGAGAACTTCACTATACAATCTAAAGCTACAGATAGTAGGTATAATAAGATAATACCATTCTAAAAAGCATGGATGGATGGTTAAATGACGAATTCCATTTATCTGCATTTTGATAAAACAAACACAATGTTGTTAGAGTAAGACAAACAACTAAACCAATGTTTACTAGCAAGTCCACTTGCTTCTTTTCTAAACACGTCTCAGCATGCATGACCGTGCCTGTATTACCTCAAGATTAGACTAATGTAACTGATTTATAGGGATCTGGTTTTGGTATGCGGTCCCCAGCAAGCAAAAGAAATGAAGTTGGAACTCATGCATGAGAGCTTGTCAGTGTCTGGAAACTGTAGTTTCCTTGAATAACTGCCTGCTGTTTAAGATGAATGGCAATTCCATATATCATGACATATAGTGCACACCACTAGCAGATATGTTTCTGGATGTCAGAGTGCTCCAGATATTACCTTCTACTTTCACAAAACTTTCACCAGTTTGGCTGGAAGTTTCCTGACCTAATTTTCTGCTGGAAAAAAATAAAAAGGAAATAACCATTACAATACTTCCCATATTAAGACTTAAAAGACATGGGGCTGCATTTCACATGATCCCAAATGAGAAGCTCCTCAGTGTTTAACAGTATTATTATTAAAAATGCTGTAATTAGCAAGATTTTTGCTGTTACATGTGTTATTGAGAGGCTAGTCTAAGAAGACATTTCTTCCAGTCTCCAACCTCAAGTTATTTAGGGAAGACTTATACTGTTTTGTTCTTATACCAAAATTATTCCTTAGATTTAAGTAGTTCTTCCTTTCTTCTTGTTGTGTCATCTCTGGTATATTTCTGATCAGCTTTCACTTCCTACTCACTTTTCATTTGACTGGACCAAACAAACCAGAAAGCCTTCCTTTGCTTACCTCTCATAAAGTACGTTCTCCTTTCCCTTGATCAGCCTTAGAAGCTACCCTGCATTTCTCCCAGTCTGGTTGTGGGCTACAGCCAGAGATGTGCATGTGATATTCTGGTGCTGTTAATGGACTGGGAAACAAAGAAAGGAGCAAAACCAGAGCCTGGTACCTTAACATAAGAATAACTCTGAGCATTCAACTGTAATGTCTTAATATTCTCTAAACATTTTATTCTGTTTAATGCCAACTGGCAAATAAGACCCACAAAGCCAATGGGATTGGGGGTGATAATCAGAAGGGTAAAAGATATCTCATGGGTTGAGATAAAGACAGTTTAATAAGTAAAGCAAAAGCCATGCATACAAGCAAAGCAAACCAAGGAATTCATTCAGTACTTCTCTTGCACAGGCACGGGCTAGGCCATCTCAAGGACAGCAGGGCTCTGTAACATCTAAAGGTTACTCGGGAAGACAAATGCCATAACTTGAAAACATTCCCCCCCATCTTTCTTCCCCTAGCTTTATATGCTTGGCTTGATGCCAAATGGTGTGGGATGTCCCGTGGGTCTGTTGGGGTCAGCTGTCCTGGCTGTTTTCCCTCCCAGATTCTTGTGCACCCTCACCTTCCTCACTGGTGGGATTGGGGTGAGAAGCAGAAAAGGCCTTGACACTGTTTAAGTACTGCTCAGCAATACTGAAAAAAACCCTTTGTTATCAGCATTGTTTTGAGCAAAAATCCAAAACAGAGCCTCATACTAGTTACTATGAGGAAAATTAACTCTATCCCAGCCAAAACCAGCACACATTTTTAGTGCCACAGAGGCACACGTACAGCAGAGAGATATTTTTTAAATAACTATCTAAACTTCTATTGCCTGTCAGTATAATTCTACACTCTGTTGCTAATTTCAATCTAAATTGCTTCCTTTCAGGCTAAACCCATGCAATCTAAATAATATATTAAACATGAAGGATCCAAATGAAGCCTGGCAGTCACTCAAGGTGAGATTACAGGCTGTTTAAAATGAGCATGTGCCATTTTAGAGGCAGGTGTCTCAAAGGTAATTGTCATCATCTTCTCCTTTGGATTATTCCAGAAATCATCAGGAAGATTGTGTACTTCCATTAGCCTCGACAGCTGGTTCTGCTGATGCCTGGATGTCATAAAAATTGTTGTTAGAGTGATACATTTCTCATGGAGAGTGCATGGGTATATGGAAGAAATGCTGCTTTGAACCAGGTACGTGCTTGAATGACTCCTTCCTCCTCTAGGATATAGTGATCACATATTATTAAACTTGAAAGAAAAGTCACCAGCCAAGACATTGTCCAAGCTATTGCAAAGTACCTTGGATGCAACCTCCAAATAAAATTTCTTACTGAAATATCCCTTACAAGAAAATGTTGCAACAAATGTCTCATTGTAGATACCAGACTCTGCTTCCCTAACACATTTCCTAGCCAATCAACAGAGTAATAATTTTGTTAAATAATTTTAAACATATCTTGGATTTTATGAATGCTTGGACATTGTGTACAGTCTGCATTCTATATCATTCCATAGCTAAATTTGGAAGTTGTACTCTAGCTCAGTAAAGTACTTGCATAAAGAACAATTACTTGCACTATTTATAGTGGTTGTTTAGTTGTTTTCTAGCTATTTTGATTAATTAAGCCTCTAGAAAGCCTCCCTCCCTAACATCAGAAATCCTTGT
Organism: Urocolius indicus; assembly: GCA_013401255.1. Lineage (NCBI taxonomy): Eukaryota > Metazoa > Chordata > Aves > Coliiformes > Coliidae > Urocolius > Urocolius indicus. The sequence continues at coordinate 128,771 of WBNH01000562.1, forward strand.
TTATTAAAACCATTATGCTCTTTCCCCAGGATCTTCCCATTGAGCTATAATTTCATTATCTCAGTGACTGACTCCACTGGGGTGTTTCTGTTTGAATGCAAGAAGATTAGCCTGTTAACCCTTTGTTTTGTACATTGTACACTATCTCAGACACAATTATAAATCAGTCATCGTAACTGCACTACATACTGTAGCTCTAAGCAAAGCAGAAGCAGCAAAATGTAGCTCTAAGAAGCAAAGCTTAGAGGCTAAGCATGACAAGATCCAGATAATCCCTGTTCTAGATTACTGAAGGCACTAGTGCAGGAAATGCCAAGTCCAGCAGCAAGGATTTTTAACAAACATTTTTGGTATAGTAGGAGTGTAAGATAAGAGAATACCAAAACCAGTAGCAATCTTTTTAACAAAGAACTCCCCGTGCTCCCTCGCAATTTTCTGCTCTCTTAGGTCTCAACAGCACCAGCTCAGGGCTTCTTAACTGTGTGAGCAAAACTAAATTTTTCCTCTGCATGGTTGAGCATCAGGGATATTTATTTTGTTGTCATTGTGATGTTTCATTTTTGTAGTGGAGCAAAGAAGAATTCGAGAGGACAGAGAAGGCAATAAGGGGATAGAAGAAATTTTTAAAGTTGTAGGGAAATGGGGACAACGGGAAAAGTCTGGTCTGAGATGCTTTTCCATCTGTCCCTACCCTGCTAATCAAATTTTTGGGCTCTTCCAGAAAGAGCCTTCAATCCATAGAAAGAATACTGGCCACTCAGCATGGATCATGTGCTCAAAATGTAGAGACCTTACCTTGGTAGGTGTGAGAAGTGAGGACTATAGCGCTCAGGCTTCTCAGCTCCTCAAAGCCTCTTCTTTCTATGGAGCGCATTCATATTTTTTTTTCTGTGTCTCTACCCTTTCATGTGTGCCTTCTTTTGTGTATCCCTTCACCTTCTTCCAGGATAAGATTTATTACCATAGGGTGGCCTTCTTCTGGCTCAGCTTCTCATTCTTCAGTCCATTACTGCACAGGACACAGTCTCCTGCTCTTCCTCTGATACCACCTTCTTGTTCTTTCCCTCACACGAAGAGGAGGATCTTCTCCAGTCTCCACATTGGACATCCAGCAACCCTTACAGGCTTTATCTTGCTCCCAGTCTTCCCATTCTTCTATCTTCTTTCCTCTACCTCCCACCTCAACTGGCACTGAGAGCACAAGCCAGTCAGACAGTGAAGGAAAGGGCTGGTGGTGATGCGTATTTTTCTGTGTTCTCATGACTCCTGCTTCTAGTATTGTCAGGAGAGCAGAGACACAGAGAAAATCAGGGCATGACAACAGAGCTACCGTTGGTAGCTGTCTCCCAAATATATGCATAAACCCAACCCTATTACAAAGTGAAGCATTAGAAGAGATCTTGAAGGAAAATATAATTAAGGAATGAAGGGTAATAGAAAATTGGATAAATTACTTGAGAGTTTCATCAAAAGAAATTTTATTTGGGTCAGATAGCCCTATTTCTTTTATTTATTTTTTTCTTGTGTAATACAATGGCTTTATGTTTTTAGATTTCAGAAAAGCATTTTCAACAATGCTACATAGCAATTTGGAACCACAAGTGAGGATGATGACAATTAATAAAGAATGTGGGGTGAATGAAAGAGCTGTTAAAAAGGGGAGGATTTGCAGAAAGGGATGCTGAGACAGAGAAAGGCTACTGTTAGTATCCTTATGGGATCAGTCTGTGCCAGTTCCTGTATTCATTAATGTATTCATTAGTGACCCAAATGTAGAGAACTAAATACGTGATTCTGAAATTCAGAACTGGGCATAAAGCTGGGATATAATGCTGAAACAAGGGAGTAGGGAGAGTGTCATCCATTAAAAGAAGACAGGGGAAATCAGATGACTCAGGCAACTGAAAAGATAAGTATGAGATGAAATTTGAGAGTTTAGAATTACAATACAAGGCACTTAGAAACCAGTAATATTTTTTAATTTTTTTTTTTGCTATAAATAGAGGATTTCTAAACAGGAAGACAGAAAAAATCATTCCTTAGCTCGAAGATGACTGTGAACTGCAAAGGTCTTTGCTTAGCTTCAGGTGTTTTCTATTGTAAAATATATCAGTTAAACCTTACTTGGCAGATAAAAGGAAGGTGGGGTGAATGGAGGGCAGTGAGCAAGAGACTGTTGTGGTGCTTCATTGCTGGCTAGGCAAAACCATGATAATGAATGGTTTTCCAAACAATCAACTAGAGAAGGAATCAAAATTGTTTTAATATGATGCTTGGTAAGCTACTGAAAGAAATTGCACATCATATCAGGAAACTTAAGGAGCCTGGAAACTAAGTTTGTGATATAAATCCTTGGACATCTGATGTCTTTNGGTGGTGATGCGTATTTTTCTGTGTTCTCATGACTCCTGCTTCTAGTATTGTCAGGAGAGCAGAGACACAGAGAAAATCAGGGCATGACAACAGAGCTACCGTTGGTAGCTGTCTCCCAAATATATGCATAAACCCAACCCTATTACAAAGTGAAGCATTAGAAGAGATCTTGAAGGAAAATATAATTAAGGAATGAAGGGTAATAGAAAATTGGATAAATTACTTGAGAGTTTCATCAAAAGAAATTTTATTTGGGTCAGATAGCCCTATTTCTTTTATTTATTTTTTTCTTGTGTAATACAATGGCTTTATGTTTTTAGATTTCAGAAAAGCATTTTCAACAATGCTACATAGCAATTTGGAACCACAAGTGAGGATGATGACAATTAATAAAGAATGTGGGGTGAATGAAAGAGCTGTTAAAAAGGGGAGGATTTGCAGAAAGGGATGCTGAGACAGAGAAAGGCTACTGTTAGTATCCTTATGGGATCAGTCTGTGCCAGTTCCTGTATTCATTAATGTATTCATTAGTGACCCAAATGTAGAGAACTAAATACGTGATTCTGAAATTCAGAACTGGGCATAAAGCTGGGATATAATGCTGAAACAAGGGAGTAGGGAGAGTGTCATCCATTAAAAGAAGACAGGGGAAATCAGATGACTCAGGCAACTGAAAAGATAAGTATGAGATGAAATTTGAGAGTTTAGAATTACAATACAAGGCACTTAGAAACCAGTAATATTTTTTAATTTTTTTTTTGCTATAAATAGAGGATTTCTAAACAGGAAGACAGAAAAAATCATTCCTTAGCTCGAAGATGACTGTGAACTGCAAAGGTCTTTGCTTAGCTTCAGGTGTTTTCTATTGTAAAATATATCAGTTAAACCTTACTTGGCAGAGGAAAGGAAGGTGGGGTGAATGGAGGGCAGTGAGCAAGAGACTGTTGTGGTGCTTCATTGCTGGCTAGGCAAAACCATGATAATGAATGGTTTTCCAAACAATCAACTAGAGAAGGAATCAAAATTGTTTTAATATGATGCTTGGTAAGCTACTGAAAGAAATTGCACATCATATCAGGAAACTTAAGGAGCCTGGAAACTAAGTTTGTGATATAAATCCTTGGACATCTGATGTCTTTGAAACACGAGTAAGTCAGTTGATCACACTGAATATTAATGACGTATTTCTGGGCTTGTGGTTGCATGAAACAGGATGGATTTGTCCGTGCTGATCCATAGATGACTACTGGAAGTTGCATGAGGAGGGTTGCCTTCCTGTAAGCTCTGCGCTAAGGAAGAATTAGCTGCTCCCAGTTTTCCTGGAGCTGTTATATATTCAAGAGACTACAACGTGAATCTACAGCTCAGACTGGAGGTTTTGATCCACTTTTCCACATTGCAGGATGTGGTCTGCTCAATTCATATGGCTCACTTGTGCTTAGGCAAGATGAGTTAATATGAGTGTAGATAGACAGCAGACATTGAGCTTGAGTGACAAATCTTTATTTAATAAATGTTAGCACTGTAGGACATTGGTAACACCCTCAGTCTCTTCAGCTTCCCTTCAGAGGAATTCCTTACATTGTAGTTATATCTTTCGGTTTTTCACTACAAGTCATGATGTTCTTTTAGATTGTAGGAAAGGAACTGGTGACCCTTTGTGTGAGGACAACTGAAGTGAATGTGCAACTGATCTTTCATCTATTGCCTCATTGTATAAGCTACACTCAGTAGCACAGGTGATCTCTTCAAGACCCATGTTCCTGTTACAATTTGGTTAAAACATGAAGTCTTTAATCAAGCAAAACTTTTCTTAGAATTGTACTGAAATTTTAGTTCCATTTAATATTTATTTCTTTGTCTGTGAAGGCTCCCTGCTCTCTCAAAATATTTCTTTTCCATAAATAGCAAACCATTCCCATAAAAAAAATTAGAGTGTGCCAATACTCTGCATAGTTTAATAAATTTTTCCCAGCAAGACACATCTCAAATAATGGTAAAGAAACCTAAGGATAAAGAAAGGCATTAAGAAAGAGGAATTGAAAAATTTTCATTCCTTTTATCAAATAGTAAAAATGACTTTTTAAAAAAATCTTGGCCAAAGTTTATTTTCTTAATAATACACTTTACTTCAAAGAGATTGAGAAATTAAAAAAAGCAGAAATTAGAAAAATAATAGAATCAAGTATTACTGTTCAATCTAAGAGCAAACATTTCAGTTTTGTTTAAAAAGCAGTAATTTTAATGAACTGAAAATTTACTATTGAATAATGTTTTTAAAGAAGCATATTTTTCACTGGGATTTATTTTTTTGGACACCCAGTAGTTATCTTTACTTAGTATTTAATAAAAAACCTCAAATTTTGTTTGGTTCAGACACATACAGGACATGGAAATGGGTAATGAGAGAACCAGTGACTAAAGTGATCTAGAAGATGCATTTTAAAGCATAGTCCAAGAAGGTTACACTATTTCAGAAGATTGCCTTCTTTTGTTTTATCTTATATATTTTGCTGTTTCTGTATGTTGAGCCATAGAGACAATTCTCTTTGTCTAATTCATCTTAGCATTATAACCAAATGGTTTTGGAAAGACCTTATTACCAGGGCTGAGGAACCTGAGTGTTGTAAATTGATTCCTTTTAGATGGGATTTTAAGAGTTGACTGTCAGGTTGTAATGCAAAAAAATTATAAAAAACATGTTTTCAGGCCGCAGTCTAGTGATCTGAATCTGAATATGGCCCTCTCTAATTTTACATCAAGGAAACTAATACTTTCTGACTATAATTCCTGTGGTCAGTATTCCCTGTTCAGGTACATCTTGTGTGAATAAACATTTCTTAATATACTTTTTCTTTCAGGAAAGCCTAAAATTTTTGAGACCCCTGAGAGCAGAAAAAAGAATCCATGTTTTCAATCTGAAGAATTAATTTTATGCTCTGGGGTTTATGGTAAGTCTATCCAAGTACTTAAGTCAAAGTCGAGGGCTCAGGTTATTGTAACTTGACTATCTGTACTGTTGTGTGGTTACAAAGATTCTTGACATTCATCTGACCTGAGCTAACCAGTGCTCTTCCTCAGCATGGTCCAGGTTGCAAGGGGCATTCCTTGTTGGCGGTGAATATCACCCTTGTGTTGGAGAGTGAGGGGGCTTTCTAGCATGGGAACGGAGAAAATTGTCATGGGTTAGTTTGTTCACATAGAAAGAATCTGTCTTCTAGAAAGCTAGAAGACAGGGCATTTGTCTGAAGTCATCCTGTGACTACCCTTAGAAACAAGTAGGTGTAATATGACCTTAGTCACGTAGATGTGATGTAGAAAACATGACCAGGGCAGATAGAATAACGAGCTCATATTCGCAAAGAATGTCACCTTAAAACGTGTTTCTGTCAGAAGAACAAAAGAGTTGTGGGGCTACAAAAAACATGTTTGCAGATCAAAGTGCCAACTACGTAACGTTTTGGTTATATGGGAGTAGGGGTGATAGACTGACAGATGGGAAAACATCAAGAATTTTTAAAAATAGACTTCCACACCCCCCTCCACCCCAAAGGCAATAGAATTACTAGTGGAAAAATACCACAAATAAAAGCTTCCTTACAATGAGTTTGAATAGACCATGAAATAGTTTTTCAGGGAAAGCTGAGAAAACCATGCCAACTACAGATTGTACAATTGCACAGATTTTGGCTGAGATTGCATTAATTTTCTTCGTAGTAGGTTGTATGGTGCTATGTTTTCAATTTGTGATGAAAACAGTGCTGATAGCACAGGGAAGTTTTACTTATTTGTGAACAGCACTTACGTAGCATCAAGGCTTTTTCTGCCTCTCACTGTGCTCCCCGGCGAGGAGGCTGGGAGAGCACAAGCTATTCCATGCCACAGGACATCATGCTCAGCAATGAAACCAGAGTGGAGGAATTTTTTCAGGGTTGCCATTGCACATTGTTGGTGGTATGCAACTGGAATTTTTGCATCACACCTTTTTTTTTCCCCCTCGTTTTCCCCCTCTTTTTATTATTAAACTGTTTACATCAACCAACATGTTTTCTCACTTTTATGCTTCTGATTAACTCTCCCATCTCACTGAGGGGCAACAAAGGAGCAGTTTTGTGGTACTTAGCTGCTGGCCAGGGCCAGCCCACAACAACAGCAAAACTGAAAGAAAAGTAAAAGCTGTACTATGTGGAAAATTTTGAGTAACTTATCTAGAACTGTCAGAAATAGTTGGTTGGTATATTCACGGAAAGATATGAGAAAGATAGACATGAATAAGCTGAACCTCAGCAATTTACAAAACACAGAGTAGTAGTATCCCAAGCATGTTGTTTGGATCACAAGAAAAAAAACTCATTAAGTTGTATATAACAAGACATTTGATATGGAGGGAAAAACTACTGGAGATTTCATAGAAAGATTAGGAGATGAGAGTATATACATCATTAAGTCATAAAACATTAAAAAATAGTATGTTGTCAGAAGGTAATTATATTCCTTCTACAGACATTCTTACCTGATGCAAATCTACAGATTTCTTCTGCAATGATAATTCAGGTGATTTATAAATAAGAGGAGAATTTGGCTTGCCGTTTATGTTCTCATGCTGTCCTTGTAACACTGTTTGGACTGGAAACATTCATACTTATGATTTCCTGAATTTTAAGATACTATGGTTTGTGAAATAGTTGGCAGCCTGGGAAGTGCCATCTATCACTACTGTTAGATTAATGGGAAGGCTGTTTGACCACAGAAAATACTTAACAAAAATAACAAAACAGAAACTGATTTAAAATTCAAATGATCAGGGAACAATGATCCCCATCTCAAGAAGTATAAAAATATATCGCTTTTGTTGGAAGAGAATAGGTCAGATTTTGCACAGAAGCAGTTTTTCTAGGGCTTATTCCTAAATGGAGCTGGAAATCTCTTAGGAAGTGTTGAGTGTTCCAGATTCGCCCTGAATTCTTATGATTCTATCCTTCTTTCTCTTATCTCTTTAAAATAAATATATGACACTGTGCTTCTAAATCTGGAGGGTGTTATTTTTTTGTCGTAATGAAGTATAGTTTTATTTTCATTTCCAAATAGTTGCTTTTAAAAGCTATTAAAAATTTGTGCTTTATCTGACAAAATGAAACTAATAATTTTGTTTGTTGCTAGTATCCTCCAAGCTGTAATGTGAACTGAGGTATCAATTATTTAGTACTATGCAATACTAATACGGATATGGTGATTTCTCATTAATACTAACAACTTCAAACCTAATTGTCATTAGCCTGAAATAATTATTTTGTTGCTTAGTAAGTGATTAAATTGAAATAGAAGAATAGAATATGTTTACAAAAAAAAAGAATTAATTGAAGTTACAAAATGTTAATGGCTTTATTCCTTAAATCTTATTATTATTGGATCAGCTCATACAGTTAAAGAATGTTCTTAAAACTGTGGACTGCCTTTTTATTCAGTGTAGAAATTGCATCCAATTTGGAAAAGCATTTTAAGTCTATCAGCTACAAATTAAGCAACAATCACAAAAATCATAAAATGCAAAATAAACCCTAGAAGAATGTAATTTAGATTTTAATGGTAAAACAAAGTTATTTGCCCATATCTGTTTGGCTAAGATTGTTCCTATTTTCCCTTCATATGTATAATTTTGGTATGTAAAAGTTGGAAGTAGAGTAACAGAAATTTTTTCACACATGCAGAGTCCAGAAACTCAAAGGTAGATGAGGCTAAGACTGCTAAAGCAGACATTAAACTTCGGTGGAACAGTCTCTGTGAGCCAACTTCAGCTCACTGTTAGAATACTTGAGCCTTTTGTTGAGGGAGTAGCCTTCTTTTGTGTGTCTTCACTTGTCTTTCAGGTTTTAGAACTAGATGCTCAGAGGTAATAAAAAAGTATTGAGAAGCAAGTGTGAAAATGAAGTGATGAAAAATGTTCTCTCTGCATTATAGCTTCCTTCTTGGATGATACACAGGGAGCTTAAGTGAGGAGCTCAGGAGCAGATGCATGGATGCTATTAAAGCTTATGTGCCAAAGCATTAAAACTGGAACTGTTCTTCTCCATAAAGGACAGAAAAGAGAGGGCCCTTCTAGCCATAAATTCACCAGTAAAATGCATGTGCAGTGTATCATTTGGCTCAATAAAAATACAGCATGTGGCAAAATTTTAGACAGATAAATGTAATTAACACTGAAAGGCAGATGGCAAGGAAAAAGGACAAGGGAAGAAAAAAATATGTAAGGATGAGATGCACTGCTGCTCCCTAATATGTACATTATGAATTCCATCCTCATAGAGAACAGTATTCAAATGCTTTATTTTAAACAGAAGAATATGCTGCAATTTTTTTCCCCTGAATTATATCCTAAATTTTCAAATGAGGGTCAGCGTGTATTGGTTTATGCATTCACTGTTATACATTGTTGTTACCCAAAGTATAAATTTCAAGCATCCTAGTGTTAAGAAATGTGTTTAAGAGTGGCAGTTAAACCATTTCTTAGAGGTATGATAAGAAGTGTCAGTGCCCTGCATGACAAATCATGTTTGTGTTACAGTAGAAAGTAAACATTTGCATTTCAAACTCACACAAACTGTGGGTAATATGTTAAGGTTGCTCTAAGTCAGCCTTGCAAAAAGTTCTGGAGTCTGCATTCTGAGCAAGGTGACTGTTTTTGAACAGCTAACATGTACTTCATTTCAACCCTAGCAACCTATGGTTAAGAGTGTCAAACAGTGGGGGGTTTTCAGTACTTGGATTTAATGGAGACATAATGGCAAGGAGTGCATTAGAGAAAGGGAGGAGTGAAGTAAAGTTAAACTGGGATTTTAAGAAATGGAAAATCAAAGTATGAGGTTTCAGGACTGTCAAAATGTTTAATTCTTCTTGTTCAAGCTGCAGATGGTTTGAGTCATCTTGTGCCAGAATTAACTTGGTGACACAGTAGAATAACCTTTCAGAAACACGTTTCCCATATTTTATTCATTGTTGCACTTTAGTTGAACCTATTCTTTGCATGAATAAGGTATTTGAGATCAGATGCCCCTTCATACTTGCTTGGTGGGAATTAGAATGTGACTTGTTAAGAGCTAAGCCTAATTATGAAATGAAGGCATGAAATGTTGCTTTTGCTTACAGTGTGTTGTGCATCTTCATCTGTCTATGCAAAATACTTACCAAGTGTGCTAAAAATGAAACCCTTGTGTCTACATCATGCAAACAATCTGGAATGCCACCTTCTGTTGTATAATAAATGCAGGCTTGTCTATAGAGAAGAAAAATAAACCACATGTAAAATTCGTACGGTTGAATTTGCTATAGAATTTATAAGGGTTTGTTCTACCATTTTAGTTCTTCAGATCTCAAAGCTTTAGACACCAATAAAATAAAAGTTATGGTGTGGCCATTGGAACATTCCTAGGTTTAGTAGGTCAAGGTACAAAATAAAATGGTGCGAGTGATTAAAAGCTGAGATTGAATGTGAAAAGTTGCCTGTTTCAGGGGTGGCATGTTTTATTCCTTCTAGCAGGAGTTCTTTCTACCTTCTACCAGGCAGTCAGTTTATGCTACTGATGGGGTCTGTAGAGGGTCCTATGTATAACAGAGACCAATGGAGCAGAACTCTGTGCAAGTTCCGAAAGCTGCCCTGGATATCTAAGAGACGGATTTTGAGTGGGATTTTGACATTGCTTGAATCAATTTTGTTTAATGCAATGTTTCTCTCTAAAATAGAATCTAGGCTTCTCAAAAGGATGCATATAAAGAGCAGAATCTGCTTTCAAACCTGAGTATTACTGGTTCAAATGCCTGTTAATGAAATAATATGTGCATATATGTTTTCACAATGCACACATCTCGTTATACAATTAATTAAAAATACAATGTTTATCCAATGCAAGCTGCATACATATTCAAGTAGTTTCAGTAAAAGATTATTATGAATTCTAAATTAATTAGAGATTATTTTTTTTTCACCACGAAAAGATTCTCTGTGCTTCAGATGAAGGATTTTATTCAAGCAGATGATATCTTTCAAATCAGAAGCAACATTTTAAGTTCAAGTGCTACATTGTGGTCTGAGGCAGGTGATTATTTTTATAAATCAGCTGTAAAAGGTAATCCTGAAAGCTCTCCATAAATGATAACCAAGACTGAAAATTTCTGTGTAGTATGTGTGTATAATGGGAGGAAAATAGAGTTGAGGGAAATAGAGTTGAGGTTAAACGACTTTCTTCATGTAGCTAAATGGGAGTTTCTGCCATGGAAATCAAATGAGGGGTATACATATGGAAAGAGGGCAGGATCTGGTATCAGCTTTGCAAATGCTTCAAAAAATTATGCTGAGCAGCCCAGTCTGTTACAGCTTTTGAACAAAATCTGGAGGAGTGTTCATAACAAGTATAGAGCAATTTACATATTTTTCAGTTGTCAGACACTCTGTGCCACAAACTAACAGGGATGACTGGGTAGTATGGAAATCTGTTGCTGAAAAATTATCCAAATAGATTTCAGTTCAGCATGTTCTCCCATTATTGTCTGTGAACACTGTACAAGTAGAACTTTCTTTCGAGCTGGTGAATTGTAAACCCTCACAAAAGGTTTATTTAATCAATGCTGTATTTTTGCCAACGTGCAAAGTAGTTTAGCACAATTAGGTCACATATTCGGGAAACAGTAATGCTGTTTATTGCATGATTTGGATAACTATTCATGAAGCTGCAGTAGTGAAGTCTTAGCTTTTGGGCTGATAGAGCCAACAATTGCAAATAGATACAACTCAAACATATTTTGGAAGTAGTTTCTCTACGTTTTTAAGTACATTGCTTCTCAAATTCTGGAGACTGTTTTCCATTTTTCTCGTAAAAAAGGTTTCCAAATTATAAATAAAATAATTAAAATATGGTTATTAGGGCTTGGTCTCATTCAGCTATTTTATTGAGTAAGTGCAAATAAAGTAATCTGTAATCTTTCTGACCACGTCACAAGCAAGTATAAAGGCAATTTTTAAAAAAAAGGTAATAATTTATTGGGCAAATATATCCCTTATTGCCTCTTTGACATGAATGCAATGTTCCTCTTTAAAATGTAAAGAGCAATATAAAAGTATTGTGTTTCCTGTCATGTGTATCTGAATGCAAACCAGATTATACCCAAGCAGAATCTTGACATAGCTGTATAAGTGTAGCCTTATAAAGGACTCTCAGCAAATAGCTCCCACAAACCCTGTAGAAACTCCTACCTCTGTTACATAAATGGTGTTTCCACAACAAACACAGTGGTTTCCCCTTCACTTAAAGTCTGAGTATTTTCAGTTTTCCCCCATTTCCCTCTGGACTTGTATAAAGATCCTAGAATTATTGAAAGGCTCACTTCATGTCATAGAGACTAATGAGAAACAAAAAGCATTTTTTAAGTGACAGAATATTTATTATTAAGACTGATGAGAAATGGAAATTATTTCCCTTGAAAAATTATTTAACACACCTCCCCTTTGATCAAGATGAGAAAAATTTTTGTGGTTAAGAATCGCTGGGAAATTCCATTTGCGAAAACTACAGTGGAATTTTTTAGCTTTCCAGCTATGGCCATGAAATCATTTTGTCAGTTGGGAGAAAGGGAAATGGACAGGAGCCTTCCAGAGCAGCAACTGGAGAGCCATCATTTTGATTTTTCCTAGCAGAAAAGTGTTAGATTTTTTTTCCAGTGATAAGCTCCAAACCTGCTTTATTTGTTATTCTTGCAGTCACAGCTGTCCACTTTCAGAATTCCTCAGTCATACTAAAGGATTGATGGAGGTTTGTTTTCCTAATAGCACTTTGACTTTCTTGCTATATTAAGTTCTTCATTGTTCAAGTCTTCAGCAACATGCATTTTTCCTTGTGTTCTCTTCCTTTTTAACCCATTAACCATCTGTCTTTGTGGTATTGCTTTTGATCACCACATTTCTGTAGCTCACCCTTTGTAGATATTTCAATTATTGTGTGTTCCTTTGTTCCTGTTGCAGCTTTTCTTACCTTACCCTTGCAAGGGTAACAGCTTCACCACAGCAGCTCAAAAATACTCCAAAAATTCTTATAGAATGTCTCACTGCCTTGTATCATGAAGAATTTCACAGCATTTAAGACAGTGACTAATCTTAAAACTGTTTGTCTACACAATGTAAGTAATTAACTGTCTCCCAAAATATAAAAAATTATTGTCAAATTTCAATCAGTTATATATGCGGCTGACAAAAGATTTTATTGTTTAGATAGCATTTTTAAAAACTCAGAGGCAATCTACTTGCAAAATGCTTAAGGTTAATGTCCATATTCAGAAATGTAAACGTGTGAGTTAATAAAGACAAAGTATCATACAGATATCTTATCAAAATTGTTCCTATATTATTTTTCATCTCTGGAAGAACATCTTTCAGGTGCACATTGATCAGAGGACTTATTCTGTCCTGATAACAATGTGATTTTCTTGTTTTAATGTCAGAAATGAAGCGCTAATGGTCTGAATTTATAGTTTCACAGTCAAATCAATGCCTTGTATCTATCAGATGTCAAAATGATGTCTAAAAGTATGATGTGTTCTATAATGCAATTATTTTGATCAGTGGCTTACTCTTTCTCTTTAATAGCAACTACTGGTCATATATGTAGTAACTGAGGGCCTAAAAAATTCAATGTCATTCTGGAAAACTCATTTAGGAGCTTAATATTTGTCATGCTTCTCTGTGTCTGAGAAAATAGTATATTTCAGAAATTGATACAATTGTTGAGATGCAATTCCTTTAGCTGTTTTTGAGTTATAGGTTTGTGTTGAAAGAACTCTTTTTCCATAGTTTAAAAATATATAAATTAAAAAAAATTTGAACAGACCTGCAACAAAATGAAACTTGGAACTCAGATCTTCACACATTTAATTCATTCTTTTTATATAAGGAATCAGTGCTTTTCTTAGTTTGAGGGGAAAAAAAGAAGAGTCATACTCTGCTCTGGACCCCACCTGCAGTACTTCTTCCACCTCTGGGGCCCCCAACATAAGGAGGCCATGGACCTATTGGATTGGGTCCAGTGAAGAACCGTGAAGTTGATCAGAGTGCTGGAGCCTCTCTCCTGTGAAGACAGGTAGAGAGTTGGGATTGTTCAACCTGGAGATGACTCTGGGGAGACCTTATTGCAGTGAACTTGCTGATGTACTTGCTGATGACAGTACACTCTGTCCCCTCATCTATGTCGTTGATGAAGATGTTGAACAAGACTGGCTCCAGAATTGATCCCTGTGGAACTCCACTGCCCACAGGCCTCCAGCACGATTCTATGCTGTTGATCAACACCCTCTGGATTCTGTTATTCACCTAGCTCTTGATCCACCTCATTGCCCACACATCCAACCTACAATTCCTGAGCTTTTCTATGAGGATGTAATGGGAGATAGTATCAAGTCTTGCTGAAGTCAAGGTAGATAATATCCACTGCTTCTCCTCTCATCTAACCAGACAGTTATACTCTCATAGAAGGCTATCTGGTTGGTCAAACAGGATTTCCCCTTGGTCAATCTGTGTTGAGTCCCCCGATAATCATCTTTTCCTTCATGTGTTTTGAGATGACATCAAGCATTAGCTGTTCCATCACCTTTCCAGTGATGGAGGGGAGGCTGACCAGCCTGTAGTTTCCCAGGTCCTCCTTCTCACCTTTTTTGAAGACTGGAGTGACATTGACTTTTCTCCAGTCCTCAGGCACCTCACTGGTTTTCCATGATTGTTTGAAAATGATGGAGAGTAGTTTAGCAATAACATCGGCCAGTCCACTCAGCACTCATGGGTACATCTCATCAGGTCTCATAGATTTATGGGTGTTAAGCTTGTCCAACTGGTCTTTAACTCCACCCTGATCCCCCAAGGGAAAGTCTTCCGTTCTCCAAACTATGTTACTATCCTCCAGGGACTGGGCTTCCTGAGGCATGACCTTGGCTGTAAAGATTGAAGCAACAAAGGCATTCAGTAGTTCCGCCTTCTTTGCATCCTCCATCACCAGGGCCCCCTCCTTGCTCAGTAGCAGGCTCACAACTTGGTCTAGTGGAAGGTATCTCTGCCTCTGGCAGGGGATTTGGACCTAGACAATTTTCAAGGTGTTTTCTAACCCATATGATTTTATGATTGAAAAAGCAATTTTTACTTGCCTAGCTTAACACAAAGCTCACAGATAATGTAAATTTACTCACTAATATTCAAATCAGTGAATGAAGAACTTCAAAGTCTAACTGAAACATTTAAAAATCAACTTATTATGCAAGGGCTTTTCCTCCTTTCTTTTTCTTAGCAGAGGAACAAAATACTTGGTAATCCACTGCTATTAACTTTTAAGTTCCTTACCACTGAAATGTCAAAATATAATATAAAAGAAAGTTTTGCAATAACTTCCAATTTCTGGGTTTTTTTTTGTTGTGTGGGTTTTTTTTTTCCCTAGTGAAATGTAGAATCATAGAATGGTAGGATTGGAAGGGACCTTTAGAGGTCATCTAGTCCAACCCCTCCTGCAGAAGCAGGTTCACTGTATGTAGATTATTACTGCTTTAAGTTATGAAACTGAGCAAATAGAGCTGGTTTGGGAATCAAATAAAATTTTGATTAGTTTTTTACTGGAAAGTGGTTTCTTGAGCTCAGAAGGCAGTTTCTCATCAAAAGGGGAGACTCTCTGCACGGCACAGCCAATAGCCTGGACAACTGAAGAATATACAGTTTGAAGTCTTTACTGTGCTTGGTTCAAGCTACTGGTGTGAATGGGATATTCATCTACTGTAAAGCCTAAGCATTGATCTTACTGTCTTGCTTGAGTAGGTGTCTGCCAGTCCTTTCTCTCTTCTTTCTCTTCCTCAAATAATTTTGTCTTGTCTTCATATGAAGATGGAATATTTAAAAATGTGGAAATGTTCTGTGGGACTATAAAAGCGTTTCCAACCCAGCACTTAAAAGGGAGATTACAGAATATGCATGGTGTCTGCATTAATATTGCTTTTGGCACTTTTACATCATATCATCACCATCTTTTTTTTTTTTTTTGTCTTTTTTTCACTTTCCACAGTCACATAGAACAGTAAATTTTAAAGCACCTTAGTGTCATAAGTCTCATAAATTTTCAGTAGAAGTTAATCACCTCTTGAAAAATTATTGTTATGATGTAGAAAGTAGGTTTACATTTAGGAGATATTAATACTTGAGAATAGCATTAATCTGAGAATGTCTATTGAACATTGACCCATTTTAGAGGTGTGCTTTAGTATCGTATCACACACTTCCTGTGTGATTTAGAAGAATTAGATGGGAATGGAATGGAATGGAATGGAATGGAATGGAATGGAATGGAATGGAATGGAATGGAATATTTCAGTTGGATGGGATCTACAAAGATCATCTAGTTCAAGTGTCTGACCACTTCAGGCCTGACTAGAAGTTAAAGCATGTTATTGAGGGCATTGCCCAAGTACCTTTTAAACACTGCACAAGTCAGACCTCTCTAGGAAGCCTGTTCCTTTATTTGACCATCTTGTTAGTAAAAAAATGCTTCCTAATATCCAATCTAAACCTCCACCAATACAGTTTTGAACCATTCCCACGCATGCTATCAATGGATACCAGAGCAACTGTCTCCCTTGCTATGCGCCCACCTCAGGAAGGTGTAGAGAGCAATGTGGTTGCCCTTCAGCCTCCTTTTTGCCAATCTAGACAAACACACAGTCCTCAGCCACTCCTCATAGGACATTCCTTCCAGACCTTTTGTTGCCCTCCTCTGCACATGTTCAAGTACCTTCACACCCGTCTTAAAATGTGGGGCCTAGGACTACACACAGCGCTCAAAGTGAGGCTGCACCAATGCTGAGTACNGATGGGATCTACAAAGATCATCTAGTTCAAGTGTCTGACCACTTCAGGCCTGACTAGAAGTTAAAGCATGTTATTGAGGGCATTGCCCAAGTACCTTTTAAACACTGCACAAGTCAGACCTCTCTAGGAAGCCTGTTCCTTTATTTGACCATCTTGTTAGTAAAAAAATGCTTCCTAATATCCAATCTAAACCTCCACCAATACAGTTTTGAACCATTCCCACGCATGCTATCAATGGATACCAGAGCAACTGTCTCCCTTGCTATGCGCCCACCTCAGGAAGGTGTAGAGAGCAATGTGGTTGCCCTTCAGCCTCCTTTTTGCCAATCTAGACAAACACACAGTCCTCAGCCACTCCTCATAGGACATTCCTTCCAGACCTTTTGTTGCCCTCCTCTGCACATGTTCAAGTACCTTCACACCCGTCTTAAAATGTGGGGCCTAGGACTACACACAGCGCTCAAAGTGAGGCTGCACCAATGCTGAGTACAGTAGAATAATCTTTTTTTTTAGCTGGCTGATTATGCCACGTTTGATTCACCCCAGGGTGGGGGTTTACCCTCTTGGCTACCAGGGCCCACTGCTGACTCCCATTGAGCCTGCTGTTGACCTGCACCCCCAGATCCCTTTCTGCAGGGCTGCTCTCCAGATACTTCTCTCTCAAATTAAACTTCTGTCCTGCCTTACTTTGTCCCAAGTACATTTAGAGTTGTTAAATTTTATGCCATTATTGATTGTCCAATTCACCAATCAATCTAGATCCCTCTGCAAGGCATCTTGTCTCTGAAGAGGGTCATCAGCACCTTCCAGTCTGGAATCATGAGCAAACTTGCTAATGGTGCATTCAGCTCCTGCATCCAGATCATTGCTAAGTATATTCAACAGAACTTACCCTAGAATTAAACCTTGAGGAACACTGCTGGTGACCAGTAACCAGCCAGATGTAGCCTCATTCACTGCAACCCTTGTAGCTCTGCCCTTCAAACAGTTCTTCACCCAGTGCTCTGTGAACCTTAGTAAAATTCAGAAAACAACATCTACCACCTTCCCTTCATCCACTAGGCAGGTGTCCTTATCATAGAAAGATATTATATTAGTTAGACAGGACTTTGTGATCCCATATTGACCATGCCTGATGGTTGCATTATTCTTTAAGTGCCTTTCAACAGTACCCAGTATAATCTCCGTAGTTTTTCCAGGAACTGAGGTTAGACTAACAGATCTGTAGTTTCCTCCACCTTCCCTTACACCCTCCTTGTAAATGGAAATAACACTGGCTTACTTCCAGTAAGCAGGGACCTCTGCAGACTCTAAAGACCTTTGGTAGATGATGAAGAGGGGTCCTGGCATAACATCCGCTAGCTCCTTAAGAACTCAGGGGTGAATCCCACTACACCTCATGGACTTGTGAACATCCAGCTGATACAGCTACTCTGATGATTTCAGTGCCGCTAATGGAAATTCATCATTCCCACACTCGTGGTCCTCTAGCTCAGGGGACTGGGCAGCTCATGGTCTATCAGTATTTTCAAAGACTGAAGCAACACATTGAATGCTTCTACTTTTTCTTCACATGTATGATTCTATGACAGTCTTCAATAATGGTTTCTTTAGATCTTCTCTTGCTATTAACATACTTTAAAATGCACTTCTTGTTATCTGACACAAGACTGCTGAGTTTCAACTCCAATTCACTATAAAGATGATGTGAGGTGACTAGCTGTGATGTAGATACTGTCACTGTATACATCTAAAACTAGATTACTTCAGGCACCGATACTGGGAACTTTACAGGTGCATATGTGAATCAGGGATACATGCAAATAATACTTAAGAGCTTAACTCCATGAGAAAAACCTCTGGATATTCCCTCTCTAAGGACTCATTAAAGTACTGAAATAAGAATGTATCTGTAAGGAATGCTGGAAAGCTTTTAACTGTTCATCCGCTCCTGTTACCCAATTATGATGGTGACATTACTGGATTCCTACCTTGGCAGTGTTGTTTTTCATAATCTGGACATTGGCAATATGAACAGCATGGGATTAAGAGATAGGAGAGATAGGAGATGAGGCTGAGTGGGAGGTATTGGAAGTTTCTTCTGTTGTGCTATAGGGTTGATGCTGTGAGGGGACTGCTTGAATAGATAATATTCTCAATAGGCATGGTCCATTCTAGGCAGAAGGTCTTAGACTCATTTATAGTATTTGTGGAAACCTTAAAGGAGTGTGGACTTCCTGAACGTTTCCATGGCATTTGCTGGAAAAGTTGCAACAAGTAAGGACAGAGTAATTGAATATATGAATAATGGCTTCATATTTTATCCTTCTGTGGAGTCAATACTACGGAATTTGTGTATGTAAAGTGAACTCTATATGTACATTTTTGCATCTAATCCATTGAACATAAATGTAACAAATTCAGTCAGCATCCGTTGTCTACCAAAACTTGACAATGTCCATTAGCCATTTCTCTGCCATTCTTGAGTCTTGCCTCAAGTGGGATGCAGCGAGTAATTCTCCATAGCTATTCATGCAAAGAATCTGCTGCCTTTTGTGCCAATAGCCTAAAGACATATATCCATGATGCTGGAGTGTGCATGAGGCACATAGCTCTTACTTAAGCTGTACATGCATATTGTTATGAGAACAGATAGTCCCTGGAAAATAATGAGAAAACAATTAATCTATTGCACTAGGGGCTTAGGGCAAGAGCCAGCCAACTGTTGCATATCCGCAGAATCACCCAGGCCTAAGAAAGTATGTCTTAATGATTTAATTACTTTTCTCATCTGAGTGGATATTGTAATTCTGATTACAGAAGCAGAGGATGAACATGCTTAAAACTAATAAATACAAAGTGCATTCATCTGAAATGAGCATCATCAGCACTCAGAAGGAAATTTCACTTATGGGTATTGTTTCATTAAATGTAACCTCTAGCTTATTACAGACACATTATTTTTCATTTTTTATGCATGATGTCATCTCTTTATTTAAACAGACTATGGTAAATATTTTATGAAACCATTAAAAGAACAAATAATAAATTTCTGCATTAAAATGGATCTGTGAAAGTGTCTGGCAACTAAAATACAAACAAACAAATAAATGAAAAGGGTGGAATTATGTTGCAATCTGTCAGAAATTGTCCTGGAGTTTTATCTGTGATTTGGCCACTGTTACTCTATTTCTCACTCAGTTGGCCTTTTAATATGAGATGTGTAAAATGGTAGAAATATGTGAGCTACCTTGGGGCAGAAGATGATCATCTTGTTCTACCTCAGACTTTTAGAGGATGCTAATTATATGCTGGGCTTTTTGATTTCCCCAAAGCCCTGTTTCATGTAGTTAGAGATTTTTAACTTTTAAATCATTTGCTGTGCACACAGACAAGTATTTTTTAGAACCATGTCCTATGTTCTGAGGCAATTGTGCAGATTAGCTAAAAGAGTCATTAAGCCTATCTGCTTGCACAAGACTGTCGTAATCCAGTCTTCTAGCATAATGGCTGCTGCAAAAGGCTGGCTACAGATGGGTTATTGAACTTGCAACCTAGCACCTCCTGTTAATCTTATTGATTTCAGGGATAGCTGAGAGAATTCTTCAATTTGCAAAGTCTGGCCTTGCGAAAGATAGCAATTAATCTAATGGCAAACCGCTCAGTCTTTATGCAGAAGGAAGTCACACTGAACTGAGAGCTCAGTACATTTCTACTGAAATCAACATTCCTGTTGACTTCATAGAAAGCTGGATCAAATAACTAATTACTAAAAGACATGATTCTGCGGGAAGCTGGGACAGTGCTTCTTTATCTCCCTAAGGGGATGGTTGTGGTGATGGTCGGAAAAACTCGTTGTACTCAATGTCTTCTGGCAGTGCTCTACACCTGAGAAGTTTCAATCCATTTAGGATTTAGAATGAAATTTGAGAGATATTTTCTTCCTACTCAAGAAAAAACAGAAACAATGACAGGAACCTAAATACACAAAATTGAGTTTCAGTCCTAATATGTCATTGTCAGCTATTACTTTCCAGTTTTCTCCTTGCAGAAGGAGAAGCTTTGTCAAAGAGTAACTTTGTCAAGGTCATACCACAAATAAATAATTTCTTTGTTTCTGCAGGGTCTTCGTAAAACAACAGTAATCAGGACCCTCTGTAAATTAAGATTTATTTCTAAGGAATAGATTCTTATTTCAAATGACCCCTTGACTCTTTTTCTTCTTCTGTTTTTATCGTCAAAGTAATTTGCAAACTTCTTGCATTTCAAGGACTTAATTAAGAATGTTGATTATGTTGACATCCTTCTTGGCACTGAAAAATGTGAACAGGAGTGTAATCACTGCTTTTAAATACTTTTGTTTTATCCTCTACAAATAAATATAATTAATAGAACAAGAAGTAAATCAGGGCATGGTCTCTCCTCAAAACGTGCCAGGTGGAGAGTGTAGATCTGTATGCATCAAGAAGAGAGTGTAGCTGGTAATATGTTGTCTTCAAAAGAGAATAGCTGGTGTTTACGACAAGGCTTGGACTTGAAGAGAGTAAATGGATGCTGCTGTGATACCATTATTTCTTCAAAGTACACATTAGTATATTTTAAATGCAAGTCATGGCTCTCATTAATGCCATTATTATGAATTACTAAGACCTCCATCCATTAGTTTGATCACAATGTTTTTAATTAATAGATGACCCGTCTTTAACCAGATATCATATTTTACATAGATTGTCTGCTGATAACCCAAGACAAATACCAATGCATAATTAATTTAATTTTTTAATTAATTCTCAATATATGATGCTGTATGGATTCAACATCAGAAAGGTACTAATTAAAATTTTGTTTTAATTAGCCTTGCATATGCTAAGTGTGTTCTGCGGTGCTCCGTGCAGCAGAATTGGGGATCAGGAAGATGTTTTAAAACTCAGGATATGGTTAGAAATACAGCTCAATAGTAATATAAGTGGTATCAACTCAAGAAGGAAAGTTGGAGAGCCATTTTTCCATAGTCCTTTTTCTGATGATTTTGTACTGTGCTATAGTAGTGTAGTATAGTGTACTGTAACATTCTACCTCTCAACTGTGATCCTAGAGGAGTTTCAAATTAGTTCAAGGAGTAGAGATGTTACTGTAGTAGTCTGTATCTGTCAGGGAATGCAAGTACCTTTTCATCCAGACATGACTTAATCACTTGCAAGTCATTTCAAGAGCTTTGCAACCAGTTGATAGTGAAATTCTCTATAAGAAAATTTTGCATCTGCTGAATGCCCTGAGCTCATCTGAAAACACCTGGATTGTGGTCCTGCATGTAACAGCAATTAGAATGACTGCCAACAGCACGTGGATCTAAGTAATGCATAAGAGGACTTTCTTCATATCTCCTTTTTTTAAAATTATTTTTTACTTCTTAATATCTTGATTTATTTTATTTTTTTAAATGCCAATAGGAACCTGAATCATGTAGATGGATTGAAAAATTTAACCTTTCTCTGCTGTGAGGATTCTGGTGCCTTTACCCCTCAGCTGTTTCCTTCCTTCTGTTGTCTTCACATAGCTCCACAGAACAAAGTTTTCCATGCTGTTTTCCCTATGATTTGACAGAGCCTCCATTATGATCTTAAAGTCCAGCAATAAAAGCTAGATTTTGTACCCAACTGTACCTCTTGAGACCAGGGATGCTCGGCAGCTTGGACCTCTAGCAGTTTTCAGCATCTCACAGACCAGCCCGGTACTGAAAAGTACGAGACTTGGACGCTGGTAATGAAAGCTGTGTAGGTAAAAATCTTTCAAAGGCCTTTTTTAAAATTTGTGAATGTTCAGCACATTAAGAGACCATACAGGGGAACATCTGTTCCTGCAACATTACTCCTAAAATCTAGAGTATGGAACAATGACTAACTTTTAGAGAATAAGAACTTTCTGGAAGATCTTAATTTCATTCAGATTAATTTATTTATATTTTATTTATGTATTTTCCTCCTGTGGAACTTCTTCAAGGACTAGAAGCCTTTTGTCGTGGTTTGGCCCAGCTAGCACAGCAGCACCATGACAGTCTCTCGCTTGGTGCCCCCATTCACCCCCACCCTCATTAGGATGGTGGAGGCCCCAGCGAAATGGGAGTAAAAAGATAAGCAAGGTTGCTGTGGATTAAGACAAGGACAAGGAGGGCTCACTGCCAGTTACGGTTCCGGGCAAAACAAACTCCAGTACTTGACTTAGAGAGGAAAGTAGGAAAGTTTATTCTACAAGAAGCAGAATGGAATAAAAGCAAAAGGGAGTAGGATGATGAGAAAATTACAACCAGCACTTTAAGATCTCCCTCCCCCATCCCTCCTTTCTTCCAGTGCCCAGCTCACTGCTCCCGATATCTCTACCTCCTCCTCCCTCAGCATCTCAGGGGGGCAGGGAATGGGGTCTCTCACAGATGGGCTCTGCCACTTCTCTCTGCTCAGATGAGGGTGACTCCTGGCATTCTTCCCCTGCTCCAACATGGGGTTCCTCCCCTGGGACACAGTCCTTAACAAACTTCTCTGGTGTGGGTTGTTCCCAGCAGCTGTGGCTTCTGCCAATACAGGGTCCCTCACACGAGACAGAGTCTTTGGTGAACATCTCTGGCGTGGGNTACTGCTGATGTGTGGTCTTTAGAGAAATGAAAATAAATCTCAGCTTCACCAGTTCTCTCTATAGAATGCACGGGAGTCTCTGCTCCAGCACAGCTCCTCCTTTCTTTTATCACTGACCTTGGAGTTCCCATGATTTTTTCTCTCACTGTTCCTGCTCCTTGCACCACCACCAGCCAGAAGAAGACGAACAGACAGAAGAAGGAAGAAGCAAGAAGAAGATGGAGGAAGAAGCCTTCTCTTCCGGCTTCCTCTTAAAAAGTTATCAGAGGCATCTAATTGGCTCAGTCCCAGCAGTGGGTCTGGCTCAGAGCTGGGGAGAGTGGCAAACAACTTCTTACAGGAGCCATCTTTACAGCCCCTTCCACCTTACCAGAAATGGCTATCGTGTCAAACCATGACATCTTTCAGAGCTATGTACCTGGAATTAAAGTAACACACTGTGGCATTCCAATTGAAAATTTCCATTGAGTGATAAGATAAGCTTATATTATGGCTGGGAAAAGCAATTTTTGTACAGTTACTCAAATGACAGTATTCTAGTAAGCTTTTGCTTTTGTATTTCCTTTCAGACGAAAATATGTATTTTTAAAATTTTGTAAGGAAAATTTTGGTTGTGACTGAGAGTTCAAAATATGAAATTTTGCTTTGGCTAACAATGTAAATTGTTAGAAGCAAAAAAATTAATTAGTTTAATGGCTCTGCTTTGAAATGCATATTTAATAAAAAAACCATGATTTTTCTGTGCACTGTCAAGCAGAATCCCTTGTTTTAAGTGATATTGCAGATACTGAGACCAGCAAAACCTAAGTATTTCTGTGTACATAAAAATTCTATTAGGTCAGAGCCAATGAAGGTAAGAAAGATTATGTTTATTATAATGGCTTTTTGGAAGAAAAACAACCTATGATCAGGTCCAATTCATACCTATCCACTTTTAAGATAATCTCATAGTATCTGCTTGACCTTAAAACAATTCAGGGTGATAATATACCGTAGGCCACAGCAATACTAAATACTCTATTTGTTTGTGGATTGGAAGTATCATTGCTCATCATCTGACATGACTTTTGTTTGTGATGTACAATAACAAATTCCAGGGAAAGCAGCATTTTAGCTCTGATATAGAAAGGCATTTTTCTGCTCTCATTTATGTCACAGAAACCCCCATGAACTGATGATATGAAGGTATGTCTCTGCAATCATGTTGCTGCTTCTAGTGAGATGTCTTCCACACATAGTTGACCTGTTATCTAGAGAGAATAAGAGAGAAGATTGCCTCCCACCTCTCTGTTTGATCATCTGCACTGAGTTCTATTCCTTGCATCAATAGAATTTTAAGGGCTTCATTCTTCACTGTTGCCCATGGTGGTTGCAGTATAAAGCCCTAAAGATTTCCTCCTCTCCTTGTTCAAAAACATGAAGGTTTCCTTACCATGCATCTTTTTGCCAGCCATTGAAGGGGGCAGCCACCTCTGTGGCAGGTCTTTGACCTTGCAGCTTCTTTTGCTTCTCAGTGTATTTGTGTAGGAAGGGAGAAAAGGGAGTTCATAACCTTAATTTCATCTCATATGTGACTTTTTAGAGGGCAATATATGGCAATGTAACTCATAAGATTGCCATGCACAATGTCATGGCCAATGGATATCAAAAACATGCCAGGAAATTATATGTAAGTAGACTAGATGCGATCTCAGTTTCATTGCTATGAGTATAGATATGAAATGTTTCAGAGAAATAGAGGAAATCAGAATCCAGTACCTTATTACTAATATGCATCATGCATAGTAACAGTTTAATTTTTGGTTTATTAGACAGAATTGTCCTAGATATAATTATAGAATTATGCAGAAAAGTCTAAACTTTATGCAAATAAAACTTATGTTTACCTATCCATTAGAGGTAAAAATAATAGAAATAATTTACAATTATGAATGAATCATTATCAGGAAATACAATTGAAAAATGAAGGTTAGTTTTTGCTGGTTTTTAAGGAGAAGAAACCATCTTGTAGAATGAAATAGCTGTACTGTTCAGGTGTCGCAATAAATTTATCACCTCCAATAAAATGTAGAAAGTATTGTTTATCTAATATTAGTAAAAGCTGGTGTCCATTTAAATTAGAGTTTTCATTCATTTCTAATTGGCTTAAAATCTGGTTTAGCTACAGTTCTTTCACTCATAACTTGTTTAAAGGATTCTAATTCTCATAGAGAAATAGACATCCCGACGTTTTTCATTTTCATCCATCATTAAGTTTCTTATGTCTGAGGTTGCTGGTTGTGCATTGCCTTTCCAATATGCTATCAACTTCCAAAGTAACTCGGTTCAGATTGGATCAATTTATTTCGTTCAGTGCCTTATCTGCCTCTTTCCCCAACTTTTTTAAACACAGCCGAGGGTCATATTGAAAAACTATCTCCAATTCCAGCTGAAATCAACCAGGAAATGGCTTTATTTTACTTTTAACTGCGATTGAAATCAAACAGGACTGCATCGTTTTATAAAATGGTCATTTACAATACAGTAGCTTGTATGCTGTGTTGAAAGCATCCTAAATTTCCTAAGTATGCCTGTTTTTCATTTCATTCATTTACAATTGCTTAATAAATAGAAAATATTGTGAAAAGTAGGGTGTCATTAAAAAGTGCATATTTTTTTTTTTAAACGAGACATTTCTGTGTACTGGAAAGAAGGAACACGTGTACTTTAGATGGATAAGAGTAATAGACTCTGAAGGGCAAAATAAATCACAAGACTGTTCCTTTCCAGTAGCACTGAGAGACTGAAAGAAAATGTCAGGCTGCAGAGGCAGTTTCTGAGTTTTGATACACTACTTCTAATAACAGGGAAAACTGAATGGGAGGTTCAGAATTAGAAATTCCTTGTAATTTACATTTATTTACAAATGCAATTTCTCAAGGACTACTTTCTGAGGCAATCTGTAATATGTTTTCATCCTGCTTTAATCCTTATCCCTTGTCTGCAGTGATCCAAGGGAGTCATCGGGGTGACTTTTAAAATGTGGAACTGTTTTGGTTTTTTTTTAAGAAATAGGGCTTGTTCTGGATTTGTAAATATATAAATTAATGATATCTTTTACAAGGATAAAGAGAATGCAGTGACTACTTCCGGATATATATTCCTGATACTGTGGGACTACTATAGGTCGGGGCTTTTGTTTTGTACTTCATCTAGTTCTTGTACTCCTTTTTTTTTTTTTTTTTTTTAACTTCCCATGACTAATATTGATAAGGACAGCTAAAAGCTGTATGTTGGGAAACTGCTGTTATTCCTGAAATCTCTGGCTTAAAAATGGGCTATCCTTGGGCAATACTTTTTTTTTCTTTCAAATGAAGCTAGAATTAGACATAGACATATTAAACACATTGGATCAGTCTATTAAAGAGACTATAAATCAATCAGTTATATTTTATAGCAGTTTCTATATCTTCTTCTGTTCTCCCATCTTTATCTTCACTTTTTAATGGAACTAATTTTGTTAAAATGAGGTATTAGGAAATTACCTCAATTATCTTGCATGAGACATTCAAGAATGAGGATGCTAAAGCAAAAAGTCTTATACGTATAACTGATAAATTGATAGAAGAAGTTTTAATATCTGTGGTACAGATCAGACTCCTTTTGTGAAATTTAGAGAGTGAATAATAATTTTAGTTTTGTCTCAGGCAGTTTTCTTGTTAACAGTCTGCTAAGGAATATGGCATTTCCCATCTGCTCATGAAATAGTCACCAGGTCTATCTCAGAAATGTCAGCTGGCTCACTGTGTGCTGTGGAACATGTGTCCTGGATACAAACTGACTCAGGACTCTCCAATCTTTTCACTGTTGACTTTTTGAAAGGTTTAGCATCCTCTACTTGCTCTGTTCCTTATACTCTTTCATCAGGTATCTGGGTCTGTAAGATTAAAGAGAAATTGACCTGAATCACTGCAGCAGTTTATAGCACTACTCCAGATTTTGGGCACTTTCTGTGTATGGCAGCTGGGCATAAGCATTATTTCAATGACAGGGTGTCTTTGGCAAAAAGCTACTAACAGTATCCTAGTAGCCCTTCTTTAGGATCTTCAACACAAGAGCAAACCTATCAGAGAGCGTGCAGTCAATGCCATCATATCAAATATCCTCAGGAACAGAAGAGAGGACCTCCAGAGCTGAATGCAGGAGCTCTGACAGCATGTGCTATGTCTCAACTACAAGATGCTTATATTGGCTCCCAGCTCTCTGTGTGAAATGTGTTTAACTGTGTGTTGGTGATGATAAAGGAAAGTAGGTGGTGATGGGGGGAGTAATATATTTGTCTTTTGTGCTTGATTTTCTTCTGCTTATCCAATCCTGTCCTTCATAAGTCATGAATTCACAGACATTTGGCATGAGCTCCTTGACGTCTGGCAAGGGCATAGCACAGGAACAGGAAGGATGAACAGAATGAAGCTTGGTATTTTGTAAGCAATTTACAGAACATTAGGGGGAATATTTTGTTCCAGTAGATTTTAGAATTCCTTGCATATAAAGCTGGAACACAGAAGTGGTGCATTTTAGGTCTTGGAGACTTTGATCCTTTAACTCTTTTCTACTGATTTATTTGAGTGAATTTCAGATTTTAAATTGCACCTCCTATAATGATTGAATGCACTTTCTGTATACCTAGTATTTATGGTGGAGCTGTTGACAATGTTAATGTGAAAAGCACATCTCCTGAACATTGTCAAGCTCTTATTGTCACCTTTAGTTCCCTAGGAGATAGGGACAGAATTTTATTTCAGATTAAAAGGAAGAAAACTGTTACCTTTCAGGGAAAACATATATTTATGTTTCTGGATGTCTCTAAAGTGACTCAGACAAGGAGACACATGTTTGAGTTATTGTTGCTAGATTTTATTATGCCTGGTGCCTGGGTGGATATACTATATTTTATGCTGCAAGGTTTAGAGTTGTTTTGGAAGGGAAGAGAAGGGAAGCATTTTTTGGATCTTGATGAAGATGATAAAATGTAAATTCTAAGGGCAAAATTCAGAGGTGATGCTAGTGAGAATGTAAGTTTGATTTTTCCTACATGACAAGTATTTAAATTCAGGCCTCATCTTTTCTCACTTTTCCACCAATTTATGCCTTTTTTCCCCCTGTAACTAAGTATGTCAAAATTGTTTAAATATTTATGCTGGTAGCCTATAGGAGATATTAATTAAAATATGACGAGAAAACTAGACTCAAGCCCACCATACATAGGCACCTGACTTGCTAATATGTTTTATATATTTTAGCAGTAAATCTTCCTAAGGTAAACGTCTAAATCGCTTCTGTGGTCAATAGACAGAGCAGATGCTTCTGAGGAACTCCAGAGGGAGGATCTGCCAATCTCATTTTAAGTACCACATTCGAAGACTTACATTCTGAAAAGCCTTTATGACCACTTACCTCTCCTTGCTGATATTATTTATCCCATTTTTGAAGGTCTGCTTCATTAGGCCTCTGAAATTTAGAAGTGAGTCTAGTGGAAGAAAGATGAACTTGATCCTACCCTAATTGAGTCACTCAGGGAATTGTAGTGAGTATAAGGTGAACTTGTAACTGTGAGCCAAAGGTTCCCAAAGAACTGTTTCTCCTAGCTCAGGCTGTGACACTGCAAATAGGGTCACCAGCCCAATAGAAATTCAATTGCTAATTCAGGTTCCCAGCTGAAAGTAGGGTCAAAAGCCCAAATGTGAAACCTAATTAAACACTGAATATATGCAAAATAGTGCTCCTCCTTCCTTTCCTATCCAATATAACTTTATATACATATTTAATGGTACAGTGGTATAATGTATGAAAGCAACACTTCTAATTAGTGAATGATAATATAAAATCTTTGTATTTAAAATTGATAACTTTTGATGGAAAAATATGACCCTATTTCAAGGCAGTTATTTGATATCATTGTAAGAAACAGTAACAGAAAATACTAAGGATAACTTTCACCTCTTAATGGGTGCGCATATGATGAATTATAATAAAATCCCTCTTGCTGAAGGGAAACGAAAGCACAACAATATGCACATTGTACGAGAATATTTATATTACTTGTTTTGAATATGGGTTTGCTCTGCAGGTCAAAACAAACATAAATATGCACAAGTTCATTGTGTTCATTGTGTGACCTATTCTAGGAGGCCCTGCTCTAGCAAGGGGGTTGTACTGGATGATCTTTCAAGGTCTCTTCCAACCCTTAAGATTCTGTGATTCATGTACACACACAAGCTTGAAAAGGAGAGAATTTGACCATAAAATGCATATCATTATCTTTTAATTAAATGAAAGCACTTAGTAATGATAGTATCATGAAAAGGGAGAAGTAAGCTATGGATTGCTAGGTACATATGCTAAAATTTATCAAGTAAGATAGTATGTACACTATGGGGGAAAAAAAATGAATTGCTAACATTACTGGATAGATGTAAAAAAATCATGGTAATGGTGTTTCACACTGGGTTCCTGGATCAGAATGCATGCCCAGAGAAGGTTATTGATGCAAGCACTTGTGTATTAGCATATTCTCCAGTTGATATGGGCTTGCAGATGATCAAGGATATATTGACCCTTCTTTTGACTCATACTTGGGTTTTTTTGGGGCTGCAAGTGTTTCTAAAGTTCTCTCCTCTGAACAGTATTTAAAAAATGTGCTGAGCCTCTTATGCGCCAGCATGTTTTTAGTATGATTATGAAAAATCTAGAAATGTGCTGTTTAAAATTCATGTAGAAGACGTTACTGTTGACTTCTCACACAGCAGCAACACAGGTATGTTTTCTTGGAGGAAAGACTTTTATCTATTTACTTGAGAGTTAAGAGTATGTCTTAATTTCAGAGTGTAGTGCTTTGTAAGGATGCACAAACTCTGAATTAGCTGCGTAATTATCTGAGGAACTAGCTGTATTAGACTCTCAAAGAATGTTTTTTTAGTGAGCTTGTATGGTTTCTGACTCCCAAGCCGTCTTCCTTGGGGCTAGCCGAGTACCCCTTTGTAGCACTGCCATGGTATGCACCTGGTGTTTGGATTTAGGTTATTCTTTGTGTGGAAATAAATGCCTGAAGCTACAAAAAAATTAATTATGGATTTTTTTTTTTTCCTCACAGAAATGAAAAAAAAGAAAATAATTCTGCAAATCTTGGGTCTCAAGTGCTCTTTGAAGAAACAGGTCTGTCCTAGTAAAATTGAGGTATACACAGTGGAAGCTAAACTAGTTATGTAGGCTCCTTCATAACCAATGGAGAGAATGATTCATTCTGTGATAAATTTCAAAGGTAGATGTGCCTTTACTTGATATTAAAAATAGTTCTCTCTTCCTGTGAACATAAGTAGAATATTTACTGTGAAGGTGTTGAAGTTTAACCCCAGACAGTTGCTTGCTCACTCCCCCATGGTGAGATGGGGGAGAGAATAAGAAGAGTAAAAGCGAGAAAACTCATGGGCTGAGGTAAAAACAGTTTAAAAATTAAAGCAAAAGCTGCATGCACAAGCAAAGCAAAACAAGGAATTCATTCAGTACTTCCCATGGGCGAGTGGGTTCTAAGCCATCCCCAGGACAGCAGGGCTCCATCATGTGTAACGATTACTTGGAAAAATGAATGCTGTAACTCAAAAATGTTCCATACCTCCTTCTTCCCTCAACTTTATATGCTGAGCATCACTACATATGGTGTGGGATATCCCTTTGGTCAATTAAGTTCAGCTGTGCCAGCTCTGTCCACTCTCAACTTCTTCTGCACCCTCAGCCTCTTCACTGGTAGTATGGGGTGTGAAGCAGAATAGGCCTTGACTGTATGTAAGCACTAGTCAGCAATAATCACAGAATATTATGGGTTGGAAGGGACCTTGATAGAACATTTAGTCCACCCTCCCTGCCAGAGCAGCGCCACCTAGAGTAGGTCACACAGGAGCTTGTTTGAATGTCTCCAGCGAAGGCGACTCCACAACTCCTCTGGGTAGCCCGTTCCAGTGCTCTGTCACCCTCTCAGTGAAGAAGTTTTTCCTTGTATTTCTTTGGAACCTCTTATGTTCCAGCTTGTACTCCTTACCCCTTGTCCTATCATTGGACATCAATAATGAAAACATCCTTGAGTTATCAACACAATTTGCAGCACAGATCCAAAACAGGGCCTCACACCAGCTGCTCTATTCCAAGCAAAACTAGCACAGAATGAAGAACAATGAAACATAATCAGCAATGCTCTCTTTGGAAACTTACATTTTAGAATGCTGAACATCATCATGTGGAAGCTATCTCAATTTTGAAAACCTTTTTTTTTTTCTTTTCTTTTTTTTTTTCCCCTGCTGAATTTAAATTCACTTGCATCCAAACCCAGATATTTAATTTAGATAAACTCCAGACTGGTATGAATGAACTGAACATTTTATGGAATAGCTAAGGAATTCATCTGACATGTCTAGAAACAAAAAAAAAAAAAAAATATAATACAGATAATGAAGATTTTTTTCCCCTTATGACAAAATTCCACACTGGTAAAACTGACAAGAGTTTTCTTTCATGATAACTTTTTAATTTTATTTTCTACTAGTACTAGAGTTCTCAGTTTTCTACCAAAGCACATAGAAAAATCTACTTGCCCTGGGTTTTCATTTGTTTCATTATTTCAAGTTATCTCAAGTTTCAGCTTGAACGAGAAGTAATGAAAATAGCATATGTCAGTTATTTCCTGTAGCAGGTAGCTCTCAGAGGAGCTTATATATTGCTCAGCTGCATTTATGGTGTAAGAAAAAAAAAGATTAAAATGTCTTCCAGTAAGCCAAAAGCTAAGTTTCATTCAAGGTCAGAAATTATTTATGAACTTAACATTTAGCACCAGCAAATGTCCTTCAGCAGCTCCAGTCAAAGGTGGTGTTTAGTTTCCTCGGGCCAGATGGCGCTGCAGGATATGGAATTTCTGTCCCTGACACCCTGCAAGAGCTGTGCTCTTCCTGCCTGACTGGGGAAGAAACACACTTTTCCTACATGCAGACGTTTTCTTCTTTCTTTCTGTATCGACAAACAAAACGATATCTCTTCTCATTTTATTTTTAGCGTTGTTCTGAGTTCCTTATTCACTTGGTAAATGCTTTTATGTGGCAAAGCTGCGTTTATACATGGCGTATTATATCTACATATGCCCCAAATTGAACAGCACATGGAACCCACATATCTTTCCTGTCAACATTAGACAGTTTTTTTAGCCTGGAGAAGGTGAAAGCAGAAGAGAGGAAGCAGCTGTGGTATTCCCTGGGATAGTCTGTGTTTCTAGTACAGTATTTGAGGACTTTCAGTCTAAAGAACTGGCAGTCTGCCAGGGCTAGTATCAAACTTATCACTCGTGTTCTGATTATAATCTGTTATGTCACATCCTACTAAAGCAGGACCTTCTTTCTGCTGTGCAAATCCTCTCTGCCACCTTCTCTACTTTCTGCTTTATACCTCTGAATGAGAAGTTTAGGCTATGACACAGCCTGTCTGGTTCAGCAATGGGAAGAAGTGACTGTAGATGAACTGAGTCCTCACCTGCACCCTCTGCCCCAGTGGTGGATGTGAGATCTGCACATCGGCTTTGGGATCTCCAGGTCAAGAGTGACAGAGAACTTCTGGACACAGTCCAGCAGAGGGTTACCAGGATGATGAGGGGACTGGAACATTTCTCTTATGAGGAAAGGCTGTGAGACCTGAGGCTCTTTGGCTCTTTAGCCTGAAGAAGACTAAAGGAGGACCTCATCAACACTTACAAACACCTAAAGGCTGGATGTGGAGAGAATGGGGCCAGTCTTTTTTTCTCTAGTGCCCAGTGATTGGACAAGGAGTAATGGGCACAAACTTCTTTGCTGTGCAGGTGAGGGAGCCCTGGCACAGGCTGCCCAGGGAGGTTGTAGAGTCTCCTCCTCTGGAGGTTTCCAAACCTATCTGGACATGTTCTTGTGCCCCCTGATCGAGGTGAACTTGCTTTAGCAGAGGCTTAGACTGGATGATCTCTAGGTCCTACATCTAGGTCTCTAGAGGTCCCTTTGACCCTGACCATTCTGGGATTCTGTGTGATTCTGTGGAACTTGAACTGTCCAGTGATGTCCTCCAGGAATACGGAGTAATTCCCCTAACAAGGCCAAACAGGGTCTCTAGAAGATTAGGAGAAGAAGGATGTACTGAGGAGAAAGAGAGAACTGTCATAACACATCATCCCTGAGAACTCAATGGTCCCAGGGCTGAGCTGTGAACTCTGCCTACTGCCATAGTAAATTTCTGTGCTGTTCATACCATGAAAGATTCAGCTATTGACCAGACTTTGGAGTCAAGGTCACATGTAGGAATTAGAGGGAGGTGATCCCATGATCCTAAGTGGCCACAGAGTGCAATTAACTGTAAATTAACTACCAAGCTTTCAACACCAGAGGTCCTGTTCAGGTGTGAGTAGGGAGAGATGAGGGAAGATGTGTGCTCACCTCCAGTGATAGTGCCTAAGTCCTTTTTTGAGGATAGCTCTTTAACAGCAATATATACAGACTATTGCTTGTACAGCATCGTTAAACTTGTCTGGTAATGGTGTTATTTGAATGCTGGATGTACTTGTTTGCTTTGCATATAGAAATTAGTTTCATTCAGAGACTAGCAGCTACTTTGAAATCTTTCTGGAATTACTCATAACTGTTTATGAGCTTTTACATATGTGATCTAAGGTTAAGAATGTTTTATGAAAACACAGATCAGGTCTTGATCTTCAGAAAAGAGATAAAATAAATTTCAGGAGAAAAATGGTAGTGAAATGAGGTACACTGTTTATACATCCCTTTAGTATGCTCCTGACGACATGGATGTTCTATAGCACAAAAAATCTTGAGAGAGACACTAGAAAGTGTGATACAGGCAGGTGTTGCTCTGGCACCCCTATCCCTTTCATACTTGACGCGCCCTATTTCTACAGTGACAATGCCAAAGTAGCCACTCCTAACCCTTTCTATTCTGGCTCATGCCTGCATCTGCACAGTGCTCTCTGCAATGCTGTTTTGGGGAAGTGACACGGGTCACTAAAAAACCTGCTTTGGATTGCTTTCCCAAGGGATTGGATTGACCTACCAGAGAAAAGTTTTGCACAAGCGGTGATGTTGCAGAATGTGGAAGCATAGCTATTGTCTGTTGAAGGATGTGCTTAAAAACATCAGCTACAGGCAGTTTATTACTGCTCTGGAGAGACATTTTCCACACAGTCACATGAAGTTCTGTGAAGGGCTCATTCTGCCATTAGCTGAGCAGTGTGGCTTAAATTCACTGCACAGATACATCAGCACAAATTGGGAGCAACTGAGTTAATGTTAGTATCACTGAACTTGTGTATCTTGTCACATTGCTTGATATAAAACTGCAGGCAGATTTAGAAATTCTAGGCTTATTTATTTGTTGAAATTATTTAAATGTTAAAATCTTTAAATTTTCTTGATGAGGTTTTTGAGTGTCTTGGGGAAAAAAAGAAGAATTTAAGGCAATATTAAATTGATTTGACCTTTTAGCATAAAATGCAAATTTAAGTTGGTTTTGCTGTTGGAAAAAGGCAAAATTGCTTACATCTCAGACCCTGCATAGTTTACTCGTGTTCCTCTTCTCCTGGATTATGCTCTTGTGCAAGGACTCTAGGGTCTGGATCTCAGTAAATACATGATGCAAAAAAAAAATCTGTTTGGAGTCTTAGGCATTGAAAATCTCTAGAAGATGTCTGGATTATTCTAATTTCAATAGCAATTAAAGACATCTAGATCAAGTTGAGTTACTGTAAGCTCTTCAGTGAAAAAACAACTATTTCAAATGATCTTATTAAAATCAAAGATGAAACTGATGAGACTGAAATATGAAACAATCTACTTCTCTTGACTTACAGAATTACCTTGATTCTCTATCTGTTGCTATAGATGCTCTTAAAAATAATATCAAAAGCATCCGTCATCTATTTTTTTTTCATCAAAATAGATGAATTTTAAATAGTTCTTTTTACGAAAGCTAGGTCAATATTCTAGGCTGGAATGGAGAAATAATTCTTTGTATGTGTAAAGCAAAGGATACTAAGGATAATTTAAATATGTGATTCAACTAGAAAAAAATAATATGCATCTTATTTGGGTACAAATAAGAAATGGCAATTAGGTAGATTCTGGCAGAAAGGAGAATCCCTGATGTGTTGAATCCAGTGAGAAATCTATATACAAAAACATATCAATAACAAGACATTTTTTTTGTGATGAACTGCAGACATTGTGGAAGGCATACATCTCCTTTGCTAGCACTCTGGGAAACCTCACTTTCAGAAAAAAAGTCCTAGGTATAGTACATCAGTACATCAGTTTTCCCTAAAGCCTTCCCACACATAGACATCAGATAGATTTCCCCTTTAATGACAGAATCACAGAATGGTAGGAGTTGAAAGGTGAGGCCTCATCTGGAGTGCTGTGTCCAGTTTTGGGTTCCTCAGATCAAGAGGGACAGGGAAGCACAGGGCTACCAAGATAATCGAGGGACTGGAGCATCTTTCTTATGAATAAAGACTGTGAGACCTGGCACTGTTCAGCCTGAAGAACTGGCACTGTTCAGCCTGGAGAAAAGGAGATTGAGGGGGGACCTCATTAAGACTTACAAGTATTTAAAAAGTGTATGCCAAGAGGATGGGGTGGCACATTTTTCTCCTGAATGTTTAGTCAGCCTCTATCTTTTATCCCATTTCTAGTGAGGTGTTTGCTCTGAATGTGTTTGCACTTTCTTCCCCTTACCCTCAATACTCTTTCAGATCCTGTCCTGGTCATCATAATTACTGACCACCTTTTAATTGTGCATTATGGAAAACAACTCATATCTGTCATGTGTAGTTTGGTTTGTTTTCTTTCTTTGTCTTCCCTTGGGTTGATGCAAGTGGCAAATACCATTTCAGCAAATCCATCAATTTTCAGGGAGCCTCACTTTTTATGTGTTCTTATGACTGTCTCTCACATCATAAATGAAGTGTCATATTTGCACGTGGGGACAGTAGCATCTCTCATGCAAGATGGCTGTGGTAAATTTTGAATGCAGATTAATTAGTATGAATGTCTAAAATGCATGTGATCCACCAATTGTCTCAAAATCTGTCTCTGCAAGTAGGATTGCCTCCAGACACTATTAGAATTGCCTTTTCTCCTGTCAAAGGCAAACCATCTTTAGCATTTTACAGCTAGTGAAGGAAGCCCATTGCAGGCAGTCTTGTGCACAGGGATCTAATTAGTTCTTATTCATTTTTTGATCTTCTAAGTCTCTGACGTGGTACAACTTTCAGAACAAGAGCAAAAATTAAATGGTTCAGTGAGGAACTTGTCTATTAACACAGCAGAACAGTTACTCACAAATGATGTAATAAGAAGAGAGAAAGGGTTGGACCAGGTGACTTCTGGAAGTTGCTTCCAACATAAACTATAAGTCTAAATTGTTTTCAGTATGGTGAGTTGGCAGAAAACTTGTTTCTCTATATACTTTTCTTAAAAATAAGTAAGAAGATTGTCTGATCTCTGTGAGGTGTCTGGGTCCATTTACACTTTGTCATTTGTTTTTCAGAACCAAGTTACAATCACTGCAGCAGCACAGTCTCTTATTTTTGTTAAAAGATAATGACAGCTCCAAAGCACTTCAGTGTGTTAAACAGCACAAAGGTGATGGGGAAAATAACTTTACAAAACTACGAATAATTTGTCCACATTCATAGGAAAGGTCTATGCCCAAGGTAGGAACACATTTTTTCTAATGCATGGATATTGCTCTGTAGACTACATCCACTTCTCACTATTTTGCCTTCAAATAAATTTAGCCCTAAAAATATTTTTGAAGCCAAATGGCTAATTTCACAGCCAAAATCATATGCCAAACAGTAGGCTGTAAGCTATCTGATACAGTTGCAGACCTAGGCAGATTTTAAGAGGAAAGTTTTTGTTTGGCAAAAGAAATGAATTGCAATTGCATTGAAGGGAAGCCTACAAC
This sequence comes from Urocolius indicus, assembly GCA_013401255.1. Lineage (NCBI taxonomy): Eukaryota > Metazoa > Chordata > Aves > Coliiformes > Coliidae > Urocolius > Urocolius indicus. Next base: position 165,665 of record WBNH01000562.1, read on the forward strand.
TCTTCTTTCATTCATGTGTGATACAACCAATGAAGGCAAATTGGCGGGATTTTTAGGTTCTTGCACATTGTTAGGTTAAGAAAAGAGCAATCAGACCACTTAAACCCATCTCCTTCCTGACTTCATCTATATATAGACAAATAGATGTCCGTCACCTGAGGCAGGAGCAGCAGTACAGGCAGGAGACTGACTGTCATGTGTTTCACTAGTGATCTGTAATGATCTAACCTGTTGTCCCCTGCTTCTATCTAGTGTCAGAAAAATGCTTCTCCATGATCTCTATTACCTGGAAGCGGAGAGGAATGTGTGTCTGTCACCAGATGTTGGCACAAGCTGCCAATCAAGCGAGCCCATGTTGATATCATGGTATACCTTCCCAGCAGTTTCAGATATTGTTCACCTGCCACTTGCTGATCCATGTCGAAAACAAGCCTAATGGCTTTTAGATCTTGTTTGTGCTGTCCTGCTGTCTGCAGCTCATTGTATTCAGGCACTCAGCTCTTGATCAAGGTTGTAATGCTCCCATGACATATTCCTGTGAACAACAAAGGCACAGTGTCTTGGACTGCATTAACAAGAATATACCTTAAAGATGAAAGGATGTGATTATCCTATTTAGCACTTGTTAGGCCATACCTGAACTATCGTGTCTATAGTTGGAGTTTTCCCAGTTCAAGAGAGACTCCAAAACATTAAAGATGATCTACCAGAGGACCGGTAAGATGATTAAAGGCTAGGTGAATTTGACATGGGAAGAAATGCTGAAGGAATAGAGTTCAGCCCAGTCACCTTCCCCAGAGGTGGCTCCAGGGGAATCTAATCATAGTCTTCCCAGTACTTGAAATGTAGTTATGTGGAAGTTGGAGGCACTCACTTCACAAGGATATATGGTGATAGGACAAGAAGCAAAGGGCACAAGTGGTATTAGGAGAGATTCTGTAAGCAGATAAGACGCAAGCTCTTCATTATGAGAACAATTTATTGTTGGAGTAGTTTTCCCAGAGAAGTCGTAAATGTCTCTTACTGGAAATAGTCAAGACTTGACTTGACAGGACTCAATAAACTCGATAAACCAGGGTAAGGCCTACTTTTAATAGAAAGTTAGGCCAGATTGTCTACCAGGATTCTTTCCCACTCAGATATTTCTATTGTTCTATGATTGTTTTATCCTCTGCATATAAATAAAACGTAAAATTGCTTGTTGAAGCAAAATCTTTTAAGAAATCACAGCTATTCTACTCTTAGCTTGACAACACTGCCAGCTGCCAAAAGCTTGTTTTGATTTTGTGACTTCGATTAATTATTCAGTAATCTTGAAAAATTTCCCATCAGCTCTTTCAGTTATTGAAATTACTTACATGAAGTGGTTGGATTTCACAGATTTTTTTTTTTTTACCTGGTACCTTGCTATCCAATTAGAAAGATAAATAGATAGTAGAAAAATCAATTAAAGCAAAAAAAGTTTTAATGTGTTAAACTAGAATTGGTTCTGACCTGGAAGAATTGGGTCATTATCTAAATATTCCCAAGTCTTGGAATTGCTTTCATCCTCTGTTTGAGCTCTGGTTCCACTGTACTTCTTAAGAAAATTAATCTATATTTTATTCTAAAGTAGGAGTTCTGAATAGTTTGAAGATTGCTATATTTACAACATCAAACAATTTAGAGGCAAAATGAATGACTTTATGCTTCTATTCAAACTTGTGAAATTATGAGGTCATGGAAAGAGAAGGATTCTCTTGTTAATTCAACTATTTCATAATTAACATTCATTTGGCTACTTGAGGTTTAGCATGCTATTTCATTAAAATAATGCAATTGCAGATAGAGAAAGAAAAAGTTTTGAAAGTATAATTGGTTTTCATTGTCAATACAAGTTAAAATCCCATTAACCACAAAATTTCAGCATTGTTTTCCTAATGACTTGCATAATTGGATCATCAGATTTCTCTCCTTTACAAAAAAAAACCAAAAAACCAAAAAGAACTCGCTTGGTGGCTTTAAAGGTTATTATTTGCATGAATTTTTCCCCCTCAGTGTTACATTTCCACTTTTATTTCCACCAACACTGAAAGGTCATAGACCTAGCAAGTTAAATGAAATGATGTCAAGACCAACCAGAACTATTTCTTCCCCCTCCCTCTCTTTGTTTTTTTTTTTTTTTTATGAGATACTGACAGCTACTGGCAAATGCATGCATGCTACTAGTTTGATTTGAGATACTTGTCTACCTCAACCCATTAAGGCAATTTAGAGCACTCTTCTGGGTCTCCATGGTGCTGTTCTCTCTTTTAGATGTGCCTGTGGCAAGCCTTGTCACTTCATTTCAGGAATTCCAGTGCACTCTCTCTTGGCTTAAAAGGAGACTGCTTTTGAGGTGTTGCAAAATATAAAGTGTAACAAAGAAGTGTAGACAGTCACATCAATAAATATTTTCCAGTGGTACTACATTCATAAAAGTAAACTAGATCTGCCACATGTATTACTAGAAAAAAATCACTTCTTACATTCCATGTGTCTGTGTCATCACAGGAGTCACATGTTAACGTCAAAAACGTCACAGAGAAATCAGATTTCTGGAAGACATCTTGAAAGGTTATGCAGGACATACTCTTGCCCCAAGGCATGTTCAATTCTACCTAAACATCACCTGACAGATGTTCAGCTTACCAATTCTTAAAAAAAATCTGATGTTGAAAAGTCCATATTTTCCCTAGGCAATTTATTCAAGTGTTTAATGATATTTACTGTTCTTTCCTCTGAAATGTAACTTAGATCTCACTGCATTTTAGGCTAGTTGAATAGTTCCTTTCCTATTTAAATTTGGTACTATGTTCTATGCAGTAATCTTTTAAAAGATTTTAAGACCATCAAAATGCTCTTCAAATACCACTTATCTACACTAAACAACCCAATTAATTTTAGTTTGTCCTCAAAGGTCATGCTTTATAATCCTTTGATTATTCTTGTATCTTTATTTGACCAGCATCTTTCCTGCAGGAATCTTAAATCTAGATAAAACACTTGAAATGAGTGCAATAAACAGAAAGTTTATTTTCTTGGTCTTCTATATGATTCTCTTCTTTATACCCTCCAGGCTGAAGCTTCCTTTTTGTCTTTGAAATAGCCTTACATTGCTGACTCATTCTCAATTTATGATCCACTATAGCACATGTATCTTTTTTTTTTTTTCAGAAGGACTGTTATTCCTCATCCTGTAATTGGGCAGACGGCTACTCTTACCTAAGTGGAGAACTTTTGATTTTTTGCCCTTATTAAATTGTAGCCTAGTCACTTCAGACCATTTTCCCAATTTATAATAATTGGTTTGAATTCCAGTCTTATCATCCACATGCTTTTTCAATATCTCCTAACTTTGAATCATCTGAAAATATAGCGAGTATATTCCCTACTCCATTATGCAGTTTTTATTATTGGAAGTGTTCCATAAACCTGGACTTCAAATCAGTTCCCAGTGGACCTAACCATTACATCCTTCCAGCTGAACAGTTCCTCTTTATGCATAGTATCCCAATCAGTTGAGTCCCTACGTTATGACAGTTTCAAGAATACCCTGGACTGCAAAGAAAAGTGTCATAGAAGACATTGTCAAAAGCCATACTAAAGATATTTTTCTTTTCAATACACAGGCCTGTCACCATGTCATAGGAGAAAACTAGGTTTCTTTGAGGTTATTTTTCTTTACAAATTCACATTGGTTGATTCATATCCCCTTGTTACCATCCAGATTTTTGAATATTTGAACCAAGTTTGGGATTTTTTTTGTTGTTGGTAATTGAAATTAGATGGACTTATTTACAGTTCTGTTCAGTTTTTTAAAGATAAGAATTCTCATTGCATTTTTCTGTTTTCTGAAACTTTGTTCTCATTCTGTTCTCAAAATAATTGCTAAGGGCTCTGAGATCACTTCAGCCAGTTGTCTAAGTACTCTCTGGTGAATTTCATCACAAGTTTAAAAACATCCAGCTTAAAGTAGAATGAAACCCTTGCTTTACCTTTTTCATACCAAGTTGTCATGGTTTAGCAAGGAGTTGCTTTTGCTTAGTAACAGGGGGAGCGGGTTGCAGTGAAGACCCGGTAAAAGTTTTCTAGACTCTCCCCCGACTCCTGGGTTCAGACCCACCCCCCGGCCTGGCTGGGCCAATCTGGCGCCTCTGCAATCACTATTTAGGGACGGGAATTTGAGGTGCCAGGCAGGAGGTGTAAGGGTGGTA
>WBNH01000562.1:170216-298243 GCA_013401255.1 Urocolius indicus
TTTTGTGTTTTAGTTGGTATTAAATTGTTTTCTGTTTTCTTCCCCAAGCCGAGTAGCCTGGTCTGTTTTGTCCTGCACCTTAAGCGGCAATTAAGCTCTCCCTGCCCTTTAGCAATCCTTAAGTCTTCGGTACTTGAGGCTAATCGTGGTCTTTTGTTCCCTGATGGGCCTAAACCAGGACACAAGTTCTTACTCTTTTATCGTTGATGCTAATTGTGTTAGACATCTGATCACAGCCACTCATGACTAAAAGAAAAAAATCCCTACATTCTTCTCTTTGGCCATCTGCACACTGTTGAGCCCTCTTGTACCTAGGAACCTACAAAATGTTTTGATAATCTATACTTTGTTTAGTGGTAGAATAATGGAAGAACGAGAAAGCATTATTCATATTTAAAATGTTTTTTTGATGTCAGAAGGAAGCAGAGTCTCGTTTAGACCAGACACACATGTGAGATTCATCACACTCATCTTGATCAATAAAAAATTTTGCTATCTAGCTTAAGCATGCTCTTTAAGCATCCCTCTAGTCAGTGCAAAATACAAACTTCAAAGATAAAGATTTTTGCTCTCTTGTCTAGATACCTGTGTTAGATGAAACCCAACCTGTCAAGAACACATAATGATGATGATACCAATGAAAGCAGGCATTGGGAAATGCAATTTGATGAAGACTTAGTGCTTGGAAAGTCTTCATTACATTTGATGACAAGCACATCACCATGAGTAAATGGCCAGGTTTTGTTCTGGTTACATTATGAGCTTTATAACTGCAGTGTCTTAATCCCATCTTTTAAATAAGTTAATCACGATTTATATTCCAAATTTCAAAGTATTTAATTTTGAGCACAACATTGTGTTTGACATACCACCTCTTTTTACAATTTTATTGTTGTTGGGAGTGGGAATTATGTAGGAATTGTTCATCAGTCTATGTGTATTGGTCAAAATAATCTGTTTCTGTGCAAGAAAGGAAGTTAGCAGCAGCCAGAAATTGTCTACAGCTCACTTCTTCTGTGTTGTAAAATAACTTTCAAGTCCAGAAAAAGGTAGTATTTTAACCAATTTTAATATAGCTTTCAAAAGATTATTTTTTAAATAGTTTGGCTTATAGCCAGGTATCTATGTAAGGCAGCCTGACTTACTGTAATGTAACCAGTGTGGTAACGACGCTAAGCTCAATTCTGTTTTACAGGGTAAAATCTTTTTTTTTTAATATCACTAGTTGAGTCAAATAGTACAAACTTATTGTCTCAGTTTCCCCAATTTGGAGGACTTGTTTATTCCAGCACTCATTCCATCTTCATTCCCTGAAAGACTATGTCTTCCTCACTGGAAGCTTCATAGAGGATGCCAATAAAACCAATCATATTGTGCGTTGGTCAAAACATACAGTAACAGTTCTGTCATCTTTACATTTTAGTATTGCTTGGGTTTCCTTCAGGTTTTATTTTTTTTATTTTATCACGACAGCATGAGTTTTTTTTCTGTAGATTGTACATCTTCCTTTCCTTTATTTTCATGCACCTGACAAAAATTTGGTGTATTACACAAGCTTCTGTTCAGCTTGACTACAATATAATACAATATAATATGACTCATACTGTGGGTATGTGGGTATAATATGACTCTCTGTGGGTATATTGCATGTGTGTCAATGTGTGTCTCTGCACACACATATGTATGGTAGGTTCCTGAAAAAATAAAAACAATTGAGGTTTTCCTTTTTTGTCAGTTTGAGTGATTAGCCTTCACTTGATAAAGTCTGACACATTCCTTGGTGTTTCATATGAACTGTCACAATAACCTGACTGTAATGCAGATTCCTCTGCCGGCATCCTGAGGTTTGTGATATGTGTCCTTATTCCATTAGTACTTTGACATCTACATTCCGGGTGCAACAGAGAAGGTATTTAGGATGAGGTTCTCAATAGTGTTGAAAAGTCTCTTTGTGTTGTACTCACTCTGTCCCCCTGCTCTCAATTTATGCCTATTTATATGTTTCTGCTTATCTCACTAACTGATGTATCTCATAGGCAACTTGTGCAGCCTTATTGTGGAGCCTTATGAATTTAAATATTTGGAGGTTTTTTTGAACATGATATAGTATAATAACAAGGCTGTTATCTGTTCACTTCTGCGTAGTTCCTTATCAGTGTTTCAGAGGAGCACACTTTTCCTCTGACATGATGGTAAGAATTACCTGAACTATTTTCTGGAATGTCTGTAAGACAAGGATCTTCTTTCCTTCTGAGCCGGTGAGATCATTTCTGAGGGGTTATTTTTGTATGATTACTAATAAATTCCATCTATTTTGTCCTGTCCCTGCAAAGAAGGCAGTGGAATAGGAGTGCCTGAATAGATGAACAAAACAAAACAAAAGCAGGAAAGAACTGCACAGTATTTCCTTCTTTTGGTTCATGTAATTTTAAAGATATTCAAAAATGTTCCTGCAATGAACTTACATAATATTAAACAGCCATACATAATTGTAGTTTATGTTAACATTTTGTATTATTAATACACCATATAAATATAATTTATATTACTGATATAAAATGACCACAAGTATATAGTTTTTACTTTACATACCAGTACTAAGATACTGCATATAAGGATGAGGTAATATTTTATATTTATAATGCAGATGAAGTAGGTTGGAAAGCACAAAAACAGAATCCAGAAAAACATTGCTTGAAATTTCTTTTCTCTACAGCTTAGTGTAAATAACTGCTCTGCAGCAATTTTCTGATCTCTGAAACAGAGACAGTAGCTGAGTGTTAGTCCTTGGCAAATGACTTGAACAAGACTATTTCTATGACTGCAATATAGGATGAGTTTAGAGATTATTTCTGTTGAATTTTTTCATTCATCTTTTCAAATAATTTAATTCAATTTGCTAAGTAGCTACTTGTTGTCAGCTTTCAAGGTTATATTGAAGTGTATTTATTTTTCTGATTGTAATTAGACTGCAATCCTTACCAGAAAAAAGTTCCCCCTTCAGATTGTAATTTGACATAGTTGTGAATTTGTGTATAGTGTTATGTTACTACAATGTGTCCAATATCTTCATAGATTTGAAGAGCAAGTTAGAAGAAGCACAGATTTAATTTTAGTTTCCTACAACTGTGCAACATTGCTAAAAATTAAATGCTATACTTTCTACCTGTTGTTCTGTTACTAAAAAGTCTGTTTCAAGCATAGTGATGGGTGGTTTCCTCTGCAATTTCAATGAGTCTATTAACAAAACTGGAATAAATTCACTGGTCCCTCTCACAGCAGCTGAGGCTACCTTTAAGCACAAACAGCTTTTTGGCTCAGTTCTATAGGGTCAGAGGGTTTCCTTATAGAATAACTCACAATTTTGCTGAATTTATTGGACAAAGCATAGATACATAGCAAAGCCTTGGAACATGCTGCATGTTTGCACCTGCCTTAATTCATTAGCTCTCAGATACAACCCATCAGATTGTCTAGATATATTGTGTAAAATAGGTATTTAAAACTGAACCCTTCCTCAGCATAGAAATTATCCCTTGTTGGAAGAGGTGATGGGAGCAGCAGGTTGGAGGAGGTTCTTCTCCCTCTCAACTCTGCCTTGGTAATGCCACATCTGGAGTACCGTGTCCAGTTCTGGGCTCCCCATTTCAACAGAGGCAGGGAACTATTGGAGAGAGTCCAGTTGAGGGCCACAAAGGTGATGAGGGGACTGGAACATCTCTTTTATGAGGAAATGCTGCGAGACCTGGGTATTGTTTAGTCTAGAGAAGAATGAGAGGAGACCTTATCAATGCTCATAAATACCTAAAGGATTGTATTGAGAAGATGAGGTCAGATGAGGATGGGGCCAGTCTTTTTTCTGTAGTGCCCAGTGACAGCACAAGGGGTAACAAGCAGAAGCTTGAACACAGGAAGTTCCCCTTAAACACAAGGAGAAGTTTATTTGCTATTCAGATGAGAGCGCCCTGGCACAGATTGCCCAGGGAGGATGTGGAGTCTCCTTCTCTAGATGCATCCCTGTGCTCCCTGATTGAGATTGGACTGGATGATCTCTAGAGATCCCTTCCAAATTCAACCATTCTGGAATTCTGTGATGGTCGACGTCTATTCTCAGAGATAGAAATAGTGGCCGACACCTATGATCCATACTTAAACTAAGGTGGACTTGGTGTCAGTGGAAGCTCAATGTGGCTTAATCATGTGCTCCCCCATCATTAATGCTCACTGCCTCAGATTGCTGGCATGGCAACAGGATGACAGCTGCCATTTTAGTTGTCATTTGAGATTTATCCCAGGAATGTTTTTGAACTTAAAACCAGAAGTCTTTACAGATTGAGCTAAAAAGAAGGTGTCTGTAGCCAAAAGAGAAATAGTTTTATATCCCTTCTGTAGACTGGGCAGCTGTGAAAAGTTCGTGATATTGCCAAGAATAGTTGTAGCCTCAATCTAAGTGGAACGGATGCATGTTGTCAGGCAATCTGGCAGTGCTTACCCCCATGCTTATCAGCACGGTATTATGGGAATTGGGAAGGTAAATGCACATTTGGCAGATTATACCCTTCTAGTGAACCTGGAGTGAACACATATTAGGACTAGATTGCAAAACATATAGCTGCCAATTCAGTTCTATTAATCAACACCCAAACCTTTCAGCAATTAGGAAACTTGCAGAAAGTAGTACTACTAGTGGTGTCTGTAACTGTAGAGCAAATAAACAATCATTAAAATTCTCCCACAGTAACAGAATCTGATAGTGACTCAGAAGCAGTAAGAGAGAATGGATAGTCTAGTTCCAGCCCTAATGGAGAAGGATTTGTGCCAGCTAATAACTTTCTGTTTCCTTCAGAATATAAGTGTGAGTATCCTGGGTTGCAGGATGGATAACTAATGCAAGCTGAATCATCTGTGTTCTGAAATCTATGCACAGTTAAATGGCAATTTCTTTACCTCCTGACATAGTCACCAATACATATGTTTTTGTAATCCTTATTGACATTAATGGCAAATATATTGCTGTGTAGACATATAAGGCAGATTTCAAGTAAAAAAATTCTCATCTTTCCATCTTTTTTAGGCAGAGGTGGAAACCAGTTCTTATTGCTTATTTTGTATTAATCACACAGATTAATAAAAAAATGTGCTTCTTTTTCTCCCTTCCCATATAATCTTGGCTGAATGCAGAACATTGGTTATGCTCTGTTCTATATTTCTGTATTATAGAAATATATACCTTCTGTACCAACATATTTGATTTTCAACAGGAAAGCTGATGTTTACATGACAAAAGTTCCGTACTTTTTATTCAGCTGGATTTAACTGTTCCCATTACAGAGTTTTGAATGACCTGACTGGATCACTCTCTGGAGTACTTTTCCTTGTTTTCCACTAGTTTTGGAAACCTTAATCTGAAAAATCATCCAGAAGATGTTTGGGAAAAAATAAATATACCAATATTTGGGAAAGTTACAAAGGAAAACAGTTGTAATTATGAGCCTGTTTGCCTGACATTAATTTTAGGAACAATAGTGAAATGGTTGACGCATTCAAGTTAATAAAGAGTTAAAAGTGATGACTTTAATTGTTGCCAATTGACACCTGCATATGCTAACAGGAATTGTTTATCTAGTTTGCTACATTTTTATGAGTTTACAAGCTTGATTGAGATAATTATCTTATATAGCAAGACATCTCCAAGGCATTTGGTTTGGTATAGAACAATATTTCATTAAATAGGAAGAATGGTGCAAAATCATTGAGTATATTAATAAGTATGTAAATAAGATAACTCATGAGCTTCCAAATATAGTTGTGTGTTGAGTCTGGCTGGAATGGAGTTAACTTTTCCCATTGCAGCCCTCATAGTGATGTGACAAGTTTCTTTGGCCAAACACCACCTGCTGACAGAAAAGTAGAAAATAAATCTTTTTGTTGCTTTATTTGCATGTGCAGCCTTTGCTTTCTTTTGTTAAGCTGCCTTTATCTCAGCCCACGTTGTTTTCACCTTATCTGTAGTGTTGAGGAGGGGGAGTGAGAGAGTGGTTTGGTGAGACACTNTTGAGAAGATGAGGTCAGATGAGGATGGGGCCAGTCTTTTTTCTGTAGTGCCCAGTGACAGCACAATGGGTAACAAGCAGAAGCTTGAACACAGGAAGTTCCCCTTAAACACAAGGAGAAGTTTATTTGCTATTCAGATGAGAGCGCCCTGGCACAGATTGCCCAGGGAGGATGTGGAGTCTCCTTCTCTAGATGCATCCCTGTGCTCCCTGATTGAGATTGGACTGGATGATCTCTAGAGATCCCTTCCAAATTCAACCATTCTGGAATTCTGTGATGGTCGACGTCTATTCTCAGAGATAGAAATAGTGGCCGACACCTATGATCCATACTTAAACTAAGGTGGACTTGGTGTCAGTGGAAGCTCAATGTGGCTTAATCATGTGCTCCCCCATCATTAATGCTCACTGCCTCAGATTGCTGGCATGGCAACAGGATGACAGCTGCCATTTTAGTTGTCATTTGAGATTTATCCCAGGAATGTTTTTGAACTTAAAACCAGAAGTCTTTACAGATTGAGCTAAAAAGAAGGTGTCTGTAGCCAAAAGAGAAATAGTTTTATATCCCTTCTGTAGACTGGGCAGCTGTGAAAAGTTCGTGATATTGCCAAGAATAGTTGTAGCCTCAATCTAAGTGGAACGGATGCATGTTGTCAGGCAATCTGGCAGTGCTTACCCCCATGCTTATCAGCACGGTATTATGGGAATTGGGAAGGTAAATGCACATTTGGCAGATTATACCCTTCTAGTGAACCTGGAGTGAACACATATTAGGACTAGATTGCAAAACATATAGCTGCCAATTCAGTTCTATTAATCAACACCCAAACCTTTCAGCAATTAGGAAACTTGCAGAAAGTAGTACTACTAGTGGTGTCTGTAACTGTAGAGCAAATAAACAATCATTAAAATTCTCCCACAGTAACAGAATCTGATAGTGACTCAGAAGCAGTAAGAGAGAATGGATAGTCTAGTTCCAGCCCTAATGGAGAAGGATTTGTGCCAGCTAATAACTTTCTGTTTCCTTCAGAATATAAGTGTGAGTATCCTGGGTTGCAGGATGGATAACTAATGCAAGCTGAATCATCTGTGTTCTGAAATCTATGCACAGTTAAATGGCAATTTCTTTACCTCCTGACATAGTCACCAATACATATGTTTTTGTAATCCTTATTGACATTAATGGCAAATATATTGCTGTGTAGACATATAAGGCAGATTTCAAGTAAAAAAATTCTCATCTTTCCATCTTTTTTAGGCAGAGGTGGAAACCAGTTCTTATTGCTTATTTTGTATTAATCACACAGATTAATAAAAAAATGTGCTTCTTTTTCTCCCTTCCCATATAATCTTGGCTGAATGCAGAACATTGGTTATGCTCTGTTCTATATTTCTGTATTATAGAAATATATACCTTCTGTACCAACATATTTGATTTTCAACAGGAAAGCTGATGTTTACATGACAAAAGTTCCGTACTTTTTATTCAGCTGGATTTAACTGTTCCCATTACAGAGTTTTGAATGACCTGACTGGATCACTCTCTGGAGTACTTTTCCTTGTTTTCCACTAGTTTTGGAAACCTTAATCTGAAAAATCATCCAGAAGATGTTTGGGAAAAAATAAATATACCAATATTTGGGAAAGTTACAAAGGAAAACAGTTGTAATTATGAGCCTGTTTGCCTGACATTAATTTTAGGAACAATAGTGAAATGGTTGACGCATTCAAGTTAATAAAGAGTTAAAAGTGATGACTTTAATTGTTGCCAATTGACACCTGCATATGCTAACAGGAATTGTTTATCTAGTTTGCTACATTTTTATGAGTTTACAAGCTTGATTGAGATAATTATCTTATATAGCAAGACATCTCCAAGGCATTTGGTTTGGTATAGAACAATATTTCATTAAATAGGTAGAATGGTGCAAAATCATTGAGTATATTAATAAGTATGTAAATAAGATAACTCATGAGCTTCCAAATATAGTTGTGTGTTGAGTCTGGCTGGAATGGAGTTAACTTTTCCCATTGCAGCCCTCATAGTGATGTGCTTTCTGTTTGTGGCCAAACACCACCTGCTGACAGAAAAGTAGAAAATAAATCTTTTTGTTGCTTTATTTGCATGTGCAGCCTTTGCTTTCTTTTGTTAAGCTGCCTTTATCTCAGCCCACGTTGTTTTCACCTTATCTGTAGTGTTGAGGAGGGGGAGTGAGGGAGTGGTTTGGTGAGACACTTGTCACCGGCCAAGTTCAAGCCACCACAAGTTTTAATGGGAATTATTAGGAAGCAGCCATTCTTTCAGGGAATTGCCAGTTGGATCCATTTTTCACTACACATGCATTATCACAATTTGGAAAATACAGAATTGTATTTATAGAATTGTAAAGCTTGTGATTGAGAAAAATATAGGGGAAGAGGTAAATAATGAAGAAAATGAGTTACTAAAATGCAGGGACCTAGCTTGCGTGGAACTGCAGCACAAGAAAATGATTTCACAGTGTTGTCCAACACATACTCACAGAGGCAGAAAAAATGTTGGTTCTATATACGGGATTGGAAATAGGCTCTTGGGATCTGGGAGGATGAAGAGGACTTATAGGTCATGAAAGTTAATCTGATGAAAATGAGCTGCTAAAGATAACACTGTGGCAAAAAGGTTAATGAGACCACTATATGAATTCACAAGAGGATATGAGAAGTTATAGGGAGATTAAATTATGGTATTGTTGGATTGTGCACTGACCCCTCTGTATTAGGATCATTTCTGGTGTCCAGTGAAGAGTGTTATGAAATGGCAGAAGATTTTGAGAAAAGCTATGAGAATGATTAATGAGCTGGAAAACATGTTGTAATGAAGGACTAAATTAGTTCTATGTATTTAGTTTATCAAAGAGAAGATTAGGGAGTCAATGTCTGTTGGGTGAGCAAACTGCAATAGCACATCTTCAATCTAACCACCAAAATATAACTTGAATCTTCATCTAGGACTTGAAGTTAGACAAATTAAGACTGGAAAAGTAAACATGACTTTGAAAAAAGAATTGTTTGTTTTTAATGCAGCTTACCAAGGAATTCTTTATCAATGGTAAATTTAAAATTAGGATTGGGTCTTGTACACTACAGGTTATCTTCCTGTTGAGATATAGCTTTTGATCTGAATTGAGAATTCACACAGGTAGAGTATGACTTCTGTGAGAAACTATTCTAAGTTACCATAAAAGTATCTTTTGGCCTCATAATCTCCACATCTGACTCTGAAATGATTCCTTGAAAAAACATAATTACTTTAGTGACTCTTGGTCACAGCAATCAGAATTGTCAGGACAAAAAAGAATTTCTTTCGCACTTAGTGTTCCAGATACAGTTTTATTTTTGTTTATTTCTATGATCCACGTTTATAATTCCTTAGTATCACTACTGAATGCTAATGAATCAGCCCTCTTGAAAACACTGTTCATTGAGATAATGTATACTTACTTCACAGTATCCAGAAAAAGCAAACAAAATGTGAGTTTTTGCTTGTTTGTAATACATTACATACTCTGAGCTTAAAAAACCTGAATTGAACTTTTGGTGAGTAGACTAGCATTGGTGAGGTGTAGGCACAAGCCAGGATTCCATTTTTCTGATTTCAATTGTCCACTAGTTAGGCATCTGTGTAGCCTACTCACTTGAGCTGTGCCTACAGTTGGGGATGAGAAATAAGCACACCCAGTGTCAGTAACAGTGGCTAGTACATCCAGGCAAACCTAACTGGATAGTTTTTCCCTGACAATGCAGAAAGGAGAAAAAGGAGGAGGAAGATAATTTGGAGAAGCATGCTATGAACAGCAAAATAAACAATTGCAACAGACTAGAATCAACGGTGTAGAGATTTAAATATGTCTCATGTAGTGTTTGTCTAGCGATGATTTGTAGATGGGCACTTTGAAAAATCTTGGACTGCCAATTTTAGTGAATTGGTCTTTGTCCTATTTCTCCTCTTACAACTTTCTTTGACTTCACACTTGTTTTCTAATTCTTCTTAATAATAAGACTCTGGATCAGCCATGCAAAAAGAGACATAAAATTCAATGGAAAACATTCATTTACATAGAACTTGCTTCAACTTGGTAGAAAAAAAAAAAAAAAAACGTTTTCATGTTATAGTATTATTAAATCTATGGAGCAAAAAGGAAAAAGTGCCAGTTGTGTGATTACCAGAAATGGTGAATTCATTTTGTTTTGAAATAATGACTGCTAGGATTTATTTTGGTAGTTATTCAGGATAATAATTGCCTGAACTACAGGGATAACCTTTTTCTCTTTCAGGTCAATAGAAAGATTCCTAATAATTGCAGTAGAACATGACTATGACTATGTATGAGTAAAATAGTCTACATTAAGTTTATCTTAATGCCTTTATGGAAGTTAAAAATGGATAATATATTTTGAAAAGAAAAACACTGAAGCATTGAGCAGCTTCTGAGTAAGTTATAATCTTCTGAAGATAGTAACTGTTTATATCAAATTATGTCACCATCGAAATTCAAAGGGAACCTCATGCTTCCAGCATGAATGGTATAGAGTTCCTGGCAAACTTTCATCTTTTCCCTGTCAATACAAGAAGTGTGCTCATAATCATACTCATTTATCTTTCATACCTTTAATCCAGAATGAATTATACAGTGGACATTCTTTAAATAGTAATAAAATGTGGAACTGGGTTTTCAGGAATTGGAATATCTGAGAGATACTTTTCAGATGATGAGACTGAAGTTGGCCTCTCGTGACATTTTTCTCGTGACATTTTTTGCTCCACAACTCATCTCCTTGAAATCTTCTGGAACGGTGTTTTATTTCACTGATGGATTTCTTTGTGGAAAGATTGTGTTGTATCAGCGTATTTGCAAATGCACCCTTTGCCTTCACACTTACTGATAATTGATTAGTACCCACTTCAGCTCAGTAGTCATATTCATAGAATGTAAGGCATGGTTATGTCCTTTGCCACTGATTCGTTCCACAGATTTGTGGAACAGAGTCAAGGGGAGGAATTTTCTATTTTTTTTCATCATAAGAAAAGAAAATTTAAAAGGTCAAAAGACTAGGGGGATAAAATAAATATGGTTTTGACACTTTATTCAATCTGATGATCATCACTTGTGTCTGTGCCAGAATGTCTTAAAGACATCAGTGTATAAATGGAAAGACAATGAGGAAAAAGAGCAGAACATGACTGCAACCTGGGAGGGAAAAAAAAAAAAAAGCTATAATACAAATCAGATTGGACTTAGCTAATAAAAATGTTTTATTCTTACCAAATTGTTTCTGAATCTCAATCTTCCATATTGTGCTGACATCTTCCATTATGACTCATATGTTAGCAGTAAGGTTGCTTATGCATTCAGTTTTAAAGTTGCATATTAAAACCAGTGATGATTTGATGGTAACTGAAAAAAATCCTCCTTCCAATTCAACAGCACATGCCAGAAATCACACATGGGAATGTGACATTGCACTGGCCAGAGAAGATACAAAAACTGCAGTTATTTCTTGAAGTTGGATAATGAGAATCTCTGTCATTGTTTTGTAATGGTACCAAAGACATTAGAAACCCTTTCATACAGAAGATGAAAAACAACTGTATGGTTGTGTGTTGCAGGTCTGGAACCCAAACTCCCTTCTGTGGGAATCTTCCACAGAAACAAAAGAAAAGTTACTATGTTTAGGACCATCTTACCCTTCAGTAGTTGCACTTTTTAAGGAAATAATGCACGATATTTAGGTTTTTGAAAAAACATTTTGAGACATTACTAGCCCTTAAGAAACTTTCAGACTGTCTAAAGCTCTGAGAATCCACTCTGATGTTTTGTTTTGCAAAGTTTTTCTTTATAAAACTTAAGAAAAAGACATGAGGAGGGAAGAATCATCCTCTCATTAATTTATGAAAGGACATGATTTGCCTATTCTGTATTTTTATTAACAGAGAAAATCCTAGCATAATTCCAGTCTTGAACTAAAAGGCTGTCTGAATCAAGTCTGCACAGAACTTCTTTGTTTACCTCCTGCCCATCATTCTTTTCCCAGCTTCTTTTGACATTTCATGAGACTTTTTCTTATTTCCTACATTTATTTTAAAAATAAGTATGTAGCTACAATCCCTGGTTATTTATTTGGCACTTTAAAATATATGCAGTACCTCTCATACACTGAGTCTAGGAAACCATAACCTTCAGATTTTCATTGTGTTTTGCATCCAGTTTTTCCAATATTGCTATGAAAGTGTTCCTCTAAATAAAACTTAGAGTTTTTTTGTTTCACTAACGAGAAATTATTTCCCCTTCCTTCCTTCCTTCCTTCCTTCCTTCCTTCCTTCCTTCCTTCCTTCCTTCCTTCCTTCCTTCCTTCCTTCCTTCCTTCCTTCCTTCCCCTGCCTCCTCTGCCTCCTTATTTCTCTTTCTTTTTCTTTCTTTGTCTCTCGTTGCAAATCTCATATCAATTTTTAGGAAACACGGGGGACTCAATATGTATTACTGCTAACCCTTTTGGTTGTGGATACAGAACATGTGGTTTTTGAAGAGGCGAGAGAAAGACCTTAGAATGGACTCATGATCCCTGTGGTGTTGCTGGAAACGATGAGTGTCTCTTTAAAACTGAATAGACCTTGATGGGCATAGAGGCATGGGACACTAGGGATTAACTCAAAAGGTAGGGTCAGAGAAAAGATAAGGTTTATAAAACATACAGATTAAAGAGAAAAGTATAAGATTAAGGGGCAAGATGCTCTTACAAATCAGTACAGCCAAGAGTGAGACTGCCGCATTCTCCTCACTGAAAAGCTAACACACTCCCTTTATTCAGAAATGTTCAGAAATAATAAACAGTGCCTTGAAGCGCTTTCTTCTAGCCTCCGTTCTTTTAACCTTATCCTTCTAGTACACTGCATGTTATGTCCACCAGGGAGATCTTTGACTCTTTCAAAAGAAAGTGGCTCAATTAGAAAAGAAGCAGCATTTGCCACACAGCCCACTCGCTACTGCAGCCGCCTTTAATCCAATCTAAACTGAAAGCATGCATTTATATGTCTGCTCTGTCACAATGGAACATATTGATTATCAATACAGTGACAACATTTTCAAAACAAGTCAACTATAAGGTTTTCTGTGTATGATTGTGACACTGTTTTGAAAAGATCCCTGCTCCGTGACATTTATAGACGTGCTCTCAAAAGGTATTGTTTCCAGAGCTTCGTTACCTGAACTGTAATCCCTTTGTTTATCTGGCCCAAAAGGAAGTGGTGCTGATCACTTAATACCTAGGCACTGTCTTCTGTTCTCTAATTTTGTTAGCATAATGGGGCTGTAACTCACAAGAAAGCTGTTAACAATGCCATGGTAGCAGAAATACATATGCAGACAAAAGGATAAATAAATATTGATAATTCTTAATTAATCAAAAAAGGAACGTTCATACCTGTTGCTCACTTTTAAATTCTGTTCTGAGGATCTGCTTCTAACTTGAAGCATCAAAGCCAGGGTATTTGTTAGGCTTTTAGATATAGATTACAAAGTTTGTTATATATGCCTTCTATATATGACTTCTGAAACACCTTTGAGTCTGTGAAATGATTATTGGCAGAGATAGAGTAATTCTAAAGAAGGGTTAATATCTGAGGTACTGTCGCTTTGTATCTTTATGTGTTCATCATTATCATCCTTTTCAGATAGTGATCTGATGATGTATTAGGAACTATGTGATGCACTGTGAATGAGTTTGCACACTTCTTTACTGCTTGATTTCTACTTAGTTTAAGGCTTTGGCTCCATGGTTTCTGTTTTTACTCAGTGAAAATCTCTTCCTTCATTTCTACATGAATTTCTGTGGCTCAACTAATAACAACATGGGTCTACTTTCAATTTTTTTTTGACTCTGCCCCTAATGTAACAATTTCTCAGAGTTTCTGGCATCTGGTGGGATTTGGATTCTAATTCATACACCTTATTTTAGTTTTCTATACATGTTCTAGATATCTAAGTGGACAACTACGGCCACCTGTGCTGTGTTCTGCCCTTAGTTCACTGATCAGTTCTCACTGTCTTTTAAGTGCCCACTGATCACCAATCTGTTCCAGAAAACCATGTTGTGATGTATAGTGAAGGAATGGGTGAGAGAGTATTTGGTTTCACAGAAGATGTAATTTAGAGACATTCCAACACAAGATGTTCTTATATAACTTTCATCAGTTGCAACTTTGGCACCCAGTGTAAGTTATTTGGCTTGACTACTGGAATTGTAGGAAATGATAAATACCTCTAGAGTGCCACAAACATAGGTGTCTGAGAAAGTTGGGATAAGATGGTTCCAATACCTGACTGTGGAATCTTAAGGTATTGTTCCTTTGTCTTATTTTTTACGATGGCTCTAAAAACTCTTCAAGAGCTAAAAGCCCTTAATATTAAGATTAAAATTCTAAGTGTAAAATTTATAATTAAAAAATATTTTTTTCATTCTCCAAAAGATGATGATTTGTGATTCATTACAATAGTCAAGGGTTGTTTAGAACAAAACAAATGAGTTGACTTTATACACACACCTTAGTTCCAGTTTCCTTATTGCTTAATTATAAATCAGACACACCAAAAGAAAAACTACTTGCACAAAAACTGAGTGGAAAAATATTTAAGAAAAAAGTAAGGCTGACAGATGTGGGTAGTTTTTAAAAGTTGTATTGGATACCTGAAAAATGGAGTTTTGCACTGACAAAAGGTATTTTCTTCTGTAAAAAGCAATCTTGGCTAAGAGGGTGGTGAAGTCCGTGATAAAAAATAATGGAAAGAATATGGAGCCTGATAGCAATGAATAAAATCAGTATTAGATAATGGAGAGAACTGATAAAGAAAACTAAAGGGATCAGTTGAAAACCTATGTGTAATAGGGCAAAGATAACAAGAACTTCTTTAAGTAGAAATAAAACACTTGCAGTATTATAGAACTATGGATTGTAAAATTGTTAATCTTGGTACAGGACATCCAGAATTAAGTAAATATGTATTCTTAAACAAGACAAATGTTTTCTTTTCTTTCACTTCCTAGGAGGAGTGATAAACAGAAACACTAAATGTTTTTAAATCCACAGAACTAGGTAATTCACAGTCAAGATTACTTATCTGTAGAGCTACCTGAATTTATCTAACTTTTCAGCAAATCTAAGTGTTCTGAGGAACTTCCAGAAGACTGAAAAAAAATAATCTTGGCCCACCATTAGCAAAGAGGAGTTTCTTTGACCTTGAAAACAATTTTGTAGTTAGCCCAAACCTTACTTAGGAAAAATTTCTTGGAGGAATTGAGCTAAGATTTAAATTGTTAGTCATGACAGTCAATATAATGTTAAGGAAATTTATTTTTTTTTTCCAAACAATTCTGTGACTTGAGGAGATTGTAAAATATTTACATAAAGTAGTTGTCCTGATGGAAGATATCTGGATGTTTTACAGTTTCAGACATCGCGTGCAGCTGGCAGTTGGGACGTGGCATCCTTGGATGCAGTGCCAGCTAGAAGCCAGGTGTGATGCCTGAGGTGTCTGAAATTGTATAGAACCTCTATGACCGGGCAGCTGGATTGTCCCCTGGTGCCTACACTGTGTGGGAATCGTCTGCCTCACGAAAAGCATAAAAAAATTAAGATGCCTGGGTTTGAGTTAGATTCTTTTTAAAGTCAACAGAGAATACAGGCTCCTTCCCTGTGTGCTTCAGCTGGCCTAGCTGAAATGCCTTTCTTAGAGTGAGGTGAAACATCACTGTAAGGTGCTGAATTTCCTTTCATCAGCTATGGGAAGAGACAGTGAAGCTGAAATTAGATTATATCAACTGAACACAGCACAAAAAGAATATTGACAACCTGGAAAGAGTTTGGAAAAGTTCTATTGAAGCTTTTCAGGGTTTGGAGAAGATACTTTGTAGTGTGGAACTAAAGAAGTACAATCAATTTTGTTTGTCCATAAAGGTTAAGAGGTTGCAACCTATGATTACATCTGAAGAAGTATTTGATAGTAAGAGGCTCTTTAATCTTGAAAAAAAAAGAAAAAAAAAAGAGAAAAGAACCCCCACAATGTAACATCCAACAGCTGAAAGCTTAAACTAGCACAAAGTAAGTGCAGAAATTAAAGTGCACATTATTTACAATGGAGGGAGGTATGTGGAGGAAGCTGCGTGACTGTCATAGCTAGTGACTGTAAAAGCTTATCTCAGGATATAGAGGCTTCTCATTGCCTTGAGTGCATATCTAAATGATGTGCTACCATGCAAAGCAAAGAGATGAGCTTGGTTGAATTCCTGGTGAGATTTTGTGGCCTGGGATGCACCAAGCAACAGATTGAATACTCACGATTATTCAATCTGGCTTTGAAACCTATGAATTTCAAAACTTGTTTTCATAGGGTAGAAAAGAAGCATTGTACATTCATCAGTGTTGCTTCAAGTACCAAAGAGGCCTGGGAGAAATTATTAACTAAGGTGAGAAAGAATGTGAAAAATTGGGGAGATGATAAAGAGGGAAAATGTAAAATAATTGCAGAGTTTTCAATTCCATTGCCATTCATTTGGTCAGAATAGTTTTAATTTCGTTTTGGATCTACAGTTTGTGTTTTGCTTTATTTCCAAGTTAATTTCTTAAAGTATGGACAAAAAGAAAATATTTACCTGTCACTTTTTTTTTCTCACTTTTTTTTTCAGCTTTCCCTCTTTCATCAAAAAAAAAAAAAGTTGCAAAACAGATGACCAGAAAGGGAAGCATATTTTTTTTAACAAAAAGAAATATTTGACTGTAAATTAAGTGAAAAACATTTTTCCTTTTCTTTCATGGCATCACACAGAGAAAAGAAAATAAATGATAAAATTATGTTTTTTCAAAAACTTAATGAACTTTGAACAATTTCTAAACAGTCCTAAATAAATAGAAATTCATGTCTTAGTATTTCATGAATTACCTGTATGATTCTACCTTTTTTTTTTCCCAGTAAAAAATTTCACATTGACTTATATCCACAGAGAATTATGTTGTTCCTTTACATCTTTATATAGCAGCTGCTGCTGAAATGCTTTTATAAATGAGACCATCTTGTAAAATAGCATCTTACAGAAGACTCTTCTGTTTAGCTAGCGGGGAGTGCAGGCAGCCTTTACCCACTTGGTCTTATGTCTAGAACTTTTATATATATATTTTGCTTGCTGTTTACTGCCTTTTTTATTAGCCTCTTTTTTTTTTTTTCAGTGTACAGGTTTGTGGAGCAAGCAGCTGTTCATTTGTTTTGTCAGTAATGGAAAAAAGACTTGAACAGCTGATGACAGGTAATTTGGGCTGATGTTCAAGTTCTTATAATAGAACTGTGTAGAAAGCTATCACTTTATCTTACAGTGTCTGTGTATGTGTGACAAGACTTTCAGAACGGAAGAAGAAATTTGCACTTCACAGGGTAAATAATAAAACATGAGAAAGTAGTGGTGTTAAGAATGACGTATAGAAAAACTACACACAGGAAGACATTTCTGGTGCAGAACAAGGCATTTTACTGGTTGTACACTACTGGAATTTTTGATAGGGTTTCATGACTGTCATGCATTAGCACCTTTTCTATCAGTTTTTAATACAAATCTAGAGATCACTCAGGACATTTACATTCCTTTATTTGAAAATCTTACCTAACTATGGGATTTCAGGAATTTCTAGGCAAATTTAGCACACTTGCATTTTGTCCAGTTGGAGCTTCATTTCCACCTGTCATTCACCCTGGAGATTTCTCTTCTAGTATGTTTTCTGGCAGTTCTTTGACAGCTCCTGAATGTTTCCAGTAAATCATCCCCATACATTCATGTCTGTCCTCTGTTCCAGTCCTAATTCCATGCATATATTTGTATTTGATCATGACTCAAGGGAAGGTGTTCCTTCATGGCTTCCTGGAAACGGCAGCTGTAGCAATTACAGTTGCCCTCTACTTCTGGCTCTTCTGACCTTGAAAGTACCTTTTGTATAAACATCCATGTCCTCTGCTGCTTTTCACTGTCCCTGGCAACCCTCTTACTACCCATCCTACCCAGAGTTCAGGGAGCTCCCTGTTACTTCTGTTACAGCAGTATTTGGCTCCCCACAGCGACTTGTTAATTCGTTCTGTCAGCTTTCCTACCACTGCTGGCTTCAAAAGTTTATTTGCTGTAGGCAACAGAGAGTCCACATATGGAGTGCCTGGAGATGCTGTCCTGGCTGCTGCCCATGCCTTCTGTTAGTGTACATCTCCAGTTGTTCAGCTGCTTCTTAGCTTGCTCACCAAGCTGTGAAAAAGCTCTTTTTCATAGATAACTCCATACATTTGCACTGCAGGTGGGGTGTTGGTCATCCCTTGTGATGAGTAACTCAATGGTTTGCTTAGCATCGCAAAAAATTAAAATAGGAAATATGTTGTGAAGAGTTCAGGTTATAGTACTTTCATGAGAAGTCATATGTCACACAAGAATAGCAAAAGTCATTTGTTTCAGCCAAACAGAGAGACCATGTAGCGTATTCCTTATCATTATTTAATAGGAGATAATTATTGTTTGAATATACAGAAATATAATCTGTAGCTACTGAAGGCACTTGAAAGCTTGCTACTTGCATTATGAAGGAAACTATATATATTGGTAGTCATGAAGTACTTATTCCTTCTGCTTTTTTTCTGTGTCTTCTTTCCAGTTTAAGTGGTTTTGGCCTCATTGTGTCACATGGTGTGACTGAAAGGTCATTTTACAACCTGCTGCATCCCCTGGTTGTCACTAGACTCCTTGTGGTACGATGTCTCCATGTAGCAATTGGATTAAGAAAAGATCATAGAGCTTAATGATCTGGAATGGGGATGTGGTTCTTGGAATGTAAAACAGAGAAAAAACTCGATGTAAGTTAATGAAAAATTGAGGAGATAAAGCGATACAAATAAAGGTAAGAGTGAAAGGTAAGGCAATGTGTAAATGGCAAATTGGTGAGTCAATAATTAATGGCAATAAAAAGCAACTATCTCAGAAGTGCAGGACAAAACAAACAAGTTTGATTCTTCTTTCATTGGCCACTGTAAATTTAAAAAAAAAAAAACAAACAAGTGCTTGGATGTTTTGTCCTTGGCAATCTTCAGTATGCCAGTTCCTACCGTAGAAAGAAGACTTTGTCAATATTCAGGCAAACAGCCTGAACAATACAAATATTAAAGTTCTTACTTCTAAGTACAAAGGAATATTAAAGCTGCCAAGGTACATTTGTTTTTTGATGTATTGATGTTGATTTGATGTGTTTTTATTTAATCTTCAGCAGAATGCTCTTTTAAACTCACAGAAAGCAACTTTCAAAATTAAACAACTCTGTGTTTCAGTCAAATTGGACAATACAATTAATAATGCATCCAGTGCCTTATTTTTGAGGAATGGAAAGTCGGTTATTTATTTTTTATTAGCTGTATTGGGATTTAGCCATCTACCTTCCATTCACATTAATGGGACTCATGCAGATAAATTGCCTTCAACAACATAAGTTTTCACCCTTCTGTCTCAAGCTAGGCCTTCAATTACAACCTAGAGAACCAAACACACCCTGCAGTTATGAAAGGCATATGCCTGGGCATTCAGCATAAAGAGGGAAATATCAAAATAAGGCTATTTGACAAGAACTGGAGGAAAAAAAAAGTTATTTTATAAATAGTAGACAGGACAGATGGAACTTAGAGTCATGCAGCTGAGAGAAGGATCAAAGAGGAACAACTATTTCCTTGATGAAGCAGAGAAAAAGCAACAACAAAGCGTGTAGTACAGTGTGTGCTCCTGACATGACTGGGTCAGCCCGCAGCTTAGAGAAAGAGTAGAACAGAGTAAAAGGGACTAGAGTCAGGAAGAGGGAAATGCATGAATGTCTTGGTAGTAAGAAAAAATGTAGTTTTAAGTTTCCTTCCCTGTACAATTGGCAACTTTTAGGCTTTCTTTACTGCTATGAAATATTAAGGTGCTAGTACTAGTGAGTCTGACGATGTTTATTTTCTAAATGAAAAAATTGGATCTATATCTAGTGTCTGAATTTTGAGAAAAATGAACCTTCGGGCTAAAGAAGTAGAGAGTTGTTATGTATTTGGGAAAGCGAGGCAGAGAGAATGAGAGAAAGAGAGGGCAGAGGAGAGAGACAAATACATTTTGATCTACATTTAAATTATTTTAAACTGACTACTGTGATTTTTATAACCTGACTTTTTAGATGCTGGATTTGTATTTTGGTTACAGAGTATTTTATTATTATTGTCTTCAGTCTCTTGGTTGTATATTTTTTAAAAAATAACATTAAAGGACGTTAGAATTTGTATTAGAGAGACAAGCAGGCTGGAAAATTCCCAGGTTTTTCAGTTGCTGTTCAGGATACGTACCCCAGGACTCTGGTCTGCACATACTATCCCAGGTGTCACCCTGCGCTTATGTATGTGCCCCTCTTGTGCGTCAGCCCCTCTATAAATCCCCAAGGTGAAATCTGCTGCAGTTTCCCCTTCTGTCCACTGCTTGGTGCTCACTCTACACCTGAATGGCTATGAAGCCAGGATCTACTAGGTTCTTCAATGCATATCTCCAGGAAATAGCAAAATGGTGACTTTGGACTCCAAGATCAAATATGTTTAGAAATGGTTGCTAGAGGGCTGTTTCCTCAAGATACATGTTTTACCCAGTGTTTCACAGCTATGAGTTTTTAGAGGGTAAGAGGACTTTTAAAATAGATTTTTTTTTTCATTTTCTTCTCAACCTAAACACTATTCAAAAGATAAATTAAATCTTTAGTGCAGTTACTTCATCCTGTTCCAGAACATCATTTTAATTTATTTTTATTTGATGTATTTAGATTGGTGGATAGATAAATGATTGTAACGTGAACCTATTTCTCATTGATGAATGTATCTAGAAGAATAAAGGAAGAAGAGAAGGCAAGAGGAATGGATATTAAAGTGAGCAATATATTTCAGTGTTCCTCTTGCTCTTCCATTAATGGTACCCATGAGAAGACCCATCTTACATTTCACGGCAGTTCTTTTTTCTCTCCCCTTTTCTCTTTCCCCTTAAGCATCATTTTTAGAAGGAGTATATCCCTAATATTTTCTATTGTTTTTGACCTGGCAATTTGTTATTTGCCAAAAACTGGTTTTTGTGAGTGTGTCTGTGTGTTTCTGGAGTTTTACTTGTATTTTCAGTGTCTGTAGGCTTGAAGCACAAATTATATATTCATTGTCAGCAATGCATTTTACAACGCAAAGCTTGCTTCCTTCTGCCAGTGTTCAAAATGACTCACAGATTATTCAAGTAAAATAATAATTATCTCCCAAGAATTGAAATAATCTATACTGACTGTCAGTGTTTTATGCTAATGTTGGATAACAGGATAAGTTTAAATTAACTTTTAGTTACTTTCTGTGTTGCTAATTTGCAGCTAAGATTACATTTCTATGATTTTCATCTCCTGTGGCTCAGGAATTTTGACATTTGTGTCTGCCTCCTGTATTACCCCCCAGGCTCATCCATGCACTCCTTATACTGAAGTGAACATAATAACACTAATTGAACAACAACAAAACTGTTCAAGAACATTTGGTCGTTGTAGGAAAAGCACTTTTCTCTTAATCCCATTGTTGCTGAAAGAACAGGAAGGATTTCCAGTGACATCAGTAGCAGTTGGAGTAGATTCAAGTAGGAGTTTAGCAAAATAGTGAGGGAAAAACACTCTGGTGATTCTTCTCCATAGTTTCAATTATCCAAGACCCCCTTATTCCAAAGAATGGTTCAGTATCATGGCTATGCAACCTTCCTCTCAGAGGGAATACACATACTTGGAGGAAGGTTTCCAAGGATCTGTTTATGATTCTGCATTGTTATCTGTGGGTGAGCTCAGAAAATCCAAGCTCCTAGTTACTATACAGTCTATTTCAGCTACCTTGCAGGTTTGTAGGTGTTTGTACCAAAGTGACACCTTCTCAGCAATGAAGTAGCTGTGTGCGAAGATTTATAATCAGACTGGAATCCAAATTACACACTGATGTTCTGTAATTCAGTTCTAGTACTGTGGCCTGTGCTGGTATCATATGGCACTTGCTATTATGGAAATTACCTCAGACTGGTGATAATGTTAAATGTCTGCTCATATGTTCAACTTATGTGGGAATTTCTTTGTTCTCAAAACCAAGAATGTGCAGAGAAAGAAGCACAAACCAAGTCTGCTTAACACCTCTCACTAACACTGAACAGGGTGCTGTGTGGGTGACAGTCAGTGTAAGTCATTTGAAAAGAAGAGCTTGAAAGTAGGTTTTAATGTCTAGTTATAATTTTTCTAACTCTGTTTTATGACTTTTTGCTTGGCTGCAACAGGTAGAACACCACCTGGAAATGCTGCAATATGTAGATTTCACTGATGCCTTAGCAGTGGAAGATGGTCTTTACCAAAAGTTGTGCGTAGAAAGCTGTGAAATGTGGCACTTGAATCTCTCAAAGAAACAGTTTTCTTCGCTGAATATGGATGCTGAAAATCAATTATATGTAGATTGGCTATGAGAGAGACAAGCTGTTCTGTTGATTTAGGCATGACCTGTGTGGTGACGCTTCATCTCCCACTGAACTAAATATTCTTTCGAATGACATATTAATGGGAGGGTATCCAAAATACTTGCTAGGCAAATGAATGTGTAATAGCCAGATGGTTTATTTGGATTTCCAGTAATCCTCAGAGGATCAGAAGAGGGATTTATTTAGGATTCAGCAAGTTATGGCATGCAGTTACCTGTGTTAAAGTGTCTTGAAATACAGTGGATTATAATTGCATATCTGTTCTTTTATTATTCTACCACATTTGTAAAGCGCTGTGGAAAATGTCAGCCAAATTTTCATGGCATGGTAGGAACACAGGTAGGGAATGTTTAAGAAATAGGGTTGTAAAGGAGAAGGTGAAGCAAATTGCCCAATAATTCCTTCCCCTATTCTTAGGACTATTCAGGTCTTTTGTTCCACATCGAATTCATTCTATTCAAAATTCAGCATAATGACCATAACATATGTCTCAGAAGGTGGAATAAAGTTTACCTTGTGTGCCTGTCTACATATCTCTTTTTAATACATGAAATGTATTTTGAGATGTCTTTACTTCAACATACTATGATGAGACAGAAATTTCTAATGCAATGTTATACAGACTTGTTGTTCATGATTTTAGCTCTGTACATTTCTGGTGAAATGTCCTCAGCATATGCACACTCTGCAGCTGGTAGAGTGAGCCACAGATACTACAGGTATATAGAGGCTGACTTTTCACCACCTGATTCTCTAATATACAGGATTATTTTTTCCTTCATGAGCATGAATGGGTCACTTCTATGTTGCTGTATATTTTGCATTCAAGGGAAAAAAGAAATTGAGTTTCAGTGAATGTTGAGTTTTGTCTTGGATACATTTCTGTCAGGGAAAAATTGATGACTTCTGTAGTATTTCAGAAATCCATGTCTTCTATAGACCAATAGTGCTACCACTGAGTGTTCCACTGGCAGCAATAGTGGACCAAAATTATTTCTATCGTACAGTTATGAAACCAGCAAAACACTTAAAAAACCAAATGTATCACTCAAGCAAACTGATGAATTCTAAGTTCTGTAGAATTCAGGAAAACTTCTCCAAGACTGCTTGTCAACAGATTTGTCCCATATGATAACATTTTTTTTTTGAAAAACCTTGCCTCAAACCCCTGACATTTTAGCACTGGGAATGCACAACAGGATCATATTCACTATGCTTGTTGCTTAAGAAATCTCTCTCTTAATTCAGAAAACAACTCTTCATACACCTAAGATCTCTCTAGGGACCCCAGTTTGTTCAATGAACTTACCTGATTGTATTGAGTTTTAGTAAAACTTGTGCAATGATGTAAGGGCATGACAGTAACGGTATGCTGACTCCATTTTTCACAACGACTGACATAGATGGTCTACAGAGAAGACAGATCATAGGATTACCCTCCTATGGTACATGACTTCAGGTACATGACTTAGCTCTTACAGGCAGACTCCTTGCCAGCTATCTGGATGTTTTTGGAACATAGGAGCTGTTTCCTTGTTCTCCCCCAGTCCGGGGACAGCCTGTTCACTAGATTTTGTTATTGAAGGTCAAATTCTTCAATGACTGACTAGGCAGAGGAAGAGCTACAGGTCTGTGGTCAAATATGTGCTCAGGTTCTGCACTCAAGACTCACAGAAATGCCAAGTGACAGCTCTGAGATACCTCCCTTGCTAGCAGACCCTGGAGGCTGCCTTGGACATCCCTGTGCTTGGTGACTCTCATAACTGTGAACCACAGTGGGAGAGGGAGGGAGGTACGGGCTAACTCTCCTTCTTGGTGTCCCTAGAGATACACAGAGATTTCAGCTAATACCAGCAATTTCTTATTTATCTTTGTCTCACTGTGTAGACCCTCTGTTAAATACCTGCCATGTAGCAAGGGACCATCCATCATTACTTATGACATATTACTATCATTTACTGTGTAGTCACCTCCAGTACAACTTCCCTGATAGACGCCAATACTTCTTTTCCATTGAAAAAGGACAAGACCTGGAAGACATGGTCTAGGAATCTGAAACACTCACCCTCAGAGTGGAGTAGAGTAGCAACAACCAACTACACACTTTGGTTGGAGTTGGGGTCTTCAGCCAATGAGGACTAATATTTGACCACAAATTACATTCAACTAGAATATAATTGAAGCCCTATTTGAAGGCAAATTGAGTTGGTTCTCCTCAGAGCAGTGGGCCTGCAATCCCCTTGGCATGGGATGCTGCCAAAAGTAACTCCTTGAGCTTGTGAACCCTCAACCTACAGGTGAGTCACTGTGCATTTTGAGTCATCATACTGACACTTAAAGGAGCCCTGAGTTGCCTGTATAGTAATTAAATTCTTCTTGGCATTCCACATCTGTGGTTGAATAAATGTTGATGGAGTAATTAGTGTTATCTTTTGTTTAGCATTCGTGTAGTGTTATCTTTTGTTTAACATTTGTACCTGCAGTTTATTGCTATTTAGTGGAACATTTTGTGGTTTGATCAAATCTTATTTTTAGTTTAGCACTTCCTTAATCTGACTTTTGTAAGCCTCTCTGACAATGTGTAGACATCATTGTGATCCAGGGCATAAAAATGTCTACAAGTCTTTGAATTTAGGAGGTAGTCTTTCCACCATTTGTCACTTACCACTCACTCAGTTTCACTGTCAGCAACGTCCCTGTGTGAAATGTGAGCCATAGCTATAAGCTAGGTGTCAGTAAAAAAGTGGATTATCCCTCTTTCGGTGTCCCTTATTGTGGTTCAATTTTCGTAGATCATAGGCACTGCTGTTCAATAAACGGCACTGTCACTGGTCAGCTTTTGATTTAAACATCATTTTGAGACCATAATCTGAAGAGGTGCTCGGTCAAACAAAGGATCAGTGGGTAGATGAAACTAATAATACAAATATGCTGTATAGTTACGAGTAGCACCGGGAAAGCAAGTGTAGGTTTGAAGCCAATGATTTTTATTCACATGAGTACATAAAGGAATAGAAATTAAAGATGCTGAGAGAAAATAAAAGCTCTTTTTCTTTTTAAACTAAAGGGACCATTTATGAGAGGGGAGATTATAATTTTTCATAGTTTGATCTGGGAATAAGAAATATAGTATTTGGCTTGTGAGTATTTAATCTCAAAATCTCACATGAACCAGTGTAGCTTCTGCTTAAGTGGGGAGCTAATTTTCTAAATGTTTTAACAGGCAATGTGTAATAAAAATGCAAGTCACTGAAGATCAATAGAGTTTCCTGTAGTTATCAGGAGAAACTAGGCTTCATGGTAATTTGAAAAGAAAAGAATTATTTTAATGTCCTCGATATAATTTTAAGGTTTGATAAAAGATTTGTACATACACGCGTGTGTACCTATACGTACACACACACATACACGCATGCAAAGAGATATTTAATAATATGCTTCAAAGAAAAATATTTCCTTCATGTAAAAATTTCCAGTATATTTAGGAAAACTACCAAAAAGAAACCAGCCAAACAAAGCAAAGAGAGAGAAAAAGATATATTGCTTTCTGTAGAGTAAGTTAAGTTAATTGTAGGATCTTTGAGTTCACATCAGGAATACTGCAGGGTATATGGCGAGACTACTGTCAGCCTGAGAAATGGTGTCAGCTCCTGACATCACTCGAGCCTATGACAAATCTCCCAGTGGCTTGCATGAAACCAGAATTACATCCATTATGTTTTTCACATGGCAAAGTACACCTACAGCAAAGTAAGCATGCAGAGACACAGTCCCTCTCCAATTGATTGTTATTACTTTCTCAGACTTAGAGTAGTAAAATCTTTAAACAATGTGTTACCCTTCATCTCAAGAGGAAAAATGAGTGTATGTTTCTTTAGAATAAATTTGTTTTCTTGCACAATATGATCAGTAGAGATCCTGAAGGGAAAAAGCTTTCCCTGAAGCCAAGCCCAACATTAAGTAGAGGTTGTTTTAGAACATCCACTAAAGCCATTTTCAGGAACATTTATGGACAGAGTTTATTCTTAATATATCCTGTAAAAATATGTGCAATTATAGTATTTTTCTTCTTATATTGACATTGAAGTCCTTGAAATATAATAGTTACAAATAAAGGTTTATTCTATGACCTCCTTCGTTGATTGGGAAAAAAAGGTACCGTAGAGACAAATTTTAGCAGACAGCCTTCAGTAGAGAAGAGAGATTGTTATTGTTTGGAAAATACAATATGGTCAATACTGTTAAAAAGTAAGTGGATGTCTAAACTCAGTATTCAGCATAATTGCAATAATAGAGATTTCCCCAGGAAAGATGGTCCTGCACCTGGTGTGATCAGGAGCTGTGGTCAAATACTTGATGAAAATCTCAGCTGGTTTAAGTAGATGTAATGACCCTGACGTCAACAGATAGCTGGCATGGAGGAGAATTTATTCTGTTAACTTTTTGAAAGCAATCATTTTATTTATTCTTCAGCTCTGAGCATTTATGCTCCAACTGGTTTCAAAAACCACATAACTGGAAGTTGTAAATGCTGAAAACTTGGCAGGAAAAGAGACACCAAAAACTTGAAGTAGAAACTATGGCAAACTGAATCACTTGTTGGATGAAACGGGCAGAATTTTTTGTCAGTGACTCCTGGAGGATCAGGGTTTCACCACAGCAGTGCTGTCTTGCAGTAAGAGAAATTTTTCACCCCCTTATTTTGGCATATGTGAGACGGCAACCTAGACAGCATCCACACATGTACTCCTTGGAGCATCCCAATAAAAGAAGGACGGACATGGACAAAGTGGAGTGAGTTCTGAGGAGGACACTATTGTCAGGAGGCTGAAGCACAGCCTGTATGAGTAGTGTCTAAGGGAATTGAGTGTGTTCAGCTTGCAGAAGAGAGAGTATCCTCAGAGGTGGATAATGATAGTATGAGAAGTGAAGGTCAAAAGCTGGAACACACAACATTCAGGATTTTAATTTTTTTTTTTTCACCATAGGAGTTGTCAAAGTCTGGAAAAGATGTTGTTGATGCTGCCTAGAGATATTCAAAACTCAACTGGACAAAGCTCTGTAACCTGATCTAATATGTCTTTGCCTTGAGCAAAGATGACCTCCAGAGGTCTCTCCCAACCTGAATTATTCTGTTTCTATGATACTATCCAGTTTGCTTAAATTATGTCCTTTGTTTTCAAAGAGAAATGACATTTTCAGAAATGGATCCAGCTGTTGATTATATGCTTCAGGGGGCAACATTAATGGGTGAGCTGCAGTCCTTTCAGCCCTCTGGTAAACTCAGGCTTCGCTTTTTATTGTTTTCTGCCTTCAGCTATTGTATTGCTTAGCTCATAGAGCAGCTTCTACGAGTGGTGTGAAAAGTAATTGCTGCATATACTTCATACGGCTTGTAAAATGATTTGGAGATTACTGTAGAGAAGTGAGTGAGCTGCTACCATTTTTAGCACTATGGAAAGCCTCAAGATGGCAGATTGCTAGATAAGCTATATTTATACACATACATAAATATGTGTATACATATGTATATATAAATACATACATATATATCCACAGATATATGTATATATACACACATATAGATATATAAAAATATACATATGGATTCCAATTGTTAATATAATTCATGCTACCTTGGAATCTGTCCTCAAAATTTGTCCACAGACCATAATAACATATAATAACCAGAAATAATGTCAGTGCTACAGTGATAACCCAAGTAAGATGGAGCTCCTGATGGCTTAGCTGACTGTTGAGTACAAGGGAAAACTGAACAAGAACTTGACAGAGAAATGTGTAAATATCAGGAAAACGCAACCACCTCAAGACATCCACTAAAATGCTAGTGTGGGAACAGGTTTAAAAGGGAAGCATGGTATAAGTTCAGCTGATGCAAGAAATCATATTGCAGGAAGGATGTATGTTGGTATATAAATAGTATGAGAGGAAGCCTCTGCCCTCCTAAATTCACAATCTGCAAGTGGGATTGATACTTTTTTTCCAAGAACACAGTAAGGGTCCTTCATGTGTCCTGCTTACCTCAGACTCTTATTTCTTTTCTCTACATTTTAGACAAGAATGTCCATATATCTCACAGAGTGGGCCTAGACTTTTATTAATTAAACTTTCAAGACCTTTTAAGATAAAAAAGAGAAAGTATTATTATCAAGGATTATTTAAACTACGTTTTTGTGATGTTGAAATACAGTCCAGCTGAGAACTACATGCCAAAGCCTTAGGAAAAATAGCCAACCAGTGGGTTTTCAGCCAGTATGATGTCAAATTAAAATTATACTTCGCAACAGCAAGTTCAGTGCTGATAAATCCATGTGGATTAAATGTAGGAAACTGAAAAAATAACAATCTATTTTTCTCATCCAGATCATCTGCCTTCCTGTTAGGGTTTTATTTAAAAAAAAAACCAAACTTGAAATCTGTATATGGAGACGTAAACAACTGCAGCAGGAAAAAAGTCAGTGCTTAACAGCAGTGAAGTTTGTCCAAGGATTACCACAGTGAATAAAACCAACTTCCCTTTTAAAAGCTGAGTGTACTATTTTGGGAATGTGACCCCTTTTCATGAATAAATGACGTGGTGACATTTACAGATAAAGCAAGATTTAACTGCTATGAAAGGAGATGACAAATGTCAGGATGTCAGTAATGATCTGTGAACATAATGGTCTCTCACCAGAGCACTGAGTGGATATATAATGTAACTGTCTCCTGCTAATGCTGCCATGGAAGAAGAAAAGCAAAGCAATATGAGCAAGATCAAAAACCTCTCTGGAACCAACCTTAAAGTCTGATTGATAGGCATTGGCACAACTTAGCTAATAAATTATACTGCTAATGACTTAAAGTTTTTACCTTGTGCATATTACAATTACACACTGTGAAATTCCTGTATAACTTACAACTGTATTGTGTCAGAGGATAAAGTGCTGGCCATCAAAGTGGTTTTCTGACAGTTTCCTAATCCCTGCTCTACTGCCAGGGCTCAACTGTTTTGAAGGTCTTGCTGGAGCTGAATGGATTTACAGCAACCAGAGCTGGTTCGTGGAGCTCAGGTTGCAGCAGAACTAAGAATAATTTTTCCTTGCCATGAATCGGCTGCAGGAAAGATTATTGAGACCTCCTAGCTACAGTAGGATTGTCCTCTTCAGGTATTCTCAAATGTTACGTCTCTCAGTTTTTCACACCTTGACAGACTGTACATAGGCCCAGCCATGTGATTGCTGTCAAACTCATCTTGATTACATCCTTGGGAAACTTATAAATACGGTACAAAAAAAATGCTTGACATTATTTATGCAATTGTCTTCTGAAGCTGTCTCAGACAACTGCCTCCCACCCCTAGGCCCCGAATCCCCATTTGTCTCACATACTAAGTTCTTTCTCCAGATGACATCTAAATTGATTCCAGTTTGCTATTTAAAGTAAGGACAGCATCTGGAAATCCGAAGGTTTAAAAATGCCAAGACTTAGACACAGCTTAGTGTGGAAGTTAGAGAGTTTCTTTGCATGAGCTTGCAACGGCCTCCTGGCAACTTCACAGCTCTCAGCTGTGTGATGGGTTTTGCTTTCTTTGTGCTTTACTTCAACAGTTAGTTGACCTTCTGTATGCATAGGTTAGCCTGCCACAGGCCTTGTGTTACCCAGAAGACCAAAGATGTTTTCAGAGAGAAGGTGAAACTGTGACTGAAAGTCAGATGTAGTCAAGCTCTGGTGCAATTAGCCAGGAAGATTCTAGCTGGTAGTTTGATATGAGAAGAAATATAATTGATAATATAATACAAAAAATGCTGAACTCTGGAATGCAGTGAAAGTGATGCTGAAATAGATGTATTTTTTAGGAAATAATCTGAATTTAAATTCCTGTTAATAATGTACAAGTTTATCTTTAATGCTACTTGTATAGATATAGTAATCACACTGTTTCTCTGGCAAATTCACTGCACTTTACAGTCAGTCATCTGTGACAATGTAGATGGAGGTGGCATTCAGATAAGACAGTCAGCATTGTGACAATCATGTGTTGACATACAGCAAGGATTCATCTCGATTAACATTATCCATCTAAAAGTTAGATGCTTTCAGTAAGTGAATGCTTTTAAACTTCCTATAGTCACTGGAGAGATGTGGGCAATTCAGAGAGCAATCGACCCTATCCTGAGATAAGCATTGTAGGATGAATTTTGCCTATTTCTTGATACTCACTGTAGAGTGGACCCAACTCTCCAGCATAGATAACCACCTATGAGGTAGCTATGCTTAGATGAGACATGTGAGAAGGGGAAGGAGTAAAGAAGCGCTGTTCTAATTTCCATGAAATCAACTGATCTGAAAGGTCAATTGGTTTAACACAACCTCGCGACTGTGCAGCATTAAACCATTAAACCTGATTAAGGATTTGTAGTGAGGAGTACTTCAACAACGATATCTTGTGCAAATGCAAGAAAATTAACATTAAAGAAAAGAAATGCACTTTCTAAACCAGAAAATACATAATTAAAAAATGCACAAAAGAGGAATTAAGCAAAAAACTCTTATGGTGTTATGAATGCATAGAGATAATTAATCAATGTCTATGAGTGTCTTTTTTTAAAACATACTTGGTTAAAGCAGCAAATAGCTCTGATGTATCCTGAGATGATAATTGTGACATTTCCCTTTTTCTGACAAAAGACGCTATTCATTTGGAGAAGTAATACAATAATTCTAATAGTAACTGGGGAAAAGTCAGTATCAGTGCTCTCAGGTCACAAGACAAAATGGTTTACTGTTTGTATAATTCACTCATTCCTGCTGGTCCAGTGGGGATGGTTGGGTATATTTGCATTGATACGAATGACCCAATGAGTGAAGGTTGTCAGCATAGGCCAGATTCTGTGATATGAAGTAGTAATTCTAGAGGCTATATATTTGATTATTTTAGTCCACAAAACCTCTTCTTCAAAATATTAAAAAATAGTTTCTGAGTGGACTAACCAGGGTCTGATTATTGCTTGAGTCTAAGTTTTAACCTATTCATCTTGATTCAGGAACCTCTGATCTCATATGTTTCTAACTTGTTAGATGCATATTCTAGTATTAGTGGACCATTTATTTTTCAGCTACTTGGGATTTTTCAATATAGGTATTTTTGCTTGATTTATTTTAATATTTAATTAACTCTTACAACTGGATGGATTACTTGGTTACAGTTATTGGACTATTATTAAACTCTGTTGGGGTGAGAAGCCCATTGCAAAATGTGCTAACTATTGTACTGCTCGCAGAAAACCTATGAGAGAATTTTACTTATTTCCAAAATACTGAGTTTTAGTCTCTGCTTTTAATACCCTTTATATTCATCAGCTAGAGAAGGACATTAGTGATTATCTCAGCCTTGACACTTACTAAAAAAGACTGACAACTGCTGACACAACAACCTGCCTTGAATTATTTTTGGGTAGGGGTTGGAAAGGGTTGTCTTAACACAAACGTGTAATTTCAGTGAACCACCATTTTCAGAAAACTACATTGTTTCAAATTTCCTCTGCTGACAGGGAGATGCTTTTTTTTTTTTCTTCCTTTCCCTGAACAACTCTTAAAAGAATCGTGCAGAGGATTGAATAGGAAAATGGAGATGAAAGAAGAATGACAATATGTACTCGGCGTCAGTCAAAATCTTCCATTTTAATTTTTATTCTTGAGTTCTGCTCAAGTATAAATATGTATACAAATTCTTATCCTTAATTAACTGTAGAGCTTACAAAAAGAATTTGTTGCTATCCATTTCTTCTCAAACCCTCCCCTTATCTCCCCTGATAGGAGCTGCATGTTGAGTAGAAACACTATAACCCCATAATTTTAAGCTACTACCATAGCATCAGTTCTTCTATATGATACCACACCTTGCCAGTCAAAAATGATTTGAGCTTAAATTGTCAGTTAAAGATGCTCTTCAGTTTTATTGTCCTGAACTTTCAGGCAGTATATTGGATGAAGTGAATTACTTTGTTGTTGAAAATGCTTGTAATTTTGTGTGAAGGACACAATCAGAATACACAATATTTTTTCTCCTATGTGTTTCCCAACCTGCTCTGCTCCTTTG
Organism: Urocolius indicus; assembly: GCA_013401255.1. Lineage (NCBI taxonomy): Eukaryota > Metazoa > Chordata > Aves > Coliiformes > Coliidae > Urocolius > Urocolius indicus. The sequence goes on from WBNH01000562.1 coordinate 202,956, forward strand.
GTGCCCAAACATATTATGAAATTGCTGACATCTAAGCTGATCGATCAAACCCTTTGCAGTTCTGTAAATGATCAAGCTTAACTGTCTATGTGTCTGTTATTTGGCAGTTCTCCGTATGGAAAAAAAAATGCAAACATCACAAGAAGTTGAGCTAGGTTTATATTTCAGAGAGGGCATTTTTGATGGTCTATCTGTTGCATAAGAGAGTCTCTTGGGTCAAATTAGAAAGCAGCAGATCTTTGTCCTTTCATAAACTTCTGATTCTAAAGTTAAACAGATGAAAATCACCTCCCAGAATAGGGACACCTAAGCAGTGTGTTGGTGCTGTGTCAATATTCTGCAAGCTAACATGCTCAGCCTCTCAGGAAAATGTGGAATATGTACAGGAGTATTGTACAGGAGGTAGGGGAAGCTGAGGCAGCCATATGATGTGGTAGATCTTTTCAGCAGTGGATCCATTATCTGTTCCTCAATTCTCCCTAACTCTCTACCAAGCTTAACTCCATAGTATGCAGGTAGAGTCTGTGTTGGTTGCCTTTAAATCTGACATCACTGATCCAATGCAGCTGTACTGTAGGGAACTCTGTGTATATTAGATTAGTCTTATTTCAGAGAAAATATCATGCCAGTGTTCATGAAGAGTTTCCATTCTTCAAAACTCTATCCCTGCATTTAAATTACAGCTTTCTCCCTAATTTTATTAATTCAGCTAAACTGATAATACAACTTGACCTGAACACATTAAGCAAATGTACCATACGGAAGACGGAGCACAGTATGCATGAATAGTTTGTGATTTATCTAGAGGTGAGTATATGTCACTATCTCTTGCCACAGATTTAGAGAACTGGGCAGAGAATTGATGGTCTGGTAGACTGCAAGATGTCATCCACCAGGGCTGGAGAGAGTCGAGAAATCTCCTGACACTTTATGCTCTGATTGGTCATGCCCAAAAGGCATAACAGCCAACTTGAACAGATCAGCAAAGTTCTCATTAGCCAAATTCATAGCTAACCTTTCTGCTTGCTGACTGCAGAGAGGGTAAAACAGTAATCATGGTGGAAAAGATGTCCTTAACACTCTAAAAAGAAACTATCAGGTGATAAACATTGTTGATCGGACACAAAATCGGATAGAGGAAATGAAAATATGTTAGTGAGTCAAATATCTTCTCTTCCTGCACAAAACACAGAGGTGAAGGGTTGTAGCTATGAGTAAAAATGCTTTACATGGTGTCATGGTACATGCTGACGATTAGTCCTGGTCAATTAAAGTGGCTTTTTTTGTGTAATGTGAAGAAGAAAGTTTCCTCAAATGACTATAAAGGAAATGAAGTGCCCAATACCTTTGCCAATTTTAAAACTCTCAAACTATGTGGAAAATTCCAGACAGAAGGAACTATCAGGAGAAAGAAAATAATAACAAGAACAACAAAACAATGTTATGTGTCAAACAAGTTGCAACACATTTAATAGATATTTTTTTGTGTCCTTTCACTTTGCGATGTACTTTTCCACTGCATTTTATGTGATGCTTAGTTAAAGACTGCAATGTCAAGATGTGGAAATGTACAGCAGATTTTGAGCCTTTTAACCAAAACCGCAATATGCATCCGTAAAAATAGATCCTTTTTTTTTTTTCTCATCAGAAATTAGAACTGCTGCATTTAGAAGCACATCCCATTTCTATCAAATATACACCGTTTCCCCTGCAGCTCTTTTTATGTTAGTCAATATCTTTTAATGTTATCTGATGGTTTCCTAGGAGATGCCCTAAATGGCCAAACTCACTAGTTTGATGCTGGTGTTGGATAATATCTATATGCACTAAACATCTGTTTTGTTCACTGAAGTCTGCTCTATCCTTTTTTCACTGGTCATTATGTTCCCCCTGTGGGTTTCTAATGACTGCTAATGAGATAAGAAAAATGCTCCATGTACACTTCCATCTTCTCTGATGGTGTGTGATCAGAAGTCTGTGCTCTTTGTTAGAAGGAATTGCTTCAAAATCATTGTTAGTATTTCTTTGTACAGTAGTTTGAATGCAAATTTTACACTTAAGGACTAAAGTGCCTTTTAAAATCTGTAAGAAGCGATTAGAAAGAGAAAGATCACCACATTATAGGGTAAAGAATTCTATTTGTGGAAGGGTGGGCTCAGCATTGATTCATGTTTTTCAGATGGTACAGTACAGGTTGCATCATTAATAGAAGATTAAGATGCCAAATGGGGAATTTTTGCCTTCTGTTTCTGAGTCTTTCACTGTAGGAAATCACCTAGATATGGCTAGAGGTTGATTTTATATAACGTGATGAGCAAAGTGTTCCTCAAATTTAATAGAGCCCGCTGTTACTGTGGGAGGAGGGAGTGACAACTTGGGTAGTATTCATACAAAGCTATAATTTCTAATCTGTCAAAATCACTTCCCTTTAGGAAGCCTGATTTCATTATCATGTTCTTTGTTGGATATGATTGTCTCTCTTAGCAGCTTTTCTTTTACAGCTGTCACAAAAGCCAATCAGATTATACTAAGGGCAGGAAATAAATAAGTCTTTTTGCTGTAAAATAATTTAGGCAAGAATACATCACAAATGGCTAGATTTAGTTCCTACTTTATGAAGTGTGAGATTTTAGCAAGGTAACAGATGAGGAGTCTAAAAGTAGGTATTGGCATAAATTTGGTTACAAACTATATTTTTTCTGACACGCTACTGGTGGATATAGAAAATGTAACCTGTGCCTCAAAAATGACAAACCAAGATGAGGACGTAGGGAAGGCTGATGTACAGAGAGGCCAAATTAAGCTTTCTCGGATTCTGTCTGTGCTTCACTCTTCTTGGGTACTTCTAACTGAAACACTGAGCATTCATTTAAGTTATTTTCTCCATACTTGAGCTCCTGCACTATTCAATTTCCTTGTGTAGGCTCTACTGCCATATCACCAAAGACTGAGATACATTGTGCTGTGTGCTGCTACAAAGAAGACTCCAGACTGAACCTTGCCTCTGTTCAACTTTTGCTTTGGCCCTGAGCATGTAAGTTAAGAAAGAGGAGGCAGGTGCTTTATGGAAACTTGGTTATCTCTTTGATTTGTCTCTGCTTCCTTTGGTTCCGTGTTGTCGCTCCAGAATTTTGTAAGCAAAAAGTAACAAGTAGTTACACTTTTGAAAAAGTATTTCCCTCCGGAGAGTAAGACAAAGGACAGTCTCTCAAAAGCTTGTTCCATTTGACTGGTAAGGTTGAAAATGTAGCATTTTCAGAAATCTTCAGTATACAGAATGACATGATGAGCATCATAGAAAGAGGCTACTCGATGTGTTGGCTGGCTAGTCCATCTTATCCTGGGCTGTTTGCAACAAGAGACAACATGAGTTGATAGCTTAGATTGTCAGTGGAATTACAGCTTTATTTTTCAGTCACTAGGACTCATCCGGAGAACAAATGAAGCTGCAGTTTCTGTAATGAGTCTTTTGGTACAAGTGCAGAGAATCATTCTAGAAGTCAAAGCATAAATCTCTGGTGCTATACAATTAGTTTTTCTAAGAATTTCCTTTATTTTGAAATCTATTTAATGAGAAATCTTGATCAATTTTTATTTCTATACAATCTGTTTCTTGTTAGAAACACCTAGCAAGCAATCCACTATGTAGATCAGTCACTGATTTGCATACAAGTACCAAATAGTTGTATTAGCTGAGCAGGTACATTATGAGTCCCACTGTCTTTTCATTGTGTCCTGAAATAAAGGTGAAAGGCCTTGTAGTCATTATTACTTGTAACCAAAATGTCTTTTCCTCTACAAAGTAATTGGTCTTTCAGCTTCCAATTTTGGCACTTTCTGAATCTCTAATGGATCATTAACTATGTTTTGGGGTTTTATTTTTTCTTAAAACAAAGAAAATTTTCTATTCCTTAAAAATTCTTCCAATTCTTTGACTATCTGAATTAGTCTAGCTGGTTTGGGTTTTTTTTTTTTTTTACCTCTTCCTTTTTGCCAGTTCCATCTGGGCATTTAAAAACAGTAATTCTGTGTCTTTTCATGTGCTCCAGATCTTCTGCAATGCCAGTCTTTAACTGACAGTATTTGATCTGTTTTATGATTACCCTTCATCTGTTCCTGGCTCTTTTCCTGTATGCTGGTAATGACTTCGATCACCTTTTGTCCAGAATCTGTGGCTTCTCATAACTCCTGGAAAGATTCTTTGTCTTCTTTTAATTACTTTTTAACATTACCTGGCTAGCATCCATTGCCTGTTGTCTGGTTTTAATTTTTGCCACTGTAATAGGACTCTTCTGCATTGGGACATTTAGGAAAGTCAACCCAAATTAAACGTTAAGGTTCACACTTCAGCTGTGTTAAATCCCTGTATAGACAACCTTGTCAGAGGCAAATTCCAATTTAATTTTTTTTTTTGTTTAAAACATACAAGAAATTAATTAAGTCAAATTAAACCACTTTAATTTTGAACAAAAGGTTTGTAAGATTTAACACGTATATTTTAGCTTCATACTTTTTATTAGTGTCTTCAATTCATGAGTTTCTTGTCTACAAGACCTCAGTTTTCTTTTCTATATGGATAATATTTTTCTCCCAGCCTGTTTTTTTTGCTCTTGTCTGTAACTCCTCTGCTCTGATGGTAGCTTTCATTACCTTTTGAGAAGTAAGGAAGATTTTCAGATTGTTATTATGTTATTGATTTACATCATAGCAAGCTATATATCCACATTAAATTCAGGGTCACACTAAGGTAGATGCTGTAAAGACATGCACACATGGAGTTCCTCTCATATAATCTTACTGGGAGTAAGGCAGGCAGATGGAGTGTACCCTCAGCAAGTTTGTAGGTGATCAGAACTGAGGGCAGTGGATGATATGCCAGATGATTGTGCCATCTTCAGAGAGACCTTGACAGGCGGCAGAAATGAGCAGAGAAGAAACTTAAAAAGTTCAACATGGGGTAATGCAAATCCTTGCATCTCAAGAAGATTTACCCCATGCATGAGTACATGCTGGAGACTGACTGGCTAGGAAGCAGCTCAGTGTGCAAAACCTTGATGTCCTGGTGGTCAGCAAAATGACCATGATCTAGAAAAGCATAGCAAATGTTTGAGAGAAGTGATCTTTCATTTCTACTTAATACTGGTGAGGCAGCAGCTGGAGTGTTGGGTCTAGTCTGGGCTCCTCACTAAAAGAAAGATATCATCAAAATGCTGCAGCAAGTACAGCAATGGGTCACGAACATTATTACAGGAATGGAATATCTTTGTTACAGGGAGAGGCTGAGACGGCTGGAACTGTTAAGCTCATGGAAGAGAAAGCTCAGCGGCATCTTATGAGTGTGTATAAATACCTGATAGAAGGGTATAAGAATGGAGCCAGGCTCTTCTCAGTTAGTGCCCAGTGACATGATAGGAGGAAATGCACACAAATGGAAACAGATCTGAACGTTTATTTAGTATTTAATTTAAAATAAATAAGTGAGTGTGGTCAGTTATAGGATCTGGTTACCCAGAGAGTTTGTGGAGTCTCTATCCTTGGAGAGTCACAAACGCAAGTGGATGCTACTCTAGCTGATCCTACCCGACAGAACAGCTGGACTAGATGATCTCAAGAGGTTCTTGCCAGGCTTAGCCATCCTGTGGTGTAATACTAAAAATATGAGGGCAACTCATGCACCCAATGCCACAGTGTGTCATTGTTAGACTTGTCCCATGTGCTCAGACTGGCTCCCTGCTTTCTGAAATTTCTCATGTTTCAATTCATCCTTCTTGAGATAAGCCAAGCCCTAAGACAGTAGTCAATTTCTAGAGCTTGTCACTGAAACAGGAAACCAGGAGCCCAATGCATATGGTATGTGACTTCATAAATAATTTTATTCCAGAGAACTGCTTGCTCTTGTATATCATAAAGCTCCAAACACTGGACTGGACAAGCCCACTAGCTGTGGGCTGCTAATCTGAAGCTAAAGTTAATTGACCTAAAGGCTCTGATCCTATGGGTTTAATAAAGCAAGTTTAGTAAGTATGGTGACTTTAAAACTAGCATGAATCCAGCAGCTCCTAGTGATGATGAAGAAGAATTACGGGCCATTTTTTTTGTAATATTTGTGATTTTGAGAGGATTAGAGGCAAAGATGTGAGGCCTTCTGTAATAGAAAACAGATGAACTCATGCTACTCTGACTATCCTTTTGCTGTCTGTTAAAATGATTCCCAGTAAGTCTGTCTCAGCAGCAGTCAAATGAACACTCCCATTTAAATCCCCCCCTGTCTGATAGGTAGACATTTGCAAGCCAAAAAAGAATCATCCTCCTTACTTCTCAAAAGTATGGTCTGCCTTTCAAATAATACATACTTTCCCAACCTTGTCAGGTGAGGTAGTGCTTAAAAGCTTTTTAGCACTTACCCTTTTGTGTAAGAGGTTATCTCAGTAGGACACTTTGCAGCAATCTTTAACCCCTTTTGTATTCTCATTCTATCTCAGAGATGTTTCATGCAAGATAATAAATTCCATGAAGCTTCTCCTTTTTCCACAACATTAATATCCCATCAACCAGTAATGAGCCCTGGTAGGTTCCTTGTGAGAATCCAAGCAACATTAATTCCTTAAAACTCCTTTAACAATAGTGATCCTATTAGCAGAGAGTTTAGGAGAATCTGATCCACACATTCAGCCTTAGGATCTTTTGGTGGCCTACATTTATTTTACCCTGAAATTCCTAAAGCCCTAGAAAGATACTGTAAAGGCTAAGTGCATTGATTTCTGCCAGAATATCCCTGCACACTATCTTTTGTAGCAAACTGGAACTGTGCTGCTAAAATCATGCCATTTCATGATTGTTTCTAGACATTAATGATTTTTCTTGAAAAATTAATGTAATCAAGCATAATGTTTATGTTGATAGCTGTGTGTTTTGGAACATGTGAAATGACTGCTGGTTTTTTAGCACGTTGAATCTTCCCATAACACATACCAGTGTTCCAGGCAGTGTAAAGCCCACGCTCATATTGCTAGACTTGACCATGTGATTTCCCACAGGATTGTGTGGGAGCTCACTCTTTCATTTTAGCAGTCTAGAGAAAAATAGATACTTTTGTATGTTTACAAAGGAAGCTCCTGTTGCTTAAGCTAAGGTATCTAAATTAGAAGCCAATGATCCTACTTATCTAGCAGTCTACGGATAACCAACATACAGCAGCAGGATGGAGTTAAAGAGAAAGGACTAAATTCTACCAAAGAATATTCATTCTTTATTGAAATATTGTATTTTAGAAAGGCTTCAGGTAAATTTGGATTAACCTCACCTTCAGATTCAGGTCAATTAAAACACCAAGTCAATCAAATAATAAATGAAGAATCAAAGCTGAAAGTGGAGAAAGAAAGAATTGTGAACTCACAGAAGACAACTGTGCATTTGAGACATTTTTCTATGCATGTGTCTGACTTTACAATCTGCACTCAATTTACTTCAGCTGAACTCTGAATTGCTAAAGGGAGAAAGGACACCCATCAATTCAACCCACTCATTTCTGTTTCTTTTCAGCATCAACTTTTCAGTGAAAAATTTCCTTCTGCTACAGCAGCTTTTTCAGACTGTTGTAGTTTTGTTTTTTTGGGTTTTTTTTTTTTTTTTTTTGGTGTTGGCCCATTGTTTTATGCCATTTTTATCTTTCTTTGTTCCTTTGTGATACACAATGAAGCTTGCAATGCAACTAGCACAGTTAGTTACACTCAGTCTGGACTTTGACCTTTTTAAAGACTCTTTTTATGAGCATTAAAAAAAAAAATGAAGAAGGAAAATCAACCACCAAAAACTTGAAGTGTCTTATACTTTACAATTTCCCCTGTTCCCTCTGTATGTGTGGAAGCCTGATAGCACTAAGGAAATGGTATGTAAACAGTCTACACATCCATGTTACGTATTGTTTGCAGTGAATCAATTTTGTCATAAAAGAAAGCAAGTTTTCATTGTAGCTTGAACTAGCCTCAATATCACAAAAATCTGTTTCTCTCTAAAACCATAATCTGAACTGAAATCTACTTCTAAACCCTCAAAAGTAATATTGATCAGGAAATACTATATGCAAAGGGATTTCAGTTTAGATGAAAGCAGTTTTTAATCTATATTACATTATTACCTCCAAGTTGCATATTTTGCTAAAGAAGAGGTAATACAAAGGCCATTACTGAGACTGTGACATGAATACGGAGTCCAGTACATTAATTGTTTAACCATGACAAAAGAATGGCAATAATATATCTTTTCTCTGAAATGAGAAGTGGAAAGAGTGTAAACCATGTCTGGCAAGTTTGAATTACACAACTTAAAGATCTTCAAAAGGCTCTTCCAATTAAACACACCTGGCACTAAACATCTGCCCCAATGTGATTAGAGACATTGCATGCTCATTGCACTGGCTTGCTGTTTGGATTTCAGAAGGTTCTGATTGTTTTTCCTTCTTAAGCACAAGGCAATTGAGAGGGTTTTTTTTAATTGTTTGCCCTAAATCGCTGTTCATTTTTGAACGCTATAGAAAAGCTTCACCTTTTAGCTTGGTCTATTTGAACTTTCTTAAAGTCACTTAGATTGCTGAAAAAACTTCAGGCCCCTTTGCAGTAACTGCAGTCCATTAAGCACCTGATGTCTGGTATAAACTTACATGATAAAAATACTAACAAGGGAAAATTAACTTTGAATACTGTTTTCCAGCAACTTCTCTTTTGAAATCACCCCGGTGTGGATTCTCTTAGAAACAAATTATGATAGTTCTAGGGAAGTCTAATCAATAATGAATATACAGTTTTCCCTGCACTAGGATTTGAAATTTTAACCTTCTGCATTTTAGAGATTGCATTTCAGAATACGTTGATCTTCTGTGCTAGAAAACAAGGCTGTTTTGTGTCAGCTCTCTGAGGACAGAAACAATTAGAGTTAATGAACTGGGTTATCGTTTGATTATTAAACTTGTGTTTTTCCACAGTATGGCCATCTTAGTTACCTGTCTGTAAGTAAGTTCCTTCTCCATCGCCTCCCTCGGCATGTGTGACCTGGACATAAAGATGTTATAACTATGATGTAAATTGTTCTGAATATGCCTTTTTAGAGACGAGCTCTGGAGTTTTCCCAAAAGGAAGGCTGTGTATGAACAGCACAAAAGCTGCTGGCTTCATTTTCTATACTTGCACATCTCAGTAACATGATGTTTAGTTTTAGCCATTGTGACTATTATTGTTTAGCAACAAAATGTCAGTTGATATGTGCTACTGTGCCTCATTGAAATAAAAATGTTATCCTCTATCCAAGATAATGCAATGTTTATTGCCCTTGGCTGTACTGTTTATGACTTTATACCTCTTGAGTCACTGTGTATGTATCCAATATACTTTGCTTCTGATGAAAATGTGTATGTGGGTTTGGTTTTAGGAGATAGATTTAAATACTGTCTTTGCATGATCTCATTTGAAATGGTCCTTACACATTCCTTCACCTGGCTGAAGAAACAACAGCAAAAGCTGCTACTAATTTTGTTTTTAATTAATTGTACAGCATGGATTTGTTGATGTGGCGTGGACTGGGGTCAACTAAACAGATTTACCTTGGGTTAATACAAGTTTTCCATCTCTTCTGTTTATGGTGCTTAAAATGTTTCTTAATAGCCTTAAATTTGCAATTGAGTGCATAAAATCCTCATGATCAGCCTGTCAGCCTTTAACCACGGCTACCACCACCCTTTGTATTCATGTGCTGTGTAACTCCCCTTACTGGTAGGAGGCCTGTGAAATGCTTGGAAACAATTTTATGAATAAAAGCATTTCAAGTGCTAAAACCCACTTTGTATAAATTAAAATAATGTCTTTTGGACTTTTCATAAAGCACTATATGCTCTACTCATCCCCGGAGTGGATTTCTTTTACTGTTATTGCTGTGATGGCACATAATTAAGTCAGATTGCATTTTTATAGAGAGAGGAGAATAGCTAAGACACAGTTCTAAATTATTCATCAATAAGTTTCACAAAAAAAACCTGCAAAAGATAAGACTTAAAAATGTGCTCTCTGTTTTTTTTTTTTCTTCACAAAACTAGATAATTTTATAATGGTATATTGAACAAATAAGTCTCTCTTTTCCTCGCCGTGAGAGAACAAGAGACTTCATTTAACGCCACATGTGTTATTGTGCTTATCTGCTGATTACCATATTACTTTGATTTGTATGGTAGATTGTAAACTCTTGTAGGATTATGGAAAGATTTCTTTCCCCAGGCTGAGCCAGTGAGATTTTCAGCATCATGAAGCCAGAGATGAGTAGGAACGAAGCAGATTGGTTATTATATCTCTATGTATTTTTTACCCACTGGTTCATCTCATTTTTATCACTGCAGAGTCAGCGTGAAAGCCAAGTAAGTTAATACACCTCCACAACACTGTCACACCGCTAAGTTTTAATGTCTCTTCATATCCTCAACATGCTTAGTGAAAATGTGAATTGCTGAAATGGGGTAGCTGTAAAGAAGAGCAGCAATAGGCAGAGATATGCTTTGATCCAGCTAGTTAAAATACTCTTTTTGATTAGGAGTGGGTACTATATGATGAAGGAAAGTGTTGATTTTCTGAACATCAGAGTTTTGTTATGTACAATTCTTTCTTTCTGATTTTGAATGCTCTCATTCAAATTTGTATTAAGCTAAGTATCTCCTCACAGAAAATACAAGGTGAAGCTGTAATAAAGGAGGAAGTTTAGACCAGAAAAAGGAAAGATCAGAGCTAAAAAAGGCTAAAGAGTATGAATTCAGCTACCATATATCTGTACTGTGTGTGTAAATCTGACTGGAAAAAAGAAAATTAGTCTGAATGGAAATTAGATAGAAATTTAAGATATGCTGTGGAGATAATCAAAGGTTTTCTGTTATGCCAGAATGACATGGGGAAATGTGGCAATGGACAGTTGTCTGCATTCTTCCTACCATTTTCTGGGGAAGAATATTGGTGACGCTTGTTTAAATTCAATCTAAATGTGTCTTGACTATGTTCAACAGTAGTCAGACAAAGAAGGAGGCATCTTAATGGTCAAGACTAGAGAGAACACATGGGTTCACTTAGCTACTCTGCTGCTGGGTTCTGAAAGGTTGAAGAAGTGGCTTTATCTCATGTTTTATAAAGTAAAAAACCTACAGTCAACTCAAATGTAACTGGGAAAAATGGATGTGTAATCCTGTGTGATGTTCTTGTCAATCACAAGTTATGGAGAAAAGCAGAATGGAGATGGAGAATAAAGTGTAGGGCTAGATCGACAGTTTTCACAAGGCAATGAGTTTGTCAGTAGAGGGAAGTTTGGTGGGATCTGTACTGTTCATTATGGTTGCAAATTATTTGGAAAAGCACATTTTTAATGAGCTAACCAAGTCTGCTGATGCTACACAATTCTTCAAGCTGACAGGAACTAAATCTGACAACAAAAGGATTATCAGACTTTGTGATTTTCAGTGGTTGGAGATTCAATAGGTGACAAAATTCAGTGCTGATAGATGCAAGAAAGCAAAATCCTAATAATAAATTCATAAATGAGACATAGGTATTTTGGTGAAAGATTTAGAATTACTGTGATTCTTTCTTAGAAACATGTTCAGTGAAAGCTAAAGATCATGAGAACAACGAAGCAAGCACCAAGAATGGAATAGTAGACATTATTTTTGCTCTGTATAAAACCAGGATCAGCTCGTGCCCTGAATACTGCTTAAGTTCTGTCCTCTCTTTTTCCAACAGAAAGATTGTTGAAACAGACAAGGATTGCAAAGATTAGATATGAAGAGGTTTTTGTGTGAAGAGCAAGCAATTAGGCTAGGATTATGGGTCTTTGGGGAGAAAAAAATGAGTGAGGGACAAAATTATAGAGTATATAAAATAATAAATAGCACAGAGTAGATTAACTGCTATGTTTGTTATTGACAATTTTTGAAGAACTGGGCTAACTGATGAAATTATCATGTAGCTAGTTTAAGGTAAATGCAAGGAAGCTCTTCACTCACACAGCATGTTACAACTCTGGAACTCCTTGTCAGAAGGTTTTTGTAGTCCCCAAAGACAAAATAGTTTTAGAAAGGGCTTGGAAAATTAGCTAGAAGAAAAGATCGTCAATGGTTATCCTATGCAATATTAAGATTGGTTTTGATTCATGTACAGGAGGAATACTTCATATGCTTCTTAAGCAACCACAAACAGTGGCTTTTACACTGCAGGAGACAGTTTTCTGGGTTTGATGAAACTGAGTTTTACTCACTATGTCATTTCCTATGTATCGGAACTGAATTCAATCATCACGAGGTGTACTGTGAGAGTCAAAGGGAATTTTCATGAAAAATACTAAATTAAAAAAAAAAAAAAAAACAACAAAAAAATTCAAACCTCTAATTTAAAATAAGAAGGAAACTGACCTTACTGTTTGTGAGTTCATCAGAGGATAAGCACTTGGGAAGGAAAAGAAGCCATGTTCTGGGACATGTCTTTAAGACATAATCACTTATGCCAAGTTTGCATCCAAATCTAACATCTTATCTGTCATTAAATCCATTTAGAAGCTTGGAAGAATTCAGTTCTGAGAATATTTTTGATTCCTCCATCTATATCTGCAGTTGGTTGTGGCAGTAAAAATATTTGTGGAGATATGTTAGAAGTAAATGTGATCAGTGATACCAGTTATATCCTTCATGTGGTTGGGTGAAGAGAGCAATATGTTTCTTGAAAGTCCTTTCACTCTACCCACTAGTGAGAAACAGAGCAGTGAGACTGATGATAGCTACTTGTTAGGTTGTAGCAGGTGGAAAGATCGAAATAGCACTTCCCTTCTCCCACTTTGCATGGGGATAACTGTAGAGCCATTGTAGCAAGAAGAAAGGTGTTTTTTTTTCTCCTCTTGGAAATTATAAAGTTACCCAAAGGTATCAGGTATTAATTACAGGAATAGTGCCTCAGTGTTGTACAAGTTTTTACATTGAAAATTTGGAGAGATGTGACAGAGGTGAGGGCTGGAGGGGGAAAGAGTCATTTAGTTTTGTCATTTTGACCTCAGTTTGAATCTTGCATGCAGCATCAAGTTGCCTCCTCTTAGGACTGAGCCTGGAACACGTGCATGAGATGAGTTGGCATGCCCTGAGGTGGATCTGGAGTGCTGGCCTGCTTCCCAAGGACTACCAGAGCTACTATGCTGAAATTCAAACTTTATGGACTAATGATTTTCCTACTTTAGTGCCAGAATTTTTAAAAACTCTGGATATTCAGCTGCAAGTTAAGATGTCTGTGTAAATGAAGTTAATGTCTCTGTCCAAATGTTCCTTACCCCACAGGGTTAAAAGAATATGTGCATCAAAATTTGAGGTATTCTGGTGCCATGATGGTGAAGTCATATAAAAATGAAACCATGTAAAGTGTAAAATCTGTTAGATGTGTAGAGCTAAGCTGAGCTGAAACGTCTGAATGCAAATTGTGGTCTGAACTCTGTCCCAGGAGCAAGAGCTTTGGGTCAGGTGTTACTGTTCAAGACTATTTCCAAGTGAGTGACTATGCCTTTTTATAACACAAGCCTTGTTACACTTTGATTTCTTCCTCCGTACTGGTCCGAATTACGTTACTTTTGTTGATATGAATTCACAGCCACTAGCCAATGACCATAAAAGCCATTCTATACCACATACTGACTTGAAAGATTTAGGTCCCCAGTATAAAAGGATGGCACTTTATCCCCTCAGCCAGACTAGACCCTTGATTTTACATTGCTGTTTTCTCTCTGAGTTTCAGAAGACCTTTTAATATTTCAGAACCATGCCAGAGCTTTCATAAACTTTCCAAAGGGTGAACAGTAGTAGTTGTATTCCAGCTGCTGCTGAATCTGCTGTGTTTGTTCAGCCCTGAAATGATCTTTTTAAGATGTGAAAATAAAATGTTTCAGTAGTACTGAGCCATAAACACAAAACTGACCAGGGATGCTGCCCGCCCAACAAAAACTACCTATTATATATTAGAATCATTTTTTTGCAGATTTCTACACAGAGACATGATTCTTACTTAGCCTGATTTTTTTTTCCTCAGACAAGGTAAAATAATATTAATAAAATTATTTTTTCAAAGTTTTGATAATATAATGTCTGTTATTTTGCCCTTAACCACACTAGGAAGCCTTTTGCAAAGGCTTTTTTTCCTCATAGAAAGCAAGTAAAACCTATTTACTTATTGCAGAAACATTCTTCTGAGTGACCTATGTATTTTGACTCAAATCATGAAGTTCCTTAAGTGTAAGACTGCAAACTGATGTTGTTATTATTTTTTTAGATATTTCCTAATTTTGCATAATTTATTTGACTTTGTGAAAATCATATGCTGTAGATATTTTCAGGGTTTCTTAATAATGCAAGCAAATGAGGTGCGAGCACAGGATGCTGCTACAATTCAAGCCCTTAATATTTTATGCTAATAAAAGTCAGAAACTTCAATATGAATTCTCAGCAGAAATCATACTATTTTCAAAATATTTCTTTCACTCTTTCTCTTTACCAAGCAATTATTAGGAAAAAATACACAACAAAACAAAACAAAATGTTGGTCAACTGGGGCAACTTTGGATCAAAGATCAGACTCCAATAGAAACTTTCATATATCATTAAGATTGTCTTTCTCAGCCATGTCATCCTCTTCTCTAGGTTTCTGTCAATGTGGGAGTTTAAGGTTGAATTTTACAGTTCTATACCAGAACCCAAAGTTAGACAACAGGTGCATTAGAACAAGGAGGGAAGGCAGGCTCAGCTTTATAGATTAGCTTGTATTTGATATCATTGTAAAGTGGTTATCAAAGTGAACATGGTAGAGAAAATGGTAGAAAGTGGAAAGAATCAAAAAGAAGACTGAGGTGGGAGCAGGGCAGATATGGTGGTGCTGTTCTGGAAGGAATGAGGGTGTTTGGGATTAATGAGAGAAGAAAGTTGAGACAAGTTGAACAGAAAGAAATATAGGTGTGTGGATGAAGATAGACATGTTTAGGGTGAGAAGATTATGGGTCTCCGGGATCATAAGGGCTTTGGGACTGGGAGGTTTAAGAGAATAGGAGAGAATAGGAATCCTGAACTGGTTGTGGAAGAGCTAAGAATAAGAATATGAATGCACTTCAATCAACAAAAAAGAGGATAGTGCAACAGCCCTAAATATGTAGTAAATATCAACCTCTTGTCACCTCACATAATTACCCTGAAGTACCTGTTCTGTTTGCCCCTCCACAGAATGCTATGTGTAGCAATACAGGCTTTATGATAGGCCGGTACTATTATTTAGGTTAAGGCATCTTCTATACTTGTAAAGTACGTAGTGCTAGTGTCTCAAGTCTGAATACTGTCAATACTGACAGATTCACAACTTGAAATGGTGTAGCTACATGAAAATTACCTTGGCTAATGTAAAAAGTAGCTCTAACCATTTCTGAAGTCAGAATAGTGTGTAAGATTGAAATCTAGTTCCTATTCCCTGCAGCAGGTTAAGGTACTGAAATAGCTGTAGACCATATGACTTGCATCTTTAATTTTATTAAAAAAATCCACCACCCATCAGGACATTTATTGTTGTGTGAATGTGCTTAGTTTAGATGTGATGTCTTCTGGAAACACTGGCAAGATTTTATTCCTAGTATCCCCATCACTTCCTTCATATTTTGTGGGTATAAATCTTATTCTGGGTTTCACAGCAAGCTTGTAGGTCAAAAGTGCATTAAAATGTGCTGACGTGCTAACTGGTCCTATTCTGGTTTCTGTCAACATTTAAGAGGCTGCTCAGGTCTTGACTTCTACGGGAGTATTGAAAGAATAATGTTGAATAGCTCTTCTCTTTCTAAAGGTCTCCTCTAGTTGCCAAATGGCATCATAACCCAAGAGAAATGAATGACAGACATGTTATTTCTGTGGGAATTATTGGAGTTTTCAGAGTCAGCAGAAGCTATAAATATTTTATGTAGCCTCTTAATTTATTAGTAGGACTACTTAGGAAAAGGAAAGCTTTTCTATTGGTTTTTTTTTTGTTTGTTTGTTTGTTTCCTTCAGAAACACAGCTCTCTGGAATTAGCACATGTTTACTTTGAATGACATAAAATTTTCATATCTACAAGTACGGAACAGAATTTCATCTGGTAAGTCAAGAAATAACAGTATTATTAGGTGCACTTTATTTACACGCTTGTTGGGAAGATTGTACGCAGGTTCAATAGCTATTTGTTACTGCTAGAGGAAAAACTGGAAGAATAATGGGTGTATGGTTTCGATGTCATTGATATTTCATTTGATGACCATTGATTCAGCTGTTCCTTCTAATGACCAGTTCCTGCTGGGAGTCAACCCAAGCAGTCAGAGTCTTAAAACATTTTAGAAAAGCACAGAGGGCATGAATACATATAATTCTTTTTTTCCATGTGACTGCTTAGCAGTGTTTTAAAAGGTCTTTTCATTTCCCTATATCTCCACGTCCAAACACAATCACATGGCACATAGGGCTTGAAACAGTCACAGTCTTATCCTGACAATAGCAGATGAGGAGTTGCCAAGCACAAGTTAGATAGTCACTAAAGAATTTCTGTTCCACTTCACCAGTAGTACCAGCCTGTGTTAAGTTTGCTTCTATGACCAAGTCATACTTTGATAACTGTTCAGCATTGCCTTCCCTTTTTATTTTGACTTGTCCTCTACATCTGATCACTGCTTTGCCACATTGTTCTGAATCATACACTAAAGGAAATGATTTACTAATGGCCTGAGGAGTGATGTTGAGCTGTCCTTTACCTAGCTAAGCACTGCCTGCTCCCTAACTGCTTGTCTAGTACTTTCTGAGACAAAACTGAATGCATGATCTGTTATAGTTTCTGAACCCTGTGTAATCTAGAACATATTGCCCTGCAGGACTATCTGATCCACTTGTACAAATAATCTGTCACTTCTTCAACCAAGAGGTTTTCGTGTTAATTTTCTGAAGATTCTGTTCAGAGTATCCGATGTCAGATAAGCATGCTGCATGTGGGCAGGGTGTGGGAGGACTTGGCTTAATGGAAGGTCCAGTGTCATTAATAGAGACTCCGTGTGTGGTCTGTTCATTGAAACATGTGTCATAGCCACTACTTCCAAAGTGCAATGAAGATGTGTACTCTTTGGTATTCTTCCCCCTCAGCATTCTCTAGTGGGCATGTTGCAGACCAAATCTGGTCTGACCTGAGAGATTTCTTTGAAGATGATAACAGCAACTGGTAGAGGATGTCCACAATCCATACAGCTGAATGCGTCATCCTATAAAAGCTACAAGCCTGAGTGGCTTCTGCTCTTACCCAAAGATGCAATGGGAGTGTATAAATGGCAGCTACACCTGGAGACCTCCAAACAGGCTATAACTGTTTTAGCAATGTGACTGACTTAGTCAGATAGGTCTGATAAGAATCAGTGAGATGTTGGATTTGAATGTCTGTGAATTAAGGTGTGTGCAAGGATGGGTTCTAAAGACTTTCTGTGGATGTCTTAGATAGTGTTCCAAAGCCCTTTTTGAGGAGTATTATGTAAAGTTTATTCCTGGGTTTTCAAACATGTCTTCTGTATTTCATTACTTGCTAACATTATTAACAGATAATCATGAGGACTTTGAATATACCAGTAGAAGAAACCTACTTGACAAAACTGGAGGAGAGAAATCTTCTAAAGTAAAGCTCTGTTCTGATTGTTTTTCTATGATAAAGAAATCCCTTACAAAAGTAAACTTCACAGTGAGGTTCTTGGAAATCTTACTGAGAGGCTGGAAATCAGCTCCTAATGGGGCTTACATCAGAATAAATACTACAGGGGTTTTATTTTCCATTGATGAATAAGAGGTTATGAATCCCAAAACAGTGGTTGTAAGTTTTCTAGTAGATGCAGTAAAAGAGAGGCAGTTACCAGAAAGTCCAGATTCTGCTGTATATTTGATCTTTTATTAGCCTATAACACTCAGGACAGCATGTTAATTAATGCTTGGTCTCAGAGAGCCCTGGTTGAACCCCCAAACCTATAAAAATCTATTATATTTAGATACATTGATAGCTTCTGTAGAAAGGAAAAAAAATATCCCTAAAATACAGAGGAACATTATCAGATGTTTTCTTACAGATTTGTTGGCAAAGTTAGCTTTCATGCTAGCCAGCTGGGGTCTTGGGTTTCTGTATGAAAAGAATAGCTCAGCTATGTCTTGAGGCTAATACTGAAAAGGTCATGAGATTCTCTTTCATGAAAGGAATGAAAGTAAGCTGAAACGTAGAGGAAAACATAGCGTTCACTATAAATGATAGAACTGATTTAGTTCTATGCATTTCTCTGTGTATAGAAAATGACATTGAACTACATTTGTATTTAGATTTAGGGAGCATCTTACTTTCTGCCTCTTCACCAGTTTATTATTTATTTCCAAAACTTATTATTTTAAAAAGCTATAGCACCCAAAATATGCTAGACCATTTCTAAACACAATCACATAATGGATTTTTTCTATGATGAGCAAAGCAGCTATTTGAAGTTCATTCACTGAGACCCTTTGGCCTTTAGAGCATTTAGTGAAGGGTTTGTTTTGTTTATTTTACAGTTCAGTGGAATGGAAAACAATTTTTCTTAAGCATTACTGGAGGCCATCAAACAGCGAGAAGGAATAATTTTTTTTCTGCTGCATGTTCAGCGGAATTTAAAGGTATCTATTAAAAAACCCCAGGTATAGTGATAAACCTAGATTTCTCCCCTTTTTTGAAAAAGTGTAATTATACTCATCAGATATAATGATCTGCTATTTTCCCCATCTTGCTATTGCTCAGAGTATAATGAGAAAAGTTTTATGATGTTGGATGGGTTTGGTTATTCTTCATTTCTTCTTGTTTATTTTCTACCAAAAAAGAAAATAAAAACTTCCCTCCTGCCTCCCCCCCAGAAATAAAGCCACCTACCAAATTAAATTGTTTACTTATTCATGAAGTGTGTTTTGGATGTGTAGTTTATACATGGAAATAAAGTAATTGAAAACATACTTTTCTCAGCCTGTTGCCGTAGAACTATTTAGATTCAGATTTTGATTACTTGGAGAGGCAATAGGAGGTCCTGTTCTCATTCTTTTTTTGTGTTTTTCAAAAACTAATTTTCATAAGACATTATAAATATTATTAAGTCGAGGCAGGAAACTGACAAATAAATATGCTTGTACAATAATAAGGCGAACAGAGAAATTGATTGATGATACCGTCACTTAGTTCATGCAAGTTGAAAACCTCGAACATAAACTCCTATTGAAGTTAACAGCAAAAGTCTACCTGAACAGCAACTGAGAGTTAAAGCTTCTTTAAAGTTAAAGTCAGAATAACTTCCCTGAAGTGTCTTCTTGACTTTACAATCATGTAACTACAAGCTGCATCTAAATTCAAACTGCATTAAAAATAACAGTCTTGAGCAGCAGCTTGTAGAGCTGAACTCTTGTCTCTCCTTGATACATTCAAGGAAATAAATGGTATTTGACCTTTAAGGAGATTTGGTGAAGGACTCTGGAAAACATCAAAACTCATTTTTAAGTTGAGATTGGCCCATAAGCCCCACAGTCTCACTGAATAATGAAATTCAGGTCTCTTTTACATATTTAAAATGTTAGTGTCTGTCCTCAGCAGAATGACTAAGACAAGTTAGGAAATCAGTCCTCTTCTCCCTCTAATAATATATCAGCATCAAAGAGGGGTAGCTTGACACTTATCCTGGGTGCTCAGACATGCCATGATCATGACAAGCTGAACTCAAATCTATCACTTGAAAGGCTCCACTGAAAAAGCCTCTGTTTTCCAGACTCCTTTTCCAAACTCCCTTAAAGGACAAAGCTACTACAGTGTGGCTGTGAATTAGCTTGTCATGGTTTGACGTGACAGCCTTTTCTGGTAAGGGGGAAGGGGCTGTAAAGATGGTGCCTGTAAGAAGTTGTTTGCAACTCTCCCCAGCTCTGAGCCAGACCCACGTCTGGGGCTGAGCCAATTAGACGCCTCCACGATCACTTTTTAAGAAGAAGCCGGAAGAGGAGGTTGCTTTTCCTCCATCTTTTTCCTGCTTCTTCTTTCTTCTGTCCCTTCTTCTTCTTCTGGCTGGTGGTGGTGCAAGGAGTAGGAACAATGAGAGAAACAGCCATGCGGACTCCAAGGCCAGTGATGAAAGAGAGGAGGAGGTGTACCAGAGCAGAGACTCCCCTGCATTCTGTGGAGAGAATTGGAGAAGCTGAGATATTCACCAAGGACTGTGTCCCGAGAGAGGGACCCCATGTCGGTAGAAGAAACTGCAATTGTGATGAAGAATCCATGCCAGAGATATTTATCAAGGACTCTGTCCCGAGAGAGGGAACCCGTGTCGGCAGAAGCCGCAGCTGCTGGGAGCAACCCACGCCAGAGAAGTTCATTAAGGACTGTGTGCTGGGGGAGGAACCCCGTGTTGGAGCAGGGGAAGAATGCCAGGAGTCGTTCTCTTCTGAGGAGACAGAAGCGGCAGAGCCCATCTTTGAGAGACTGACCACATTCCCCATTCCCTGCCCCCCTGAGCCATTGTGGGGGGAGGAGGTAGAGATATTGGGAGCAGTGAGCTGGGCCCGGGAAGAAAGGAGGGATGGGGGAGGGAGATCTTAAAGTGCTGGTTGTAATTTTCTCTAAGTTGAATACTGGAGTTTGTTTTGCCAGGAACCGTAACTGGCAGTGAGCCTTCCTTGTCCTTGTTTTAATCCACAACAACCTCGCTTATCTTATTACTCCCATTTCGCTGGGGCCTCCACCATCCTAACGAGAGTGGGGGTGAATGGGAGTACCGAGCACGGGACTGTCGTGGTGCTGCTGTGCTAGGTGGGCCAAACCATGACATAGCTCTACTTTTTTCTTTAATGATAAAAGCAAATTTAATGATTGCCTTGATGTTACATTTCAGATCATACAATCAGAATCATAGAATGGTAGTGGTTGGAAAGGACCTTTAGAGATCATCTAGTCCAACGTTCCTGCTAAAGCAGGTCCATCTAGATCAGGTCGCACAGAAACGTGTCCAGGCAGGTCTTTAAAACCTCCAGAGGAGAGTCCACATGCTGCCTGGGCAGCCTATGCCACTGCTCCCTCACTGGCATAGTAAAATAGTTTTTCCTTATATTTAAAAGGAACTTTCTGTGTTCCAGTTTCTTTCCATTATCCCTTGTCCTGTAACTGAATACAACAGAAAAAAGAGACACCCCAACTTCCTGACATCCATCATTTAGATATTTGTAAATATTGCCAAGATCCTTCTGCAGTTTCCTCTTCTCCAGACTGAACAGCCTCAGTTCCCACAGCCTTTCCTCAAAAAGAATATGTTCCAGTCCCCTGATCATCTTGGTGACCCTGCACTGGACTGTCTACAGAAGTTCCCTGTCCCTCATGAGCTGAGGAGCCCAGAACTGGACACAGGACTCCAGATGAGGCCTCAGCAGGGCAGAGTAAAGGGGGAGGAGAACCTCTCTCAACCTGCTGGCCACACTCTTCTTGATGCATCCCAGGATGCCAATGGCCTTCTTGGCCACAAGGTCACGTTGCTGGCTCATGGTTAATTTATTATCAGCCAGCATTCCCAGGTCTCTGCAGAGCTGCTCTTCAGCAGGTCAATCCCCAGCCTGTACTGGTGCATGGAATTGTTCCTACCCTAGGTGCAGGACTCTGTACTTGTCCTCGTTGAACCTCATGAGGTTTCTCTCTGCCCACCTCTCAAGCCAGTTGAGATCTCACTGAATGGCAGTACAGCCTTCTGGGGAATCACCCAGTCCTCCTAGTTTGACTACTTGGCTATTGGAGATGACATTGGCTATTTTTTTATTAGTTACAGTAGATTTTTTCTTGTTGAAGATTTCAAGAGATAGAAATGAAATTGATATTCAGGTTTTCTTAATAGTTAAGTGCCTTGAACATGCATTTCCAACATTGAAAAAAAGAAAAATACAACATCCAGTTCACTTCTACTATAATACATGTAGTGTTTTGGTTGTTTATATTTTTGTCAAAGACAGGAGCTTTTAACAATGCATAAAGTGACATTTTCAGACTCTGGAACTCATTCCCTGCAGCATTAACTGTTTGTGACTATTCAAAGGTGACTTTGTATTGGCTGAGGTTAGCTTTTTGTTACTCTCTAGCCTAATATTTCCTGTTCAATATCGTACTCTTCTTTCTCTCGCATCCTTTATTTTCTATTTTAAATTTATATGATATCTTTTGCCTTTTTATTTTCTCTTTTCTGAGTTTTGATTTGTATTAGCTAGAGTTTCCTGGTGCTTCTAGAACTTTTAAGAACTTAATGGATCAGTTAGACACCCAGATTTCATATTGGAAGGTCATTCTCAGTGAGATTCATCTAGCCTGATTTAAGGCATCTATAATAGAATAATCCAACTAAACTGTCACTGTAGAGTCTTTTCATAGTTAATGAGAGAAATAAGTATCTCCAAAGGGCAATTCATGTGACCTGTTGCATGCATCTTTCTCTGGGTGAAAACAATTGTCTCCCAGAGGTACCTATTTCATTCGGCTGACAACATAGAATTATGCCACTAACTCTGGCACCAATGCCAGGGCAAATGAATTTGACTTGGTGTGTCTGGGCTATAAATTATATATGTGGTTTTTTTTTTTACTTTACATCCAAGAAATTTTACTTTACATTTGATGTCTGTTCACATTTTTATTCCGTTTATGATATTCTTTTGCAAGTGAAGGCTAAAGTGACTACTCAGCTGGGTTTCCTGCTTCTTTTGGAAAGTGAAAACCATTATTTTTAAGCACTTATTTGAAGAAATGAAAAGTCAAAGATGAATGATACTGTAGGTTATATGTTAAGTTAAAAGACATTATCAAAGCTGTGATTTTTAGCAAAGATCCAAGAGCTTTATTTTATGGGGCTTAGTTCAATTTCCAATTAATAATTTTCCTTCCGCCCCTCTCTGCTTTCTTATCACTATACATAAAAAGATGTGTTAAAGTGAAGGAAAAGCTTGCTGCTAAGTAGGTCCAACCAGACACTCATGCCTTGCCCTTGGGAACTTGGCTGGGAGGCTCAACAATCTAAACCCAGAATATTTGCAAACTAAGTATGATATATTTACCTGAAAGAGTCATGATTGGCAGGCCAAAATCAGAAAGCCAAAGAAAGAAAACTAGAGGACATTGAGGTCAGCACACAGTTTATATGTCTCTCAGGAATGGGATAACAGAGTTCAGAGGTCTTTGTTTTCTCCCCGTGGGCTTTGCTGACAAGTGGGAAGAATATCACATGGATATGTGGTACAACAATTATTCTTGTGACATAGATTTTTCCATTCCCTTCCCTGCCCTGCCCTTCTCTCCCCTCCTCTCTGTTTCTTTTGTGGGTTTTTTTTTAACTTCCCAGAAGTGATTAAGGTATACTACTCTCTTGGTAAACCTGCATGCAGCATTGGTCAAGGGTTTCCCTGCTTCTTTACCTTCTCCCTTCAGCAGAAAACACTTCAAAAGGGCAGAGAGCTAAAAGAAGTAAGTGAAGATAAGAGGATAATTAAAAGAGCAAAACCAACCACCTTTAGCTAACAAGCTAGTGAAGGATCCTTCAGATACTTTTAGCAGGGATCGACAGTACAGTCACATAACGACACAACATTGCACCTTTCATCTTGGAGGGTGTCATGCTCACCAGTACAAGGAATTGCTTTGTCTATGACTGATACAAAACCGCCCTTGGGTTTGCATCTGGCAGCTTCTCTATAGGGAATGGCAGCACTGAAAAGGTGAAGTATAGGTAGGTAGAAAATCTGTTAAAAATTAAGAGTGCACAGGGCTTCTAAGCTGCTTCAAACTGGTGGAACAATCACACCTGACTCTATTCAGAGATAAAGTGCCTTTTTTCCAAGGGTGTTAGTGCTGGTAACCAGGTCCAGTGAATATAGAGGAGGGATGTGCTGCCAAGAGGAATTCTGCTGTTATTTATATCACATTTACCAGAGTGTTCAGTGCAAAGATAAAAGTCCAGAATGTTAGCTGGAAATGCGAACTTCTAACCTACTGAAATGGAGGAAATCTGACCTAAAAGGAGGTTTGAAAATGGGAGCATGAACTCTGCAAAAGGCTGGATTTAACATTTCTTTCCTACTTGAAAAAAAATAGGTAATGTTTTCCTCCAGAAAAATTGCCACAGGAGACACGGAAAAGTGTTTTCATCAGAGTGAGTCTCATTCAATACAGTATCTGTTTTAATTGTATTTTTCTCAGCAGTTTTTCAGTATTTTCTATTTTTTAATGTTGTTTTTCATGCATTTATCATATAGATGTATTTTTGGCCTTTATCCAACCAGATTACCCCTTGCCATTACAGGCCCTTCTTGCTTATTATTCAGCTGTTGTTGAGCTGCATGTTTTATATTTCCAAGATACCTAAGTCTCACTATCTATCCTTATTCTCGAGATTCTTAGCACAAGGCAAATGAAGGCTCAAACCACAGATATATTACTTCAGCTCAGCAGATTACGGAGGGCCAGCTAAACTGCATTAACTCTTGAAGATTTCAATGTTAGTCTTTAGCAAATGCAAGGTAATATAACTTAGTTCAACCTTCTTTCAATATGACATAGATGGAGTTAAATTGACTTACATTTATCACAGGTTAAAGGTGCATCCAATTGTTTTCACTTCTTTGTCAGCTCACATTTGAACTGAAGAAACTTTACCGACATTTTCAGCTTTCTTGAGTGATGTGTTTCTCTATTAGCAAAGAATACACAATTAACACATTTTAAAACTTGAGCTAGACAGGCATTGTATTGGTACAGATTTTGCGAAATTGACTTTTTAAATAATACACAAAGGTGTATGCACCAAAATTATGTTCATCAAGGAACCATTTGAAGGTCTGCAATATTGTTTTTTTGCTAAAAGCTGGTATGCAATTTTGGTTATGACCAGAATGAACCTAAAAATGACAATACTACCTATAATGGGAAATATTGTAATAAAATGAATGTTGAAATGTTGTGGTTCTAAAATGCTTGGTTCTAAAATGCTTGGTTCTAATACGTTCTTTCATAGCTGGAAATAGCTGTAGCACATGATCCCATTCTCCTGAGAATGTATTTCTCTTCTTAGGCTGTTGTCAGCTGGGATGAGAAGGGAGCCTGATGAAGGACAAGTACTTACAACAAATTCTGTGTTCAGTAAGACAATTCAAAGCCTTTTGCTGTGACATGAAAGTCTGCAGTGGCCCTCAGTTCAAGATCCGAATGGTCTGTGTTGACATCTTTAGCTCATTGTGTTTGCTGCTGTCTTCATTGCTGTCCATGATGTCTCTGATAGGATATAATTTGCTACAGCTGGCTCAGGTGTAAAAACCACCACAGGCAAAGTTTTACATCTTTCCTTAGATGTACCGTTTCAGTGCGTGCCTCATCAAAATCAGGCAAACAAATGCAGAGAGAGTAGGTACTCCTGCATGTGTCATGCTCTGCAAATCAAGTGTTTAGAAACAATCCCTTGCCCAGAGCCTTGCTTGTGCTGCATCAGAGGGTCTCATTTGTTCCGTTTCTATTTCTTCAAGATCAGAAGAGGTTTAAACACCTACATACTGCTAAAACTCATTATTTTCTGTCTGAATCCTAAGTGGCAGTGGGGTAAGGGAAGTACAATAATTTATTCTAAAGCATATTTAGATGCTAGATTCAGGTAGGGATTTAAATATGACTTGATTAAATCAGAGCCCTTTTCTAATACAAATGAATGCTACACAGAGAGTCCCATTATTTAAGGGAATTTTCAATGCCAGTTAAAAAAAAAAAAAGTGCTCTTTATTCTTCGACATCACATCTTAGCTGCAACCTCTCATATTCAAGTGTATTTAGTAGGGTAGATCATCAGCTGAAATATACCCATGTTGTTTAGCCTCTCTGGTGCAATTACCAACAAATGTCATCGAAGGGTTGGTTGAATAAGAGAAGCAGAAGACATCAGTAATAGGCACATAACGTTGCCCATGCTCTGATCATCACTGAATTAATTCAGCTGACAATTTGAACAAGAAGCAAAAAGCTTTTGGACTTAAAAAAAACCCAAAAAACACAATGCATGAAGGTAAACTCTTCTGCATTTGTTTCATTGTATCACATTAGCACAGCAGTGGAAAAGCAGAGGGAGAAAGTTGCTATCATATCTTGTGCAAATGACTTTAATAATGAGAAGTAGTTGTTAGATTGCACTAATGCCAGTGTCAAACTTCCAAAAATAGTTAGTTTATGGTTTCCAGTAATCCGTGACCTACACTGAGCTGTGTATTTAAAAAAAAAAAAAAAAAAAAGCTGAGTTTTCTCTCTTCCCACTGGTAAATTTTGAGTGGTGCCTAAACATTACAAAAAAAGGCAGGAGACTAGATGAGGATTTTAACTGGCTGGACCAAACATGTAGGGCTCCTGTGTATATCAAAATGTGTTTCTCCCTGCTGGGTTGGATAATGGGTGCTATTAAATGAGTAGTGCTGCATGAGTGAGGATTTTGAAGGCTGACTGAAGTTTCCACATGCTGGATATGACTTTGGCAGGCATACAGCAGCAACGAATGGTGCTGATCTGTTGCCTAGTGGGATGCTCTCTGTGGTTCCCTGAGGAGCCAGCAGAGCAAGCAAAAATATCCCTTCTTCCCACTTACAGCCATGAGCTTGAAAAAGAAACATACCATTTTGTTAGTGTTCAGCCAGCCAGCGGCTGTAACTAACACCACGACATTCATATCAGTTGCAATAACAGAAAGCCCCTAAGTGTCTTTCATCTTTCATGGCCTGTGGTCTAGGCCTCTGACTCTTCCATTTGGCCTAGAAAAATCACAACAGGGTCTTAGAGACAGCTGAACTGGCATGTAATGGCTGGGACCTGCAACAGGCCTGCCAAGCTCCTCACAGCATATCTGTCTGTTTGGCTACCAGTTCATTTTCTCTTATCGTGGGCAGTGCCTACAGCCCAGACATCCACAGCTCTGCTCTGCTATGCCTCACTCGCATCAGAATGGTCAGACCTGTGCTGCCTTCTGGGACCCCACATTCAGTGAATCTTCCAAAGCAGAGTAGATCCACAGAGCCACATCATGGCCCTCTCTCTATCATGTGACCAGACAGATTCCATCTTTTCTTGCATGCAGCTCTTTCTCTGTTCTCTTCATCTTTAGATCAAATTGCTCAGTAAGGTTATGTCTCAGGTGAGATGTGTTTATGTAAGCAGTGCCTTACATAGCCACAGCTTTCCGGCTCAGCCATCAGTTTTCCTCCTTCAAGATCATCTAAGGCCCATATTTGCTTATGGGATAGCAAACAAGTAAATATGGAGTGCAGTTTGGAGGTGCTGTGAAAAGAAATTCAGGTCATAATAAACCATAACAAAAGCATAATATCTGTTCCTATGAAACTGAAGTCTGCAATATCCTTATCTCAGGCTCTAAAGAACCTGTATCTTAAAAGAAAAAAAATATGTGAATAAAGAATGCAGAACTTTATTTTTCCAAGCTTATACTGTTCCTCAGTGAGACACAGCAAGGTGAAGGACAAGAAGTAGGTAGATGAGAAAGAAAAATATGAAGAAGCAAATGCCTTTTCAGCTGATTGGTTTTATTTCCAACTTTGGAAGCGAGACCATCTACTATCATTGCTAACACAGTCAGTATGAATTCAGAATATTCTGGCACTTGTCTTTATTGTTTTGAAATCTTTAGATGACCCTGTCAGAGGCTGCCTCAGTCAGAAAGACTATCATTTTCTTTTCTGTAGATACCTAACATTTTAGTAATATTACCTTGTCACATTTTAATCTATGACAGGGTTTTTTTGTTTGGTTTGGTTTGTTTTTGTTTACTTTTGAAACATATTCTAGACAAGTTTGCAAAGCTGTAGGGCTGCAGAGACAAGGGAAATGTTTGTCAATTGTCTAAATATTTTAAACTGCAGTATATAGACTCTCACTTCTGCTTTTCCAAAGTATTTTTTATAATGTAGTGCTGTTTGCTATAGTTGCTCTCATGACAGTGACACTTGAAGCTGCTGGGGATGTTCAGCAATCCTAACTCAAGACACAGCAATAAGAGAAGATTAAGATAAATTGACTTGCCCAGATTAAAAAAGCAAGCAAATAACACAGTTAACATTAAAACTCTTTTTAAAAAAATTAAAATAAAAATCTAATACTTTTAAAATATGTCATACTTGATTCTTCTTAGATTATATTGTGCCAACCTTGACTGACAGAAAAACTTGGGAATATATTAATGCAAAAAAAAAACCCAAAAAAAACCACAGCACAGTTGTGGTAACAGTGACTTGGTACCAGTAAAACCTTAATCTGTACATATATAGGAAGATACTGATTGAGAGAAGCAAAATCTTTCTGTCATCTCTTAGCTTGTTAAAAGTTTTTAAGCATTAAACATTTGAATAAAAACTAGGGACAAAGACCAGTGCTCAACAATGGAAAGAACTGCACATTTTTCATACACAAAGGGTAGAAAGTATTCTATGCTAATTTTATTTCACATAAAGGAAAATAGTAATCAAATTATGCATATGAAATCCCAAGGATAGATATTCAGTTGCTGCATATTTACTTTACTGAAGTTAAATTATCTTATACTTCTAGAGGTTTTGACCCCGAAATGTTAAAATAGACACCAATCTCCCTGTTTCATGAACAATAACTTCTGATGAAATAATTTGTAGATGGATTTGCATTCTTCATCTTGTTTTTTGATCCAGCTGCTGCTCTGTGATATGTGATGTAAAAAGACTGAAGCTTTTTAAATTGCTCCTACCTTTTGCAAGCAATACAGCTATTTCCAATTCATGCAGATAAAACATTTTAGTAGACAGTTAGATCTGAATTGCAATACTGGGTTGTTTTCCAACCTTATACCCCTACGTTCAAACTGAAAAAGTACAATTAAAATTATAGTTTGAGATAAAAGTCATAGTCATTCTAACATGGACATTTTCTCCTATTCTGGATTTTAGGACCATATATGCCAAAATAAAAAAAAAAAATCTTGTATGATGAGGCACGTTTCAATTATTTTTGTGTGTTTCTACAAATTCATGTGTCAATTTAAAGTTCTTTAAGTATTTTGCTCGAAGTGGTTCATCCAAGGAGTTAATACACCGTATCACAGATTTGAGGGATATTTGGGGATGTTGTCCCACGTCTGAAAAGCTATACCATGAAAGTGTTCAGTGGAAAACTATTGAGATCTGATGATCTCTCTTTACACTTAGAATTCTGGCCATGACCTACTGGATCACTGGAAGATGAATGTAAGCAAGTTAGTGGCTAACACAGAAAACTTTGCAATTTTGCCCTCCTAAGGGAACATAACTGCTCTATATTCATGATAGGGAAGAAGTCTGGAGGAAATCCATGGTAATATTAATTATTTTTAAATGTGCTTAGAGAGATATCACTAGTTTAATATCGTATACCATCTGGATCCAGATTTTTCTGGTTTAATATTGTATACCATCTGGATCCAGATTCATTGCTTGAGGGAATGTTTATGGTTATGAATTGCACCTTCACTGTAAGATTTAAACACTTTATTCCTTCACTTTGATGATACTGTAAAATTATCAGTTTTTAAATGAAAAACTTGGGCCATAGCTGAACCTGTATGAAGTCAATGCACATTCTTGGTGAACTCTGGATCATATCCCCTGGCCAGACCTTAGAGTGGTGTAAAGATGCTTTCAATCACTGATGACTCACAACGCTAACAAAAAAAGAGTTGTTTTTCCTGTTCTGCTGCACAGCTCTGAATGCCATTGACAACCAGCCCTGCAGAGAGATGGAAACAGAATGCAATCAGACTTCCAAATCTTCCCTTAATGCAGTGTCTTTCTTTGGAGCTTTTCCCTGTAGGGTACCTCTCAGATGGGGATAAGTAAGCTGTTAGTACATAATCCAATCACTGATGCAGATTGCTTCTAGACAACCCTGAGCAGCAGTTTTTTTATTTTTTAAAAACTTTATAAGGAAAAAAGACTGTGGGTAGAAGTTGTTAACAGTATAAATAAGTCCTGTTATATACTGTCTGCATATGATAAAATTGGAAGCTTAGTTTACCATAAAATATCAGAAATCAAAGTAGAAAAAATTAGTGTTTTAGTGTTTAGAACAGGATGCCAATTTGGTGCTCTGCTCCCCTTATTGCATTGTGCAGTCAGCCAAGGATGTACACTTCTCTTCCCTATTCCAAATCCTAACACATTTCTGGGATTGTCAAGGCAGAGGTCTCACCCTGGATCTTTTGCTGCCATACCTTTGCCATACCTTTCATCTCCAGCATTATACGTAATATGATGTTATTGGTAGTGTGTTCTACAGTCCCAGTTGCTGGAATGGGACTCTCTAGATGTGATTTCTCTTTTCAGCCCCCCATCTAAAAATTTATTCAAATTCACGTCACCTTCCCTACTTCCATCTCCCTCCCATCATATCTCTATCTCTTCTACTTTGACTTTTTCTATCTGACTTTGACCTGCTGAAGGAATTGCCTAAGTTCATGTGGACACCAGAGAATTTAAGTGTCTTTGAAGCTCTTAAGATTATCCTTCAGGTGACTAAGCTAAGTGCATAGTGTCCATCTCTCCAGGCTACCAGAACCATCTGCCTCTACTGTTAATTTTATAAGCTGGACCCTTCTCATAAGTTGAAACCAAAAGACCATCAGAAAATATGCATGGTTGTTCCAGAAGAACTGAGTCCCTCAGATATTAGGATAAATGTGTGGTTTCCCATCAGTCTCTGAGGATTATTTCAAAATGGTTCATTAATACTTCCTAGTTGCACTGGGATGGTTTGTTCAAAATGAGGTTTGTCTTTTCCTAATGCTTCTAACAACATGATATTTGCAGGTGTAACATAACACTCAAACAGATGTCTAAAGTGAAAAATATATTGAGGACATATGGAAACAGAATTTTTGACATCCCTTGAATAAATTTTAATAACTGGAAATGTTTTTATATGACTGCAATCTTTCCATCTAATCTTCTTTTCTTGAGTATTTGCCACATGAAGTTCCTTGTCAATCATACTACCAGAAGCCGGATTCAGATCTATATCCAGTCCATTTTCTGCATTTTGTAGCAATTAGTGGATTGTCAATAAAATTAAAAATGTTTAAAATTGTGGTAGAAGTATGCTTATTTTAGCAAAGGTAAAAACTTAAAATCAGTGTGATAGGTACTCAGAAAAGATTACCTGTCCTCTTTGTGTTATAATAAATTATTGTGACATTACTGGACCACTTAAATAAATACAGGGAGCCTATTTAGCTGTGGCAGATGCTACAAAACATGAAGTGGGAAAATGTACTAGTTTTGAAGAATTTATAGGTTAGAAGAGCAAGTGAAGGCCTGGAAAGAAAATCATCAAAGGGAGATGAAAGGATTTGTTTAGGGCTACAGAGGAAGAGATAGCAATAAAACCAGTGATTTCTGACCTGAGATTAGTCTAACCACTATGCCAGGTGGGTTTTTTTTCTTGGTAGATTATCAGTTCTTTCTAATGATACCAGGGAGAGGTCAAGTTTTCTAAGGATCTAGAATGCTAGTGCAGATTAAATGTCTTTCCTATTAAGAAAATTGATTAACACATGATTGAGTAAAGGAAGAGAATCTAAATACCTTTTCTTTTCTTGCATGTCACAATGTTATACAGCTAAGAAAACCCACTTCTGGCAGATTTCACTAGGCCAGATGTGTCAGATGCAAAAACAGAAAGCAAAGGATGCAGTCTGTATTGCAAGCTAGACTTTTCCACTGCCTCATATAGGACAGACCTGCTTACAGATTTCATATGGAGTCGGTGCTTAATGGAGGTGAAAAGGTCAGCAGAGGCTGGCTGTTTTTTGTCTTTTCTTTTTACTGAAACACAGCAAGAATCTCATTTTCTGCTACTTGCATTGGCTGAAAGGGGCAGGAGATGTCAAAATGTATGGATTTCTTAGCAGGTTTGTTAAAGTTTTTTATTTCCTTGATTTATCCTTTCGTAACTATCACGGAAAGTGAAAGTGCTGGCAATTACAGTTAATGAGCATTTCATTGTTTGTGACAATTTATTTCAATTAGCATTGTTGCTGTTTTCTTCTTTGAATGAGGAAAATGTTCTGGAAAGCTTCAATGGTAACACATGGAGCCAAGCTTGAGTTCTCCAGAGCTGGCTGAGAACAGCAAACTCAACTTGACCTTTGTAAGAAAGGAATATATTATTCTTAAAGGAGCCTTCAACTATCACACATTTATATATTTCTTTAGAACATTTTTTGCCACCAAAGGCCTCTCTATAGGTGGACTTCTCACAGATCAATTTCTCACACTCATTTATACACTCTTTCCCAAATGGATTGTTCGGGTACACAGAAGTTACAGAACTCACCAACCTTCCTGCCTTCCTGCCTCTCTTCCTCCCCTCCTCCCTTCCCTCCATTCATCTCTCTGTCTGTCTTTCCATCCTTCCATCCCTTCTGAAGAGATAAATAAGTACAGAGGTGAGGTAGTAAACCTGATTCTCAGAAAGCTGATGAAACATTGAGCATGAGTGTTGATAATTGACACATGCTTATAATGTTTTTAACAGTACTACTTTCAGAAGAGTCTTCCCCTTTCACGAGATGAATCAATGAATTTGAGCATGAAAATCAATGTGTAAAACCAAGGCTGAGTTATATGCAATGAAATATCAACATCTTCATCAATGACTTGAATGAAGGGGCAGAGTGTACCCTCAGCAAGTTGGCTGAAGATACCAAACTGGGAGGACTGGCTGATTTCCCAGAAGATAGAAACAACCCCATGCAACAGTACAGGGTGGGGATTGACCTGGTAGAGAGCAGCTCTGCAGAGAGAGATCTGGGAATCCTGGTTGACAATAAACTAACCATGAGCCAGCAATGTGGCCTCGTGGCCAAGAAGGCCAATGGCATCCTGGGATGCATCAAGAAGAGTGTGGCCAGCAGGTCAAGGGAGGTTCTTCTCCCTCTCTACTCTGCTCTGGTGAAGTGTCATCTGGAGTCCTGTGTCCAGTTCTGAGCTCCTCAACTCAAGAGGGACAGAAAACTTCTGGAGACAGTCCAGTGCAGGCCACCAAGATTATCAGGCAACTGGAGCATCTTCCTTATGAGGAAAGGCTGTGGGAGCTGGAGCTATTCAGTCTAGAGAAGAGGAGACTGAGGGAGGATCTCATTAATATTTACAAATATCTAAATGATGAATGTTAGGAGGTTGGGGCATCCCTTTTTTTCTGTTATATCCAGTGACAGGACAAGGGATAATGGGATGAAACAACAAGTTCCTTTTAAACATAAGAAAAAAATATTGTACTGTGAGCAAAGGCTGTCCAGGGAGGGTGTAGAGTTGCCTTCCTTGGAGATCTTCAAAATCTACCTCGACACATTCCTGTGTGACCTGATCTAGGTGGACCTGCCTTAGCAAAGGGGTTGGACCAGATGATCTCTAAAGGTCCCTTTCAATTATATGCTTCTGAAATAAAGTTCTAATTTTGTATGTCACTGCATTCATTCCCTATGCTTTAAAAATATTCATTTTCATGATTTCTTCTCATTGCTCTGATTTAAAAAAAAAAATCTTTCATTCTTCTTTATTAAAACAGATAGTAGATTTCGCAATACATCAATATTAAGTGCCTTAAAAATCCTGGACTGACTGTGGTCAACAGAAGCTTCATGAGACTTATACACATTTAACAATATACTCTACTATGGAAAACTAAGACTATTATTATTATAATTATCCTTTTTTATTTACTTGTCATTAGTAACCTAACTAGGTAGGCAAGAAATTTGACTAAGTGTACAGCAAAGCTCTTCTCAACTAAATAAATGCTTTCCCTCAAGTCAGGTAGCATAAAGTGTTCTAATGAACTGTGTTTCCCTAGAATACACTAAGACATCTTACTGTGTTTCTTTTAAGTTCTCTAATAGAAACACTGTCTAGCTCATTCGAAATTCTTTTTCCCAAGCTAATCATTAACATTATTGTTAACTCATCAGGAGAGCATTCAGCTTGCCTTCTGAAACAGGAAAATTCTCATTTATCCACTTATTTATATCACTGATATTTTTGTTACCAATTCACTGTTGACTGGAATAATTTCATTAGCACTTCTTGAACTCAAGTTATAATCACACCAAAAAAAAAATATGACAGATTGGTTTTATAAAGTCCTCACAGCAGTTTACTATCCAAAATAGAACACATCTTTATGTAAGTGCATTAATGTATAACATTCCTATCTCTTCAATACTTCCTGCAGCTCTGAAAACCCAGTTTCTAACAACATTATATAGCTATTTAGGAGATGGTAAAGAAGATGTCAACAAGGACAATCTTAGGCATGAATTCCATCTTTGAGGAAAAAGAGAGTACTGAAAATGATGGTAAAAGCTATAAGATCATGAATGCTGTTGATAAAGTGAATTTAACACACAGATAAACTGTGATTAAATTTGTCCCAGGATGTTCTGGAGGTCAAATGTATAAACGGGTTTGGAACAGGATCCAGACATCTAAGGTGAATCTACATTTTTCTTATTAAGAAGCATACTCAAAACACCAAGAGGGTTTATAATCTCAAAAGCCAAGTTTGAATGAGAACTAGAATAGCTAGCTTCTGCAAAACTTAAAGTGGCTACAAAGTTGACTATGTGAGAGAAAACTGAAAAATAGTTCACAGACATATCTTCACCTATTTACTCTGGCCTTGAAGAACAAAACCTTGCCTCTAAGCTTATTTAACAGCTTTATATTTTGGTCGTCCCAAAGTCTCCAGAGACTTTCTGGATTTTTTTTTCTTAATCTGTATCTTCCTGTTTCTCTCAGCATTTTTTCAGGCATTATGCCAATATAGAGACTCCTAGCTCTTTCCTGAATCTCACTCTTAGCTTCCCTCTTCAGCTTTGTGGAGGCTCCATTGTTTTCCATAGGCATGAGGTATATCCAGACATCCCCACCTGGCCCATAAAATTCTATTCCTTTTTTCCTTAAAAAAAATTAATAGATATTTTAAAGAGAAGTGACAAGAAACATATAAAATAACTGCTATTATTGAGTTTGTAAGAGCATTCATTTTACCTCATTTTTTGTGTCATGTTTTTAGTGATACACACCACATTTATACCTGGTAGTGTAAAACTCCATGGAAATCAATGTACTAATCTCTCTTTGCGAGAACACTGCAAAATACAACAAGAAATGTTTTGTTCTTTATTTATGTATGTATTTGGAAAGAGTTTGCTAACTTTTATTACCCTCCTGGCATAGTTCAGAGGGCAAACAGTAAACTGACCATCAACTTATGATTGACTTGTTATGGACTTTTTTGCATTCCTGCCCTGAAGCTTGCTATTTTCTTTTCTGCATCTGCAGCCTAGTATAATAGCAAAAAAATAGGCCACGTGCATTTCACACATACTTCTAAACTAGCAAGTATTTTAGAAGGCTACTAAAATAGGAAGTAAAGTTTTCAGGCTTTGTCAGCTATACAGGATGGTTAGAAGATTGTAGAAGATTTCCCTTAAAGTGACTAGAGGCTTTTGGTTTTTTTTTAAACTCTGTCCCCCAAGCAAGCCTGAAGCTGTTTGCTCCAATCCAACAACTATTAAGTAAACTTCAGGGCTCAGCTCCCAAATTCCTACAGGATGTGCACAGCCCAGTTTTCCAGCTGTAGTTAATCAGCTCCTGTTCTCACCAAATGAAAGTCTCTGCATAACAAACAGTGAAGTGTTACTGCAAAGTCTGTGAAAGGAATGATCTAAAATCTTTGTTAGGTGCTCCCCTGGTGTTGCTGCTCATGACTCCTCATGACTTCATGCACCTCTCTCTTCCCAGCCATATCCTGTTAAATGTTAAACGTGAAACTGTCTGAGAGGCTAGATGTGCACAGGTATGCATGCAATGGAAGTAAGCTGCAGACTCACCTGATTGCTTATACACTAGAAATGCCATGATAAGAAGAGTTTAAAGAACTGTACAGGAATAGTTTATATTGCAGAAATCAATGATGATAAATCCAGGAAAATCTTGTTTTAAGATCCGGACAAGGAACTGGGGAAAAAAAAAAAGGAAAAAAACTATCAGGAATTTTTAAATTATTTAGATTTTTCTTATGACTGGGTTGTATGGGTCAGAGAATAGTAAAGACTGACATCCAAAAAAATATCTGTGCCTGTAGTGAGGCTACTTAGAGCTACAGTTAATTTGATTGATTCTTTCTGAGTTCATTCTGATATTCACTAACTCATTTTTCCTCATATTCTATAGCATTTTTCCATTTTATCTATGGAGAAGGAATCTTTCCTTGAGCTTTGAGATAGTACAGCTCTGAGTAGTGCAGCTGAGCCCTGATTACATTATCTATGATTATGGTAAAAACAGAATTTCCCTTTGCCAACAAATTTCCATATTTCAAAAATATTTTCAAACTAAATGGATACAAAATGTTGATGTTTCCTGGAGAACAGACATTCATAAAAGATATATTAGAAAACACCAACTAACCATGATGATAATGAATCAACTTTTTTTTTTTTTTTTTTTAATGTGTCTGGATAGTCTCAAACAGCATACAAACCACCTGTTCATCTATGTTATCAAGTACAGAGCTCTAAGAAATAATTAATCTAAATATAACCTGAAAGTGAAAACACCATGAAATAGACTGTTTTTTTAAATAAAACTTAATATTTTCAGGTGAGAATCTTGAATCCTATAGGCAGGAGTATTTTGATTTAGATAAAAATGTAACAGCTAATTAAAGAGACATTCCCAACTGTCATATTGAATGCTTTATAAAAATGGTGTTATATTGAAGCAATTTTGCCTTTATAAATGACATAAAAAATGTGCTGTTTCATCAAAGATCTTTCAATTTTGACCAAAAATCCTTTGTATAAGTGTTGGAGTTCTGAAAAATAGTAGGAGAAAAATACAGTGATGTGGTGTAGTTCATGGGCTAAGGTACTGTTGTAGGATGTAGAAAATCTTCTTTATCAGGTAAAGCATCAATGAAAATTGGACCAGGCACATTTGACATTTTTGGTCCCAGAAGAAGGCAGTTTTCTGACATTGCAATACCTGTACCTAATGAAAACTTCTGTTTTCAGTTAAAAATGCAAGTTGTCCACCAATTCTCTGTAGATTAGCAGTACCACAGAGCTTTCATTAGGCACCTTTTAGTTTTCCACTGAAATGCTGTTATCACACAGCATTTTATTTATTTATTTATTTATTAAATCTATTGCTTATATTGGTAAATATATATCTCTGAAGAGAATGAAAACATTTCTACAAGTACATGTCATCTGATTCTATTCATTTAGACACATAGCGTATGCTTAAATTTAAGTTAGCTAATCTATTCATTCTAATCCATAGAAATTTTGTCTTAATGTTCAACTTGAATCTTTATTGCATCAGTCAGCCCGCTAAATTTAAACAAGTCCAAATTATTACCTTTTATTTTGTGACTTCAATCTGTTTGTGATTTGTTCTGATGTCTTTATTCATTTCGTCCTTAACAACAGCAATTGTTCACATTTCTCCTCCTAGCAGTGTTTTTTAAATCATAGAATCATAGAACCATAGAATTGTAGGATTGGAAGGGACCTTTAGAGGTCCCTGCAGAAGCAGGTCCACCTCGATTAGTTCACATAGGAATATGTCCAAGTGGGTCTTGAATATCTTCAAGATAGGAGACTCCACCCCCTCCCTGGGCAGCCTGTGCCAGGGCTCCATCACCCTCACAGTGAAATAGTTTTTTCTTATATTTAAATGAAACTTTTTGTGTTCCAGCTTCATCCCATTAGCCTTTGTCCTGTTGTTAGCTACCATAGAAAAAAGGGATATCCCAACCTCCTGACATCCACCATTTAGATATTTGTAAATATTAATAAGATCTCACCTCAGTCTCCTCCTCTCTAGACTAGAGAGCCCCAGTTCCTGCAGCCTTTCCTCATATGAAAGATATTCCAGTCCCCTGATCATCTTGGTGGCCCTGCACTGGACTCTCTCCAGAAGTTCTCTGTCCCTCTTAAGCTGAGGAGCCCAGAACTGGACACAGGACTCCAGATGAGGCCTCAGCAGGGCAGAGTAGAGGAGAAGGAGAACCTCCCTCAACCTGCTGGCCACGCTCTTCTTGATGCATCCCAGGATACCACTGGCCTTCTTGTCATGAGGTCAAATTGCTGGCTCATGTTTAGTTTTCTGTCAATGAGGACTCCCAGGTCTCTCTCTGCAGAGCCTCTCTCCAGCAGTTTGACCCCCAGCCTGTACTGTAAATCTCTGGCCAGTGACCATCAGTCCTTTTCTCAGGACTGTTCCAATTTGTCCATTTCTCAGAAATGCAGGAAACTGGGAGTCTTTATTTTTAGGACTTGTTGTGATGGAGTGTACTGGAAGGATAACTCTATACTTTTATTCAAACATCAAGTCTCCTGCTTCAATGGAGAGCCAGACATATGGGTTTTTAGTGTTATCAATTGATTTCTCTCAAGTCCTGAAAGTAATTGCTCTAAATACACTTGTAGCATTCATCCTAAAAATAACCAAATGCCATATAAAAGATGCTGATGTTTTCCTGACAAGTGTGATTCATGAGGAGCAGCAGTGTGATGACTGGAAATTTTCCCAACCAAAGTGGTTACAGTGACAACCTCACTAAATGGGATGAACTGACTGAACAGCTGGTTTTACATTTACTCTTTATATATGCACAGCTGGCAAGTGCTGTCTTTTGGATAGACAGATGGATGTCTGTTTGTTTGGGGGGAAGATAACATATTTATCATGCATCCACTGTCATCTCCTGAGACTATGCATTGCAATAAATATCAAACATAAAACTTCAAATTATCAGAGAAAAAGGAATTTCAAGGCTCTGTATGTGGTGCAGTCAGGGTTACAGCTGGAAACACTGATTATTCTGTGGTTCTGCAAGACTTGTTCAAACATTATTAATAGGGGACAGCCTGAGATTACTAACAACAAAGGAAGCTATCTGATTGCATGGGCACAAAAAGATGGGAGAAAACTAGGATAGGAGCTGTCCACTGATTTTGTGGAGTCACTTGAATGCTCATGCTTGTTCCTGGTGGCACTGCCCACACCTCTCTCCGAGGAGTTACACTACATGACACAGGGAGGTATGTGTATGCAAATGGCCATCACTGAGGAAAGATAATGTACAGTAATAGACTAGTTCAGGTTGGAAGGGACCTTTAAAAGTCACCTAATTCACTCTCCCTTGCATGGAACAAGAGCATTTTCAACTAGATCAGGTTGCTCAGAGCCCTGTCCAACATGATCTTATATGCTAAATGTTTTCCCTAGTATGACCTGCAAAACCACAATTTAGTGAGTTGAAGTGAATGTTACACTACATAAGTGATCACGTCTGTGTCAGTATATTTTCCTATTGGAATGTTTCCTCTCAAACTGTAAGGTCTTTAAGATATTGTCTTTGGTAACTGATGATTACCATTCCTGCACTGCAGATGCCATCACCATGCAAATAACTTACAACCATTTCTATAACTTTATAAGTAAAATTATACGAAACCTGCCTGTAGACAAACCCACGGTTCCAAAGGTCTTTCAGAAATACAGTAGTTCTGAAAGCAGCTGACAAAACTATCTCTTTCTATCTGTGTGTTCTCTCAGCAGAGCAAAAATGCCTTCATGGTCATTCTCATTTTATTTAATGCACATGGTGAAAACTTGCGAGGTCATGGGGATTTATGCTAGCAGATTTGGCGGCCTTTTAATATTTACTTAGACTGTGAAATATAATTTGAATTTTAGAAGTATTTGTCATTGTATCTAAGATGGATAAAGGTATGTTTATTATAGCTGTATTTGCTATGTGTGATTTACATTGTTATATGTTGACTTTTCATTTCTCAAATGTCACAGTTGCATTTTTGTCTTTCTAACTTCCTCGAAGTATGGAAAGTTAAGTATTTGTTTCACACTGATGGCAATCAAATCTTATTACAAAGTCGTAGGGTCAGATTGCTATACCTACCAAGCGATGACTTATTTTTGAAAATGCTTCATGATGCCTTCTATTGTCAATGTGGCATGAATCAGCACACCCCAAAGTCTCATTGTGTAGTCCATACTCAAGAACTATGTTTACACTACACTAAACCAGCATCCTGGGGAGTGGACATAAGCAGAATTTTGTCTTATTTCTTTTTTTCTTCTCTCTGCATGCCCCCTCCCATTTCTGTTGTGCATTTCACTCTGGGCCAACTGTCTTGCATAATCTGCAGAATGTGCCTGCAAGTTTTGAACAATAAACTCAAAGAAGACTCAAAGAAGTGACGAGTGCTCCTTGTGGGTGACTCACTGTTAAGAGGCACTGAGAGACCCATCTGTTGGTCAGATAAGGAATCTCAAGAAGTGCTGCCTGCCAGGAGCCAAGATGCAAGATGTGGCTGAGAGTGGCTGTGAGAGTCTCA
Organism: Urocolius indicus; assembly: GCA_013401255.1. NCBI lineage: Eukaryota > Metazoa > Chordata > Aves > Coliiformes > Coliidae > Urocolius > Urocolius indicus. Next base: position 243,529 of record WBNH01000562.1, read on the forward strand.
TCAGGGGCACGAGCTACTATCCCCTACTTGTCTTCCATGTGGGGATGAGTGTTGTAATGAGACACGATATCTCCAGAATCAAAAAGGATTTTAAAACCCTGAGGGAACAAGGGAAGGATAGGGGGACACAGGTTATTTTCTCCTCCATTCTGTCCATCAGAGGAAAAGGGGAAGTTGCTAATGCAAAAAGTATACAAGTGAACTCCTGGCAAAGAGGCTGGTGTCAGTGGGAAAGTTTGTAGTTTTATGATAATGAATCCTTCTTTGGTGACTGTAATTTGATAGGGCACGATAGAATACACCTCTGTCAGAAGGGCACTGGAATATTTAGGAATAGACTGGCCAACTGGATCAAGAGGACTTTAAACTGAAAGACTTGGGGGGTGGAAGGAGAAATGACAAAGAACAAGCCATCTAATTTAATCGGGAAGGATCCTCTTGCATACATCCAGGGAAACTTGTGTATTCAAGTAAGCCCCTGCCTCTACACCAATGCATGCAGCCTGGGAATAAGCAGGAGGAACTGGAGATGTGGGTGCAGATGAGGGCCTACAACCTCATTGCGGTCACAGAGACGTGCTGGGACATCTCTCAACTGGAGTACAGCCATGGAGGGCTGTGTAATGTTTATTGTGAGGGTGAGGGAGCCCTGGCACAGGCTGCCCAGGGAGGTTGTGGAGTCTCTTTCTCCGGAGGTTTTCAAAGTATGCCTAGACGCGTTCCTATGTGACCTGGTCTAGGTGGACCTGCTTCGGCAGATCCCTTCCAACCCCTGCCATTCTATGATTCTGAGGTGTTCTTAAAAGATAGTTTAAACATGATTAAAGTGTTTATTTTTTTCCCAGAGAGTAATTATCAAACACAAATATTTTTTATTTCCCATTTCTCCAATCTAGCTGTGTAGAAGAACTGGTTTAATCAATCCTGAGGCATTATATTTCAGATCTTAAACAATATTTTTTTTGAGATTTCATGTTTGTGTGTGTATTTTGTATCCATTAATATTCCACATAAGGTACTTTCACTGATTTGGACATAATTTTGTTTGAATAGGTACCATTAATAATTTATCTAAATCACTCATTTCTAAGTCCTTACCACTGTTTAACATTTTTACTCTCTTTTCATCAGCTATGGGCTTTATCTGCAACAATTTTATTGACTTTCAAATCACAGACAAAAGTATTGAATGGTCACAGGCTTCTGTAAAATTGCATCCAGTGAACCTCATGCCTGGTTTATGAAGGGAGTCACAGCCCAGGCACGTAATCTTTGCTGAGGAATATAAAATACTAGGCAGAGCAAATGTACCATTCACTACATCTCTCTGCCTCCTCTTCCATAGACCATGAAACTCTGTTGGATGGTGCCCTGAGAACTTTATGTACAGTGGCACACCTTATTTTTGTGTCTCTTAAGTTTTGGGCGAAGAGAGTCTACTTTACTAGGTGTATGTATCAGGAGCTCAGACTCTATAAGACACAGCTGAAAGAGTAGCAGTTAATAATTAAGTAGTTGACTACATAGCAAAGAGGAGCTTGTAAGCTATTTTCAGGAAATCTGCCCTCCTATTAGCTATTGTTCAGGCTGTATAGATATTAAATTCCATAGTGTCCTGCTTAAGTAAAAAAACCCATATTACTGAAGATTTATAGTTTCCAAAAAATTCAGAGGAATCTCTGACTTTTCACTGCTCCTGATAGAGACCTTTTATGTAACGGCTTGAATACAAACTTAGATGACTCTACAGTGTTAAAATTTTGCCTGATATTCAGCCAAAATCAATCAAAAGCTCATAAAAAATAAAGGGAGTATGAAAATCTCAAACATTAACAGTACAATAGGCTAAGGGTTTTGAGGAGTAAGAACTGCTTTTACATACTGAGTCTCTTGTACATGTGGTCTAGTCCTCCAACAACCGACCAAAATATCTGAGATCTAAGAAGTATCTTGGCATATCATTGACATTAATAGGATGTGTTCCTTACAAAAAGAAGAAATGGAAATCTTTACTTGTAATTTTGCTGCCTTGCAGTCTCTGGTGTGGACAGAGGTAACATTTGAGAAACATCTATCCTGGAAAAAAAAAATATAGTACTGAAGGCATCTAATGGCAAGGTTCAGAAGTCAAATGACAGATGCTTGAGAAGTTGAACAGCAAGGGAGTTTAAGAGTTCAGACAGCAGATGCATGGCAAGGCAAAAGGGCTCATCTGAGAGAACACCTGCCATTTTTCATGCAGCTGTTTAATTTTTGAACTCTCATATTTCTGTATGTGAGAGGATGTGAGGAGGTAAAACTGAAGGTACAAACCCAAGGGGGTGAGGTCGTAGGTTTTTTATTGGAGACTATCAGCGTAGCTGCCCTCATGAAATCCTCAGTGTAATCAAATGAAGCAGCTGTTTGCACTGCTGGATCTATTCAGACTGGGAAAAAAGGGGTAAACACTTCTAATGCAAATATCAGCCTTGCCTCTCTATACTTGCTGCAATGATTCTGTTATTTAGCCACTTACCGTGGCAATTGGTGCAGAAAATCTCCAGAGCAAACAAGCCTTTAATTAATAATCAGTTATTTTCTGCAACAAGTAATTGGAAGGAAGCTCAGTTTAATGCTTAAATGTGAATATATCTTTGTGGTCTGATAAAGAAAGTGGTTTATTCAGCTGCTTTATTACTATTGCCTGTATATCTGTATGTCAAATTTTAGGATAATGCTATGTTTCTTGTACCTTTGATAAAGGAAAGGAACAGAAATGTGAAGTGGCACTAATCATTAGGATGTGTTGGTTTATTGGAAAATCCAGTGACTGAAAATTTTAATGACTTTTCACACTAAATATAAATAGTCCCTAAAGGGAAGCTGGTGTTGCTATGAATGCTTGCTTCACAAGCCTGTAAAAAAGGGAAGATCATATCTGGCACGTTACAGGAAATTCTTTTATTCCTGAAAGCCCTGAGCTTTGAAGCATAACATTATAATATAGAAAATATGTATCTGTAAAAACTCAAAACCACATGTACAAATATGTCAAAGTTCATAGCATAAAGTCGAAGAATTTATTCCATTCTTAGATTTTTTTCCTGTACCAACTGTACAAAGAGTAGTCAAAAAATAGTGTTCTCTATGATGAATGCATTTGTTATACAGAGCTTAATTAACACATAATTAATGGATACATTAGGTATTGAGAAGTATTAGTGATTGATTGTTCTAAATTTAACCAAAACATAGTGTTAAAACACTTTTTTTTTTCTGTTGAACTGCAGAACTAGCAACAACATCTTCTAAGTCTCATCATCTGCTTAGTGAAGTTGATGAAAACTGTTTCATTAAAGGGAGTACTGGCTAGGACTATACCTGTCCTATTCATTTCTCCTGATTTACTTTGCCTCCAGGAAATAAAAAGTTATATGACCTTCTTTACTCTGTTTTATAAATCTTCTATTTCTTTTGGGTTCTTTCTACTACTTGCTAAGTATTCATACTTGATAAATAAGCTTTCTGAAAAGTGTATTCAAAATAAACAATAACCATAAAGACACATGAGAAAATGCATGAAGACCAGTAATCTAGATTCAGACAAATGCTAACCCAACATTTTCTCTACATATCATCTCATTTTGTCAAAGGTTTGAGGGTTTTAAAGAATATATTGTATTTCTCTTGTGTTTAAAGCTATGGATATATATAGCATTTAATATTTTTTTCTCAGTGATATCTGTTTCTTCTTTCACTTTATTTCTGGTAACATTTTATACAACATAACAAGTGTTAAAGCAAATGAGAGCAGTTCAAGACCTCAGATCACATTATTTAAGTTATATGGCATGTATCAAGCAAATATTTTATCACATGATTATAAGACCTATCTGCAAAATATAGCAACAAATTATATCTCTTGTGTTCTTTTGTGGCTTGAAATTTCTAGCAAGTGACTTCACCTGTCTTTGACACAGCTAAATAATGTGGAATGCAGAGTTCTTCCCCATGTAACAACATTAAGACTGTTGACTAAATAACCTTCATGACAGCTATTTGAAGTAACTGTCTAAACTTTCTTAATCTCTTTTACAATATATAGTAACAGAGTTAAAATTACTCTCAGATAATAAACCAGATTTGAGTGCAGATGTTTTTCTTGTCCCCACTCTCACATATTTTATTCTTCTGCAAAGACCTGTTTATTTTCAGCTCCTCTTCTGTGAGATCTAATTATTCTAGTTAGTTTTTTAGTAATATTGTTTTCCATGATACATATTTGATGTATCCTAAAATATAAGCCTATCTGAAGTATTCTGTATTTGTAATAGAAGTGGTAGAATTTTTGATGAAAATTTTGGGGCTAGATGTTGTCAGACTACTAACTTCTGTAACTCAGAAGTCTCAAAATATTGAAAGGAGACTGTCTTGGGTGGAAGGAGTTCATGTTTTTCTCTCACAGATATTCCCAAACAATAACTATATTCTTATATCTGATTACCATTCCAGTACTGGTTTTATGAAGGTGAACTATAGCCTGTACAAAAAATTGAAAATAGATCTGGATTCATTGGTTTGGCAGCTGCAAGTGCAATGGGTAAGACAGTTTAAACTATAAAAGGTTTTTACATGCATCAGGCAGAACCTGACTGGAAAGGCATATCAATGGTTTCCAATGATGCAGTTACCAGGTAATGGAGGAAAGGAAGAGAAACCAAAGCAGTGCTCCAATTAAGAGTGATGCTAACTTCTAGTATGTGATTCATAATGCAATGAAAATAGATCAGGTGAATTGCAACCAAACAGTAGCTATTTTTCTTCAGAAAAGGAATCTTGTTTCACTGTTTTAGTTGGAAATATCTGCAATGTCAATGTCAAAAAGTTGAAATGAGTTCTGCTGTATGACTGTAGAAATCAGAGAAAATGTGAAGATAGGATACTTCACCAAAATGCAATCACTAGCCTCCAAGGTAGATACAGAACAACCCAAGGGTTATGTTCTGAAAAGCATGTCTGCTGAATGGATGCTCCTTCAGCCCTGTGCTTCATCAGCTTCTTTCAGGCAACTTCACTCCATTGCTATCTATGACACTCCTTATTCTTGCTTTTCTTCATTCTCTGTCACTCTTTCCTGCAATAAGTATGTCTATCTTTCTACTAAACAGCTCTGATGAAGCTACCTCTCTCCTTCCATAATTTTTCTACCAAAGAATTCATATGATGCTTGTAAGTCATGTCTTGCTTTTAAATCAAGCTTGTTCATTATGCTTGTGTGTTATAACCAACCATATCATATTTTACCCATCTTTTCTTTTTAAAATTGAAGTTTGAGAAGTCTGGAAATTATTTTTAAACAATTTTTAAAGATTTTAAATATATCCCTTTTCCTTTGAGGGAGAAAGTGGATTTGTACTTGAAAGACTGTCTATGGCTGGTTTGTGGGAACTTTCATGGTTTTGAGGAATGAAAACTTGGAAAAAAGAAAGGGATCCCAAAAAAGGTCTGGTACCTAAGTGCAGGAGAACCAGGTGAGTTACATCAGCTGTAAACTACTGGCTGTTCTCAATACTATTTGCTAGAATTATCCAAATCTCTATCGTTAATTAAAGATTCATTAGACCATGAAATCACTTTGTATCCCAATGGAATAGGTAAATTACCCAGAATGGCAAAGATTGGAGGAGGTTCCTGTCTTAAAGAAAAAGATTTCTACACTTAATTACTATTACAACTAGACTACTTGCTATTCGGAGAAGAGTAGCTGTCTTTTTGTATGTTTTACCAGAAATTCCATCCTGGACCACAGGATCAATTTCAATTAATCAACATTTCCCAATGAAAAATCCCCCAAAGGACATTTGAAAACTGTGATAAGCTTCAGTGTTAGTTATTGGCCTGTCCTAATAATTTTCAGAAGTGTTATACAGAATATTTAATACTGATGAGAATAATTAACACATGAAGCAATAGATTAAGTTCATGTAGGGTATAGATATTATATGAATTCAGTAGAAATTGTATCCAAGCTCAAAATGTAACATTACTGTTAGAATTAATTTCATGCCTTTTATAGTCTTTCACTTGATTGTTTTTGTATGGTATGAAAATTGCCCTTCGGAGGTGTCAGTCTCTCACCAGTGTCAGGAGAGGAACCTTAGATGACTAGCCTAGATAAGACATGTTACTTTTTGATTAATTCCACTCTATGTAATTATCTGAGAAAGCTTTAACAGACTCAAAAAGTAAGAATTCTGCAAAATGAGGCCTGCAAAGAGGGAACTTCATTTAAAAAAAAGAACAGGTGTGGGAGCATAAAATGTCCTTGTCAAGGGTTCTTAGGGTTATTTGAAAGATGGTTAAACTGCAGTGGAATACGTGCTTGCTAGCTCATTACTTCTATATCTGTAGACACAGATTTTCTTTCTGAGTCACTTTCATCAGAACAATGAAATAGGCAACCTATATAAATTCTCATCTGAAGAAAGCAAAAATAGGGAAGTTTACAGCACACAAAGTGAATGTGGTCAATAAGAAGAGGAACCTGCCTTTGCAATCAATAAGAGATCTTGAGGCTATCTGAAATATAATAACACCTCCTGTATTGTCACAGACCAGAATAACAGGGTCAGAGCTGGGCAGAGTATGACTCCTTCCTTCAGCACGGGTCACGCTGATCATAATACTTTTATTATCTTGTTGCTGTGTATCATCTAAAATGATCAGTGTGACCATCTGTTTGGGTTCACCCCTGAAAGGTCCTTAGGGGAGGAAAAAAGTAGTTATCAAAGGTATCTCAAAGAAAATAGATTTTTTTTTTCAAATGGCTTAATCATCCTACTTGCTATAAAATGCTTTTAACATAGGAAAATGATCAGCCATTTATCTTTTTGTCAGCTAAGCGTATACTCTTGAATACTATTATGTAAATATACATCATTACAGTACAACCGTTAAATGTAGCATGTAAATTAAAACAAGCAGTCCTCAAATGGGAAATAATTAACTTCTTGGTGCTCTCAGCACCTTGTCCACTTAATATTTGTTGAAACTTTCTAACTCCATTTGAGCAATCTTCCCTTGTGACAAAAAATAACAAGATGTTTTATCCTCTTTTGTTAACATTTTCAGTTCCTGCTTTTGTACATGTATGTGTGTATGTAGGTATGCACGTGTGTACTCTGTGGTCAGAATGAGGTGGTATGAGCCATTTAGTTCACTGACACCATGACAGAAATGATGAAATAACAGCATGCTGGATTGTCTTCTTATAGTTCTGATACATCTAGATATCATAGCCTCACTTATGTTGCATGGAAACTCAAGAGGTTTCTATTGCAACCTACTGTGCTGAAGCATGAGCTTACTTTACCACACTTTGCTTCACATTGGGAAGCTATCCTGGAGCACCCAAAATGGCTTTCTTTGCCAGGAAAACAAATGAAAAGATGTACAACTAATGTTCAAGCACTAATGGAAGCTCAGTGAGTCACACTGAACCACTACTAGAGTGAACCCTCTAAATTACCTCTAGCGGGGATGACAGAAAACCAGTGTCAGCTCTTTCCTTATGTAGATCTCTCCTTTTGGGATACTGTGCCTGCTAATGTAAAGACACACTAAGTTAGCTGAAGTATTTGTCATGTAGGCTTGTAGAAGATAAATACAGGATTTTTAATGAACATTCAGAATCAAATTTTAATCTAATTTTAAAAGAGCGGTACAAGCTGGAACAGAAGATGTTCCAAAGAAGCACAAGGAAGAATTTCTTCACTGTGAGGGTGAGGGAGCACTGGAACGGGCTGCCCAGATGGGTTGTGGAGTCTCTTTCTCTGTAGATATTCAAAACCTACCTGGACAAGTTCCTGTGTGACCTACTGTAGGTGACCTGCTCTGGCAGAGGGGTTGGACCAGATGATCTTTTGAGGTTCCTTCCAGCCCTTAAGATTCTGTGATTCTGTGATTTTGTTCTCATAAATCTGACACTTCCCCCCCCACCACTCCCCCCCTCCCCCCCAAGGTGCGGAATATTGGGCTTTTGGATACTTAGTCTAGTTCTACTTCAGAAAGTTAAACAGTGCTGGGCCTGTGGCCCAAGACTTATTATTTAATATTCTGGACTGTTACATTTCTTAAATGGTCCCTGGTACAGTTCTGCCAAATAATTCTCTACCACAGTTAGTAAGCCAGCTAGAGTTAGAGACCACTTCAAAAAAAGGTAGATATCTAGGGAAAAAGTCAATCACACGTCTAAGGTGTTACACAGGCATAGCCAGAAGATGCCAGCTTGCCTCAGGACCAAAGAACTGTCCCTGCTGCTGTTGAGGTTACTCGTGTGGTTACAGCCCAAATAAGAGACAGGCAAGGAGTAAAGAGAAAAGACAGGTGGATACACAAGCATGGGTTGGTTTGCTGTGGCCCTGAGCCACCTGCATGTGTACTGATTGAGTTACTGAGGCTTCCTCTCCTGGATGGTGGTAGAGGAATGTTGGTGCTGGAGAGTTATCAGGGACTCTTACCCTGGCCTTGCTCTGCAATAGGCAGAGTCTTACTCCCTTTCTCCCAGTATGGCAAAAGAAGAAGCCATCTCAGTTAGTCAAAATATTTTCTCTGGCACTCAGTAGGTCTCTAAATTAATTAGAGAATGGATTGAAAAAAAGTTTCTGGCTCTTTAAGTGTTGTTCAGGAACTGCAAATAATGTAGCCACTATTGAAAATTCCTCTTTTCTAAAGTGTTAGAATAATTTACTTGTAATCTTATGTAGAGGGCAAATTAGGTTATTTATAGTGTGGGCAGCAGCTGGCAATATAAATTTGGAATTATTTGTTTTCAGAGTTCAGCTTTCTCTTCTCAGAATCCCCTAGCTCTGCTGCCTGGCAAGGAGAAATAGGGAAGAGATGTCATCCGGTGACAGAATGATCTTTTCACCCTTTTTTTTAAGGCATCAACACACAGATGTAATCAATGCTTTCTCCTCTACTCTCTTAGTCTTTATCCCAATATAAAGAGGATATTTACGTTGGATACTGTCTTCTTTCATTACCCTGTTTAGTCCAGTATCAGACATTATCTTTTTTACTAAGATTTGATAAAGCCTATTTAAATAAAGAAACATTTATAATTGTTCCCAAAATGGGAAATGCAGGAGTAAATGTCTAAATTTTTAGACTGCACAGAACAGAGTGTAAAACAATGAATTTCCAGCTTTAAATCTGTGAGTTCAAGTTACAGTCAAAGTACAAAAATGGGAGGTGGAACCACTGTGTTTATGATTGTCTGGCATTATCATATTTACCAGTTCTGTGCAATCTGACCAATCATCTGTAGAAGAATGAGTTGGTTAGACATCAGTAATTTCTTTCATAGCCTTATGTTACAATATCAAGATTTATGCAGGAAATTTAGGTTTTAACTTCTTCATTCCATTGCTGGGAAATTAAATCTTATTTCTGTGAACTGTTCAGGCAGGATTCATGTGAGCTAACTTTAGCCATCCAAATATCAGGTATAGCATCACAGAATAATTTCTGTTGGAAGCAACCTCTTGAAGTCATCTAGTTGAAGCTCCTTCACAGAGCTTGTGTCAGGTTGTGAAGATATTTAACCAGATGGCTCTCAAATACTGCCAAGGATGGAAGTACCCCAGCCTCTCTGGGCAACTTCTGTCATTATTTGACCACCTTTATGGGATTTTTTTATTTCTGTTTATCTAATCAGATATGTTCTCACTTGTCTCTGTTGCCTCACATCCTATGCACTTCGGAGAAGACTATCTCTTCCTTGCTGTGTGCTTCAATCAGGTAGCTGCAAATAACACTAAGCTCCCTTTCGGAACCTTCTCTTCTCCAGACTGAACAGACTCACCTCTCCCAGTCTCTTCTATGTTGACATGTGCTCGAGCCCCTTGACTAGCTTGAGGGTCTCTGCTGAACTTGCTTCAGTATGTCAATATCTTTCATGTAATGAGGCTCTCAGGAGGAATGCAGCACTTGAAGTTGTGCAGCCATTTCTCCAGCCTGTCCAGTTCTTTTTGATTGGAAGTCTTGACTGTCTTGATCCCTGTCTCAGTTTGATGTTTCTGAGTGTGGCCTCTGTCTCGTCATCCAAGCTGCAAAGAGAGATACCAAATAGTCTTGATCGCATCTAGACTAAATAAATTGTTTGGACTTTGTCTGTGTTTGAGGGAGAGAGCTATCACTCCAAAAAGGTTGTTCATCATTGCCCAAGCCTCCATCTAAAAGCCTCACCCAAGAATGTAGGCAGCTTAATTTCATGGATGGAATGGCCTAGATTTTGTTTATGTAGCGATAACACTGCTTCAGTCTGGAGTGGATGTATATGAGACCAGTGGAGTTAAGTTGGATTCATGCTGCTTTAACTGACAGAGAAATCTTCCTTGTTAACTTCTCTGTAGGAAAATCCTTCAAGCTTTGTATGATCAATGGCCATTTTACTGGTGAAAACACTAAGAAATTGAACCAATGGTTTATAGCTCTTAACTATTTTATATTTAGCCCACTCAAGATGTACGTGAATCATTTGCAACAATGCACTCAATTAATTAGATATTGTAGTTAGACCTTAGTATATAGGGCATGCAAGATTTCCTGTAATCAGAATGAGCAATTTGTTTTAGTGAGATGACAGTTGACATTCAACGACCCATAAGAAAACTTTTCTCTGAGTAAATCTCCTTCTGCATGAGCCAATCCATGTATTTGGACTGGAATTAGTGTCTCCTAGATATCAGAAACAGAAAGACTGTTTTAATCCATCCATGACAGATGGCAGGCCAGTCATTGGTCCACCTTGCTGTCATGTCTCTACACTTTGTTTTTAATCTAGTCAATAGTGTTTGCCAGCATAGCTCTCAGATCTGCTCCCAGACCCTGACATTTTGAAACAATCAACCTGGTTTACAAAAGAAATGCATTTAGACAAATTAATCAAATGCATTTCATGAAGGAACATTTTATAAGGTTTGTTCAATGAGAAATTCAAAATGACAAATATTATTGCTGACAAAAGACTTCAGTAGATAAACAGCTTTGAGATCCAGAATGCTGAGCAAGGATAAAAATCAAAAAGTATGTTTTTTTTTTACCTGTAGCAGAAGTAGAAAAGGTCACTTGCCAAAAAGACAGCTGAAATGGAATTAGTTTTCAAATTATAAGATTAAAGAGTGTTTGCTTGAAGAAAGTGTTATTATAAAGAGTGTAAAGAAAGAGAAGAGATTAACACATATGGAAGATTTAATCAGAACAAAGATAAACTGTATGTCCTATAGGTTATAAGGGTTTCTGTGAGCTTTGCTTGCAACTACGGTTTCTCAAGACACAAAAGTCTGAAATCTTGTTTTTAAATAGGAGAGCTTTTCTCATGTGAAGGAGGGACTCACCTCTTTTTGATTTTGTACAAGTGATAAAGGAACAAAGATGACACCAAATAGAAAAAAGAACTACTTAGAGAAATTTCTGAAGCATAAGTTAGGTGCCATGTCCGGGCCAGATTCTGCTGCCATTTCAATTGGTGTAAATCCTCAATATGGGTGGCTAAGTGTTCTCCTTTGCTATTTACAGAGGAGTTTGTGTGACTATTTGCATTTCTTTTTAATAAAAGAAAGTACTTACCATATGCAAATCCGGCATTTCATGGTAAACAACCTCCCCTCTGAACTACAGGGCACCACACCTCCTGCTCTGTGTTGTCAAATGGCTTTCAAAACACATGACAGGGCTTTCTGTAATATTTAAGTGTATTAACCCTTCAATTTCCTTTTTTTTTTTTTTTTTGTTTTCTTGGAATTATTCCAGCTTTTAAACTGAGTGCCAAAAAGGAAGAAAGGAAAGTTTACGTAAAAGAAGGAAAAAGCCTGACCATGGTGTTTTGTTGTGCCTCTAAAACATTCCCGTTTCTTTCTGGCTTCTTACTGTGCAGCCAGTCCCTGCTTACACTTCTGTGTGGCTTGCTCAAATTCTGGACTTTGCATTTCACATCACACCATTTCTCCAGCCTGCCAAAGTCCCTCTGAAGATCAGCACACTAACTGTTTCATCCAAGTTTTAGAGAGTACCTTCTGCCCCATTGCCAGAGCCATTAACGAAGTGTTTAAACAATGGTAGCCCCAGTACCTACCCTGAGGATGGCACTAGTAACTATCCAGCAGCTGAGCTTAGCTCCAGCATTCTTGCTTTGTAAGGCTGTGACAGTGTGTCCCATATCCTGTAACAACTTTCCCCTTCAGTTTAGCTACTCAGTCTTTTCCTTTCCATGAAAAAAAAACTCAAAGCAACAAACCTCAAATTCTAATTCTTTATTCTTGTCTGTTAAACCCCCTCACTTTTAGAGCCTGACAGCCAGCAACTTTGCATTTCAGATTTATTATTGCTTATATTTGGGTTTATTTTTTCTTTTTTAAATCATTTTCTTCCAAGATTTCTCACAGAGAGTCCAGGCTTTGAAAAACCCTAGATTGATGAATCACAGTAGTGATTCATATTCTTTTTTCTTCTTTTCTTAATCTCTCTCTTTTTTCTTTTTATAATTCCATCACAGTATCTCAAGTATTTAGACATGTTTTCTAATAAGGGATTTTTTTTAAAGCTTTCAAAGCCCATTCTGAAACATGATTTGTGACTTTAGCATGGGTGATTGTCAATGCAATTCTTCACTTGAGGGGAAATGTACAGAAGTGAGAGACCAGCAAGTTTTCCATATATGCAAATGCACTCATTTCACTATTTTATTCTCTGTCTCTACCTTTTCATTTATGTATATTTTATAACTGCTACATGTAGATGTTATATAGTGCAATTCCCTTCAGGAAGACTAAAATGTCCTTGAAATACTAATACTACTACCTTTTGGCTTCATTCAGTGCTCCTTGGTCATTTGTTAGCCGGGGAAAATTCCAATTACAAATAAATTTATTTGTAGAAGCATGTCAGATAGAGGTAGTTGCATATTTCACCTATAACCCTATGGTTATTTTTCAGACTGAAAAGATACCCTAAAATCCAAGCAGTCATATTTCAGCTTCGTGTGTTTCAAGAAACACTGCATTGATTTCTGTGACATGAACTAAAGTACCTTGATTCCCACTTAAAGAATCTTCAGGAAAATTTTCAAGATACTCATTCAAACCCATTTTTCATTGAGAAGATCTTTTCAATCCCAAGTACCATAGTAAGGGATTCAAAAAGGATATATAACGTCTATCAGCAGAGAAATGTGGAACATGGTTTTAATGATCTCTATAGAAAGGAATTGTCACAACACAAGTCTGTGATATGCAGAGATGAAAAGTAAAAGATCTTGAGAGTGCTTGACCCACCATTTTACAGATGCATACCATTTATCACCCACCATTCAGAGCACAGCATGTGGGCACCACAGTGATACTCAGCAGAGTTTTCCATCTGTCTTTAAGAGGACTTTGTGATTTCTTTCCCTCTCCTCTCTTCCTCCCAAACCAGCTGTCTGTTTAGAACAAGGATGATAGTTTCAGGTGTATTATTATTTTTATTTTCCAGTTAGGCAACAGTTCCATAAAGTGAAAGACAGCTGGAAATTTGACATTCACCATTCTCCACCATGAAAAGACATTTTATAGCCCATGCATAGAACTTGATATTAGAATCTGTAGAATATGTGCTATAAGGGAAAATGTTATTACACTGTTAATGAACTAGATGACCAATCCTAAAATCTCTTCTGTTCCTAATTGCTGTGACTTCATCATGATATCTCCCAGTATTTTATTTACTTGTTTCATCCAGTTCTTTACAAATACTGTCCTCAGCTTTTATCGAGCTTGGTAGATGAGATGCCCATGTCTTTCATTATCAGATGAATAAATCCAGAATTATTCTCATCTTCTATCTTAACTCTGTTTTGCCTTTTGGGTACTGCATTTGTCAACTGATCCCATTTAAGAGTACAAGCACTCCTTGTTCTTCCACACATAATATTCAAACACTAATTCACCAGTTCTTTTCAATTTGAAGTGAACATTAACAAGGAGCGAGAAAAAGTAAAGAAAGAAATGTGTAAGTTTATAACTCAGGGCAGAGAAGAGACAAAGGAGGTTAGAAGACAGAAGGAAGTAAATTATTAGCAGGAATGTAGTACTGCTCAAGAGAGGTTATATTAATTTCAAACCTAAACTGGTAATTCCATGGGATGTTGCAGTGAATCATGTAGACAGACTAGCTTGCATTTCTTCTAGCTCAGAGATCTCTAGACTAGACTTCATTGCAACAGAAGGCAATATAGATGTGTTCAAGTGAGCACAGCTTGGTTAGTCTCTTAAAACAAAGGCTGAAATGGGACGTTACTGATTCTTTTAAGAAAACTCAGGAGAATAAACATCAGGGAAGGGAAATAATTATTTAATGCAGAAGATAACATCACTACAAGATCAAATATTTAGGGATCATCAAAGAATAAACTGAAGGCAGAAACTAGATTATGTTTTTTAGTTGTTAGAGAAGGAAGGTGATGCAATAAGATACCTACAGGATTATTGAAGATACAGAAAAAGAAAAAAGAATGGACAGCCATGTGTTAACCTTATTTTTTTTCTCTTGCTTAAAAACCTGTTTTGGGTCAAATTTATAATTCTTGATTCAGAAGATAAATCTCTCCTGGAATTATCACACATGCAAATAGTGTGTCCAAAAAAGGAACTAATAAATGCTCACGTTTTATGCTGTTTCCCATTTTTGGGGTAAAAATCCTGGTGTTAGCAAGCCCAATTTTAAGAATTCATTATGTGTAGAGAGGAGATCAATAAAAAGATCTGTGATGAAAAATTATACAAGGATTGCTAGAAATGATCTGCACTGAGGGGATGCATTATAATCTTCAGATTATAATACAGACAAAATGTAGAGAATTTTCCCTTTTTCCAGTACAACTTACTTTACTGGAAAATACAACTTCAAGGCTACTGAATGATTGACGCATTAGACCACAGTCAGCAAATATTTCAGCAATTCAAGTGGGAGAGGAATCATGGGTCAACATGTTTCTTGTTAGCATTTCCATGATAAGTTCACTTTTTCAATCTAGTTTTAAAAGATGATGTAGCATGCGAGACTGTGGAGGAAAATTTGGGCCAGATATTTTTTCAAAGGAGAAATGTTAATCTTTCCTGTCAAATAGATAAAGACTGCCAGAAAATAAAAGAGAGAGCCGTAGACAATAAGTGCATGCTGGTGCTTAGCTTAACTACCTTGTATGATGAAAAATGGTTCTATTATTTTCAGAAAATAAGCCCAAGATACCTTTAAAAATAGGAGAATCACTATCCATAACTCAAATGTTTTCTTCACTGCTTGCCTGCTACTGGAGAAGAACTTTAGCCAAAGATGTACACGAATCTTCTACACAAGGAAATCTTTCTATTTTTGAAAGGTTCCCCACCTGCAACTCCTGGTATTGATACACAAGAATAAGACAAAAAAAGGCCACTCTTAAGTCAAACTTCCCACAAGCAATGACTTCTCTCACAGCAGTGATTTGTTTCAGCAAGAACAACAAAGTCTTAAAGCCTTTAAGAAGTTTGAGGACATGTTCTGCAGAAAGAACAAAAAATACTGTCTTAGACTTAAAAATGGTCTTGGTGGCTCAATGTTAATGTGTATAGATGTAACAGCTGGGCTACTCTCAACCTCTGTTCTGAGACTCCTAAATTTACTCTTTTCTAGCATAAACAATGCTAGCATGGGAAGCCAGTCACAATATTTTTCACGTTACACATGTTGTTTGGATTTGAGTAGACTGGGCAATAATTTTTCCTTGAGTGGGGGAAGGGAGCAGCAGTGCTTTATCAAAATTTTCTCTCAATTCCATCAGTGCTTTGCTGTCTTGCACTTAATTCAGACCTTATTTTAGTTTCACATAACTTCCCAGATTTCTGCCTCTGTCTTATTCTGTAGGGTGCTTTCTGTGGCAGGCCATAACTTGGGTCATTACATTTCCCTCTGGGCAGTAGCGGATGCTTTCTTCTATTTGTCTTATTCAACTGCTGTGAAGTCTGCCCATGG
The DNA here is from genome assembly GCA_013401255.1 of Urocolius indicus. Lineage (NCBI taxonomy): Eukaryota > Metazoa > Chordata > Aves > Coliiformes > Coliidae > Urocolius > Urocolius indicus. The sequence goes on from WBNH01000562.1 coordinate 259,558, forward strand.
GTAGCAAGAGTTTATTACTTTTTTTCCCCCAGTGGTTTTTCTTTTTTTTGTTCCTTTTTCAGCTGCACCATGCAAGACTGTGCTGCTAAACTATCAGAATTCCTGCTTCATTGATTTCATTTAGAAGCCTTTTGTACGTGTGTCTTTGCCAGAGCATCCACAGTATTATTCTCAGTCATATGCTGACTATAATCTGTTATATTAATGGTACACTATCTGTTCAGCTTTCTGCTGCTTGACCCTTGCCTTGGGCTCTGTGTAATTCTGGTAAATATTTTCCAGCATATGATCTTGAAGCAAAAATTAGGTTAATGCTGATATTTTTCATAGTATACATTTCCCGCTCCTCCCTGTCTATTTAATGGATTTTCCAATTAAAAAAGACCTTCCTGGCCATTTTATCTGACCCCCTACATTACAAGGCTAAAGAAAGCTGCACAGCAATTGCATTATAATGCAGTGACAACAGCCCATCTTTTTTGTCCTTCAGCTTTGAGGAGACTACATATACTTTGGATGTTCATAGCTATTCTCATTCTGCCACTTGAAAAAAAAAGGACATTCAGAATTTCAAAGACACTTGGAAACAGATATATGATAAAAATTATTGTATTTCCTAATGTCCCACTGTTTATTTTCATGTTTGGACAAGGTCTTTACAGGTTGACTTTGTTTTAGCACAGAGGTCTGAAGAAGAAGGTCTCATTACACCTTTAGTCCTCCATACAACAGCTTTTAAGCCATTCACACATTCAAAATATGCAGCAGCTGAGGAGCACTGGTATATTGCATGCTGATTTACTTTGTGTTTCAGTACCTATCCATATCATGTGTAGCAAGCATCTCTTAAAACATGTCCTTTCACTGATCTTTATCTACCCCTGAAGGTAAGCACAGAGGTGATCAGTTACAGATCTCCTTTCTTACAGAACCTGGACAAACAGATTTCTATTCCAATCTCATATAGGGTACACACTCAAAAAAATATCCAGAATGATAAAAAATATGTCAATTTATATGTAAATGCCAGTGGATTAAGCACTCAGGCCTCCAGGCTCCTGCCAATTTGTAACAAAGGCCAGATTGTTACAAGGTCTGAGTTCCTTGCAGCATGGAAAAAGATTTTTTTTTCAGCCGTTTGAAAAAATGATCTGGAACATGTGCTGAATTTGCCAAATTTATTTGTTCGATATCCAGTTCTGGGAAAAAAAAAAAAAAAGATTGATTTAAAAATACAGAGAATATTGTTAATTTATTTCTTGTTTTGTAATTAGCCGTGGGGTAGAATTTTTGCTTCCTCACTTTTGAGCTGAGAAGTTTTACAGTTTTCATCACTGCATCTAGGATTCTTTTTTCTCTTTAAAAAAAAGATTGATATTCTTGAGTATTCACTTACCTCCATGAGAAACACAAACTGCAGTGGCAATTCACAAGACTAAACTTAAAATAAAACCTTTGAAAAAATTAACATGGAATAAAAAAATGTTCTTAAATATGATTAGTTGTTTTCACAGAGGATGAGCGCATGGATGTGATCAATAGGTGATTTTAGGAAACTCCATGTTGAGGATTCAGACTCTGTCAGAAAGGCAGATAACCCATAAGAAGCTGTTTCAAGTTTAGCAACACATCTAAGGGGAAGCTATTTTATGGAAACGTGTGAAAATAGATCATTGGGTTATGTGTCTGGATAATCTACAATATATGGAGTAGATATATTGTTATATATATATATATATATATGTTTTAGACATATATCATCTTCAGGGACCAGACTAAGATCAAACAATCTTTTTTTATACTTGGAAGTGCTCTTTATACCAGGATATGGAGGACCAGATCTTCATAGTGTAGGTATGGATCACTTTCTGTGCTAGTTATTTAACTGTGTAACCAACTTTTGAAGGTTTAGACTCTTTAGGAGGGTGAAGATCCTGTAGATAACAATATATGTTGAGTCATCCTTATGACAACCCCAAATTGACTGCAAGGAGTAAAATCAGAGGATACTCTGTGTGGGTGGATGTGTATCTTTCTCATTATGGAGGTGACTTTCAGTCTGGGATATACCAAACACTCTATCAGCAGGGAAATCTCTCCATGATCTCATCAGGCTGGTAAAGTTTATTCCCATTCATGCTTGCACTGGAGATGAAAAGGACTGTATATGTATTAAAGATCCTGGCTTACATAAAAAGCAGGGATTCAGTGGAATGCCAGCAACAGATGGAGACATGTCTGTAGAAGAAAGAGATATAGAAAACAACAGCAAGTAGAGAGTACACTTTCTATATGTGGAGATAATTTTAAGAAAATTGGAAATATTATCTTAGACTTTATTTTCTATTGGTTTTTATTTTACATAGTGTGAATATTATGATTGATTTTTGTTGGATTTTTTTTTTTGTGGAGAGTTTCTTTATGTAATCGTTCGAAGTAGGATTTTTGAAGTTCTCTGCATGATATGTTTTGTAAGTTTCTATTAGAATTATTTCACTATTTTTGTTACTGGTTTGAATCGTCCCTTAACATTGATGGAACCCATCTGTGGTGTGCAAGATTACACACCAGGTGGCAGTGGGATGACCACTTGGATGAAGTGAAAGGGTCTTCAGACTGCTCAATCCGTAACTCTCATGTCTATGTTAAAAACAAGATCGTAGTTTTACATTTAGAATTAATTCCCCATGCCAGAGGTGGGGAGATTGAATCATTATGAATGTCTGCTAAAAGTATATGTTGCACCCTGTGTTGGATATTAAGAGAGAAGAATGGAGTAACCATATTGGATATCATTCCTGAGACAGAATGTTGTAAACTGGAATGTATTTCCTACAGCATAGTTATCTACATAATTTTTGAATAGCCAATATAATAAATACTTGACATCACGTTAGTAAGAGAGTAGCAGTGAATTAAACTGAATTAATAATCATAGAATTCATTGAGGCTGAGGTTCTTGTGACATCTGCTTTACTTCTGAATTTCACAGAGGTAAATGCATGAGTCTGACAAACACAGTTTAATCCTATTTGATTGTGTGTATGTAGATAAATAGAAAATGCTGTTGGTATTTTGAAAAATGAAATGCTTCATATGCTTTCAAACATCAGTGCTTCTGCTCAGATAGTTCTTGCCTTTCATAACTGTATCTTTGATTTTATGTTACCTCAATTGAAAACCACTTTTTTTTTTTTTTTTTCCCTGGGATATCATGACAAGCCATCTTCTGTGTTGATTTTTATTTTGGAGATATTTGAAGCACCTGGTTAGAAGCAGAAAGTCGACTCTTTTGCAAGGGAATTTTTTTTCCCTTGGCCACAAATTCTAGTGAACATTTTCTTTTATATTCTTCAGGCTGACATGTTCTGATAAGATGCCCCATCCTTTTCCGCCATTAGGTTTCTTTGTGGGCAGTGGCAAAGTTGAAAAAAAAAATATTTATTTGTGAGATCTTTGTAGGTCATAAGAACGTATCAAGAAAGAAGAAAAGTTGCACGACACTGCTGGATTGATCGAACACAGTTCATTCCTGGGGTAATGCCCTGACATTTCCTATTGCTATTTCCTTGCATTTTTGACACTGTGCTATGAAGGACGATTATTTTTATATTATTTATTCACCTGAAATCTATACACAGCCTTTCTTTCTTCAGTACTTTGAAACCTAGAGGTTTTGGTTTTGTTTTCGGTTTTGAAAAAAAGAATGGTAATGTATTTTATACATTAAATTGTAGGGTTTTTAAAACACTCTAATCTTTATATAGATAGTCTCCTGGTGTGAGAGAGGTCTATTTCTCTGTTTTGCTTAGAATTTGAGAATCAGAATAAGCACAAGTAGAAGAGGAGTAAGAATTATGTACAACTGTATTTTCTTGACAGACCTTTTTGAAAAGTAACAGCAAATTATGTGAATGGCTGAATGAGAATAGCTTTAAGATAAAAAAAAAAAAAAAAAAAAAAAAAAAAAAGAAACAATAGCAAGTCCAGAGGCAGGACTCTGCACTTGTCCTTGTTGAACCTCATGAGGTTACTCTCTGCCCAACTCTCAAGTCCGTTGAGATCCCACTGAACGGCAGCACAGCCTTCTGGGGAATCAGCCAGTCTTCCCAGTTTGGTGCCATCAGGGAACTTGCTGAGGGTACACTCTGTCCCCTCATCCAGGTCATTGATGAAGATGTTGAAGAAAACTGGCCCCAGAACCGATCCCTGTGGAACTCTACTGGCCACAGGCCCTCTGGGCTCTGTCATTCAGCCTGCTCATCCAAGCCACACTGCCTGAGCTTTCTGATGAGGATGTTATGGGAGACAGTGTCAAAAGCCTTGCTGAAGTCAAGGTAGATGACATACAGTGCTCTCCCCTCATCTAGCCAGCCAGTTCTGCTCTCATAGATCAAACAAGATTTCCCCTTGAATCCATGTTGACTCCATCTTTTCCTTCATATATTTAGTAACAAAAATCAGAATAATTTCTTCCATCACCTTTCCAGGGTTGGAGGAGAGGCTGACTGGCCTGTAGGTTCCTGTGTCATGTGACATTGGCCTTTCTCCAGTCCTCAGGCACCTCGCCTGTCCTCCATGAATGTTCAAAAATGATGGAGAGCAGCTTAGCAACCACAATCAGGCAGCTCCCTGAGCATTCTTGGGTGCATCCCATCAGGTTCCATTGACTGATGACTGCCAAGCTTGTCCAACAAGTCTTTAACTTCTTCGTCATCTACCCAGGGCAAGTCGTCTTTTTTCCAGACCATCCTACTGTCCTTGCTGGACTGTGCTCCCTGAGGCTGGCCTTGTCTGTTAGGACCAAAGCCAAGAAAGCATTCAGTAGTTTGGCCTTCTCTACATCCTCTGTCATTAGGGCACCCTCTGGGTTCAGCAGCGAGCCTACATTCTCCCTGATCTTCATTTTGCGGCTGATGTACTGGAAAAAAAAAACCTCTTCTTATTTTGCTTTACTTTCTTGGCCAGATTTAATTCTAAAAGGGCTTTAGCCTTCCTGTTTGCACACAGTGACTATGGATGCGAGGAAGGAAGTCTGAGACATTGGTGGAGGTGATGACGAAGCAACTCAGACAGTGTAGTGCCAAGAATGAAACTTGACTGCTGCTATGTAACAGCCTATCTCTGATTCTCTTTAAAGGGATGAAAAGGCACTTATATGCAGTAAGTCATCCTTCTCTAAAACGGACATCTAAAAGAGACCAGATCAATTAAGGTCTAGAAAAATCCTGCTTTTCCCTATTGATCATAAAAAGTCATCCTATATAGTTTAGATAGAAATTTTCATTTTGCATATGCTGTCTAAAGACATTCAAGAGATATCCTTCTCTGTCCATATTGAACTTCACATTCAAGCTAGCTCAGGTTTCTCCACAGTCCTCCATTACAATACTTAGTACTTTGCTCAGCATAACTAAAAAATAGGCTGGTGAGTAGTCCTGAAGACCCCAATTAGTTTTTTGTCTTTTCCATCCTTCCTCTACAGAGAGCAACTCTGTTGTAATCACATTTACAATTGAATAGGTACTTCACACTCTTATGAGTTAAATTATTTATCTCTTAAAAAATATCGGCAGACAAATCTTGAGTTTTAATGTTGACACTTCTCTTGGGAAGCAGGAAGGAAGAGATCAGGACGATATCACAGTGCCAATTAATGAGGCCAAGCCTTCAAGTAGAACATTCATTAGGTTATGTGATAGTCTCTGCAAGCTGTTCAGAAATGCAGTCCAAAGCATATTTAATGGTACAGCAATACTTTCCAAAATTTTGAGAATGACTGAAGAAAAAGGAAAATTATGTGATAGAAATGCAGCACTTTCAAACAGCCTCTCCCTTTCTCTTTGTAGAATAATAGTGTGAAGCCAACTCAGTAGATGTAAGGTCAGGATGAGTTTTGACCTCTGTTGAGTTTCCCACATTATTAGCAGAGCAATAGACAAGAATAGAAAAGACATTAATGAAAGGATGCCCTTTCATTCTGTTGTTTCCACTATTATAAACAAATGACTAATAACCTAATTTTTCCCTTAGTTTGGTATATTGAACAGAAAAGAACAAGTGAAACAAAAGATGCAGAGAGAAAAAGAAACATGTGTGAAAGCAGTAATGGAAAGAAATCAGTGCCCTTTGCATTATCTTCCGAATGTTGGAAAAAATATTCCTGTCCAATGAATTCCTGTCTTCATTGGCAAAACATGAACTGTAAAAAGGTTTTGCTTCAGAAAGTACATGGTGTTTCAGGTTATGGAAGTATTTCACTGTACCTTACAAGGAATTTAAAGCCGTAAGGGATGGGACATAAAATATGTCCCTATAGTGAACTCAGTAACCTCAGCTATAAGCTAAAGCACTTTTCAATAGATATAAATATGGATGCACCACCAGTAAAAATCATGTGAAACTGAAATACCAACAATGCCAGAGGCCATTGCAATGGCAGGGAATCAATTGGATAAAATATATCTTGATGAGCTTACAGAGCACATGTATCCTATACTGCTGAGTCTCAACCAGCGTTACCTAAGGGAAATTCCTTACTGACACTAAATCTTGAAATGTTTGATCTTGGGCATGTGAACAAGAGATAGCACCCAAGGATATAAAAAAGAAAACATTAATTTCACCCTTTTGGAGAACCAATCTACCTAACTAGTCTCTCATTTCTGTCAAATGATTCAGTGAGTGAAAGTATGTGTGTGTGTATATATATATATATACACATTGACGTTTATTTCTTATATGTACATTTATAGGAAAAAAATATCTAGACTATAGCAAGTCAAATTTGTGTGCAGATGGGATAAAGGAAGAGAAAACTCCCAGTCTTACGTCACACAACCTTCCTTGTTTGGAGAGTTTTGAGGACTATGAGGACCTATTTTTTCTTTATCTGTTTTATCAATTGCTACTATATGCCAGTATTAATACTTTCATGTGAACTTGTTGAATTAACCCCCTTAAGTTGTGAAGAAAGAGGAACATCTTATCTCTGAGGCAAAATCCCCTTCTTTCTTTAAACCTGCTTCCTAGTCAGTTAGAGATCCTCTCTAATATTTTAAATCTTTTTTTTTTGCTTGAGACTTATTTATTAATCCTTAGTGGCCCATGCAGTAGATTTTTAGAAACGTTTTAATAAATTATGTTCAGTGAGGAGGGTTAGTGTCCATGTGAATTTCAGCATCCTGTAGGGGATAGCCTATAAAAAGAGGAAGATCTGATAGTAATAATTATTACCATTCCAGAGCTTACCTACCTGGCTTAGTTACAACATTTCAAACAACATTTTTCCCTATTGTCTCAAATTTTTCATTTTTCTTCATTGAATTCTTTATAGGAACTTTTAATCAGTATTTTTGTGTTAAGAAATGTGCATTATTGACATAATTATTTGTAAAAATATGAATTATTGTATAACTGATGTATGAAAGAAACAGATCCACTTTCTGGCTAGGTCGACTTGGAGAGGAAAAATCATTTCTTACCATTATTGGTATAATATGATCCAAACCCAGGGCAATCTCTCACTCTCTCTAAATGTTTGATACTGAACTCTTTGGCACTTACTGAGTTTTCAGTAATTGATCATTTATCAATTAATCATCTCTCTGTGGATTGTTTTAAATAATTTCAATCGGTTTTATGTGAAACTTTCTGGTTTTGTACGTAACGACATTGTTTCCCTTTCAGCTTGGGAGAGGTAAGTAATTGATGTTTTCTAGTTGAAAGAAGCCCAAATATCAAAGAAAAACCTAACTGATGGTGATAAAAGTTCTTTTGTGCAGAAATTAAACAAAACTCTTTGTATTTCCCCTGGTTTGCTTAAAATGCTGTCTGTATCCTTTTCTGGCACCTATGACAGAACTCAGCTTAGGTTTGTGGAAAGCTTTGTGAACCTTAATGGAGCTATCAGTAAACATAACTTCAGTTTAGGTTTCATAGCAGAGCCAATTTTTGTACTAAGTTACTTCTGAAATATGACAGTGAAAGAAGATACTCTGACCTTTGTCTTATTTATTAAAAAGATCACAATTGTTCCAATCTTTTTGATGGCTTTTTCAGGTGAAAAACTTTCCTAATGGTATTCTGGGTTGGGTATGAATTTATGTGCTTTCTCTGCTGAATGTGGGAAAATGTTTATTCCTCTTCTGCTCAGCTGCAGAAACTTCCAGGTAGCTACAGAAGGATGTCATCCTAAAAGTAATGCTTCATTCACTTGGGCTTAAGAGATTTTTATTTATAATGCACTATAAATGCATTTATTCATTTATTTGCATTTCCCCAAACGGAATGTTTCTTAAAATAGATAACATAAAGTGTGTGTAAGATGATGAGATATGCATCTTTGGTGTTCATCCAGCTATCGTTCTTCGCCCTACTGATGGTGGCAGTTGCCACCTTAGGTTAATAGTTATAAAGTGCTCAGGGATCCCTCCATATAAAAAATATGATGTAAAAAATGAAAAAGCTATCATTGCTGATAATATGCCCTTCCTGAATACTTACTCTGCCTCAGCAATAATATACTGAGAAATAAGTTGTTCTAAAATTTGGCTTAATATAAGAATTAATTAACTTTCAAAATCAATTTCTGGTCAAGGAGAACACTTGGGGGTTCCAGGCAGGATTGCTTGCTGGAGACTGGCAAAGAAGCTCCCTATATGCTTAATTGGAAACACTTTGCCAACTCATCACTGTTTGCCCATTAGGCTCAGGTTGAAAAAGCAGAGCAGGAAAGCTGTCAAAACAAAACCACTTCTTATATCCAAGCCAGTGACTTTATTTTAGAGTGAAGCTAGCCAGGGGGAAAAAGTTCATGACCCCACAATAAAAAATAGCTAACAAGAACAAGACTAATTATTTATTTTTCCTTACTCCTCCAGTGCTGAATCTCAGTCAAGATGCCAGTTTAGAGAATATTGTATCGTATTAAAAAAAAAAAAAAAAAAGTAAAATCAAATTAGAGAGTCTGTTTGTAGCATGCAGGATTTTTTTCCATTCCTCAGACTGTAGTATAGTCTGTGGACTGGTTATTTGCAGTTATTATTTGACTTAGTAACAAAGTCAAATGATGTAGGAGTTTGCCCTTGATAAGGTGCACTGAGGGGCTGGGCTATTTCCATTCACGTTAATGGAAAAAATGTTCAAGAATCACCCACACATCAGTGGAAAACCACATACTTTAACCTATCAAATGCTTTATATTCCAGTATCACAAACTTAATTTGGTCTTTTCATATTTGAAGGGTTACTTCCTCTTAAATACGCAGAACATGAATGATTCGTTCACTAATTCTTAGTTTGATGTAGATTCTGATGAGAAATGGGCAATGTTGGTTTTGGTTTGTATTTGCTTTTCTTTAGTGAAACTGTTGAAAGATCTTGTGAGGAACCTCACTGAAATTTGTAAAGAGTGCTTGTGAGTCTGTCCAGACACTGTAGTTCAATTGCGCATTCCATTAAATAGCTGGAAAAGTTTTTGACATGGTAGAAACCTGTACTACCTAGCATTCTACCAAATAATTTATGAGCTTATTTTGAGAGGTAGCATGAACTGAGGACCATTGTCAAACAATATTCTAGGTGCAACCATTTTGTTTTGAATGACAGGATTGTTTAATAGTGTTCACTCAAACTGTTTCTTGACAGGTGATTTAGAGGCAGTTTAATTATACTAGCATAGATTTAGTCTCTCTGTTACATAATCTATGTGGTTCCTAAGACTGGTTGCATCCTGTTGTCACTAATCACGTCTTCCTTCAAGAAACTTTTAGAGAGGCTAAAAGTGTCTTTCCAGAATAAATTACAGGTTCTTCACTGAGTTGAATCTTCTTCCCAAACCCTAAAATGATAAATATTATGAGTGAATGAGTGAGTACTTTTCTATTAGGCTTAAGATTAAGAAAAGCAACTTATTTCACTCCCTCACCCAAGAGGCATAGAAGGACAGAGTTCTGTATAACTGATGGATAGACAACCTTTCTTTCAAATGAGTTTCTTGAATTTTTGTTCTGGATGAACCATAAAGATGATAATTATTATTTGTATATGACAACAGCCATAGTTACTTCAAAATCACTGACCAAGAAATGATGGGTTCTGTGTTAAGCCCCAGAGTAATTTATTCTCTACATTACCCATTTGAACAAAATTTAATATTATGCGAAGGCTTGGCTACCAGTGATGGTCTGAGGAGCTGTGGTTTTAAACTCTATGGAATCCACAGGGTGTTGCTGTAAATTTATCTGTTAATGCTTTACTCTAAAAAAGGACTAAATGTTGAAAGTTTATGACCTGCTCTATCTCCAGCAGCTTGAGGCTTTTCATTTACATATTTCTTACACATACTGCAGCAAAAGAAAACACACTTCTAAATAGCTTTTTTTGCTTCCCCTCTCTTTTTTTCCCCACTGTGGTTCTCTGAAAGGTTAGGTTTGACAATAGGAATATAGTCACAGATACTCTAGGCAACAAATGAGAAATGTTCTTTTGTGACCTTAATGTTGGCAAGTGATAATAACCAGTGAACCATGAAATACTGCTGCAATATTGTTCATGACTTTTCTGTTTTCTAAGATTAATTTTATGTTCTGAAACGAAGTGACAATCATTTATTATTCTGTTTTACATAGCTTCCACTGGGAAGCAAATATGAAAAGCTTAATTTTCTAGTCCACTTGCAGCAGTGTTCCTAGTGAAGAATCAGATATATGCTTAAATATTCCTTGTCTAATGTATACAATATAATCCTTTTGTTTAGGCTTAGTCAGAAATGCCTGGTTTAGGATAGAGTCAGCTAACTTTTAAAAGTGGAAATTACTTTTCTCTCCTAGAGGTTAAATAGTTATAGTACTAATTATTAAAACACTATGGATGTGAACTTTGCAAGAATATTTAATTTTGAGCTATTGTTTTCTGAGAACATATCATACTTTCCTCAAGAAACATTTTCCCTTTTCTCCAAATCATGATTTCTTTATAATGCAGCAAATAAGAATCTAGCCACCTAAAAATTCTTCCTGCCAGCAATTTTTATTCTACAAGTAGATTAGAATAACATTTTCATCAGAGGAAGCAGATACAGTTATCATCAAACCTAGTTCACCTTTCCACGTACATCATTATCTTTTTGTCCATAGGCTGTTCGTAAGCAAACAATTTTAGGGCTTGATAGTGCAAGTCTTACTCATCTTGAGTAGCACTTACCCGTATCAATGCTTCCATTTACTTCAGTAATATTGCTGCTCTGAAATATATCAGGTGAGTAAAGCCAGGAAAAAGAAAATCCTTTAATTTCAAGGTCAAATGAATGAAGGAAAGTAAATAGCAATGTCTTTAAAGTTAACGTGGTCTGACTTTTTTCTTCAAAGCATGTGTGTGGTTATGTGTTAGGATATACTTATTTAACTAATTAAAGGCTTGATTTTCAGAGGGGCTGAACACCAATAATTTTTATTACTGTTAAATTTCTCAGTAAGGTATTTCAAGAAGATAAACACTGTTCAGACATAGTTTATCTGGAATAAGATTCATTTAAAATGCAATTGGAATGCCTTCTGGACAGTGAAAGAGTTTCCAAATCTGGGTACATAAAATTACACACTGGATCTTTTGTTTGGCCATCTCAGTTAAAGCAGTCTGGTTTCAAAAGTAGCTGGATGGATTTAAAACAAATTTTCTGCACTTTTGGACATCAGACCAGAACTAGTAGTATTACTTAAGCACAGGATGACGTGCTTGGCATCAATGACCGCCAGCAGAAAAATATTATGTATGTGTACACTATGAGTGGGGGCCAAAGAAAAGGGGCTATGGTGCACCCATATGGAACACTGTGCTCCCAGTGTCTCTTGCACTGACTGTTATTAACTGGTAGATGAAACAATTGTTAATAAGTCTGAAGTCTGAAAATAAACAGATTAAAAAGAAATCCTCTGTGTTAATATTCTGATAAGTAGCCTAACTCCAAGGTGACGTGCTGTAACATGACTCAGTTGGTTTCCAGCTGTTCACACATCACAGGCTGTTGTTTCCTGGTTTAACAATAATCCATTTTCTGGAATGTTCTGATTAGATAATTGTTAAAAGCAAAAGTAAAATGTAAGGTTCACTACTATTAGTTACTGAAGTTTCAGATGCCAGGAATTAGATACCATGCTGCTGTCACAAGATGTGCAATAAATAGTTTTTGTGTTAAGAGCCAGAGATTACTTTTGTTCGAGACAGCTCTACTCATTACAGCTCTACTTGAGGAGACTTCTTGAAGATTCATAGAAAAGCCCAAGCTAAAACTAAATAGAAAGCCGGTATCCTAGTGGGATTTAAAACAAATAGAAGATAAAGGACCCTTCTGTTATCTACTGAAATGGCCACAACTTGAAGTGGATAATTTACTGAATTGCATTTCATTTCCTTGTAATATAGTACATGACATACAAGCAAGATTAGGTGCTGAGACTCAGAAGCAACGAAACAGAAGTCTGTGGGTGCTCAGTGTATATTTATAAATTTATTTAAAATGTGTTTTACCCAAGATTTTTTTTTTTAAAGGCTGTATACTGTTATTCAGAAAACAGTTTTATGGTGTGATCAGGGATTAAGCAATCATGGCATGCAGTGGTTATATCTGAACTACTCAATTTTTACTATGTAATTCAGTAAGTCTTCCATAGAGGAAACGTATGCAAGAGTGACTAATAAATGTATGGAGAATATTAATTTTTTTTCTCTAAAGTTATTAAAATTGTCATAGATAGAAGCACAGCATAAAGGACAGTTTTGGAGGCTGAGAGCTCATTAAGAAACAGAGACTAATGAAAAAGAAGGGAAGTACTGGCCTATCTATCTACATTTTCCCGTTCATATTAAGATAATGTTCCTGCTTGTTTCTGTATCTTACAACAATTTATGTTGGCATAAAAGCTTGCAAATGTTCAGCATAGGATATGTGAAGAGTGGAACTGATTGACTCAAGGGAAACTTTCACGTAAGTCGGATGAAATGTAGTTTTATCTCAAAGTGTTTAAGTCTTCAGATAGGTTCTCAAATGTCTCTAGTTCATTGAAGCTCTGTTCTGGAACTCATGTCCATTTTGGGGGTGGTTGTAGCCCTTCAACTGTTGAATCATTTGCTCACTTTGAAACTTTCATCCTACCGTGGTATATAATACCCATCATCATTCCTGATCCTCTCACACATAAAAATGTCAGTAGGAGTTTTGTACATACAGTCATGTTGTAATAGCAGATATCATTTGACTGTACATGGATAGCACATAGCCAGATTCTGAATAATGTATCAAAGAAAATATTTTACCTTTATTATTTGAAAATCTACTTTTTTGTTACTGGTTTTAATTAGTTCTGTACTGTACATTCTCTGCATAAAAATTCCAACCCTCAGCAAACAACAGTTGAAAACTAATTGAAGGATTGATTTCCTGCTCCAATTTTAATGATTTATATAGATTTTTTTTTCTAGTATATAAAATTGTTGTACTTACACTTGAACAAAAAGTGAAGTAGGATCAGGAAATTATTGCATTTCCTCAGCTAGAGATATTTTTTTTCTTTCTCTTGGGAAGCAATAAGTTACATTTTGCTAGAAATAAACAGATTTCTCTGAATGGCAAATGGAACTTGTTTGTCACAGCAGCAGGCAGAACTGAAGGTCAGAGCAGAAACTCCGGCTGCTGTGACACATTTTCATGAGCTGGATCATCTCTTTGTGATTGACAAAGCTGACACTTGCAAGAAAGGGAGTGAGGGTGAAGGGGCAGCATATTTCCTCATGGTTCTGGGGAAAGGGGAGAAAGTAAAAGAGGGACTGATAGTAAGGCCTTCTAAGCACAAATTTAACATCATAAAAAAGTAAACAGCTGGCTAAGTGGCAGAGCCCAAGGCTGAGCCCTCCGAAGGGCAGGTGGAAGAACAGATGCTTTCCAGTGGACTTTAATCAGCTCTTGTTCTAGTGGCTTTCTCTGTCACCTGCTGAGGTTAAGGGCCTTAATTTTTTAATGGAAATGCGAGGGAACAAAAGAGTTCCATGGTACTTGGGAATGAAGAAGAAGAGTATTTGCCATCAAAATAAATATATTAAGAAGAGATGTGTCAGTCAGATTCACTAGAAGATGAAATGATCCAGACTAAAATCTTCCAGGAGAGTGAAATGAACTTGCAGTGCATCTTGAAATCACCAAACACTGTCTTGAAAGGTCAGATTCTTTGTGTTTCTTTGATTTCACAGTGAGATATTCATTTATCTTTCTGGTGATACATCTCCTTGCATAGGAGAATCAACAGACCTCTTCTGTTTCAACATCATTAGACTTTTTTTGACATGCCAATTATATATATAGACTGGAGAAATATGATCTGGAATAAGCTATTGTTTCATGAATTTCTATAAAACTAATCAGAGAGCAGGGGTTGGTGTCTCATTGTCTGTGTGAATGCATATAGATACTAATGTGAGAGAAGGGGTAAGCACAATGAAGGACAGAATTAGAGTTCAAGATTATAACACACACACCCCTCAGCTGCATTTGATAGGATTCACTTCCAATGCTTCCTTTCCATGATCTCATATGATGACATTCAACAGTTACATCCCCTTTTGCTGCAGGCATTAACTAGAAAACATGTGACCTTATCCATCACTATTACTCTGTCCTAATCCTCCTTTCAGGATGGAGAATTAAATCTTCTCCCATATTTGCTGGTCCCATCATTATCCTATCTAATTACTTCCTCCAATGGTTTCTATGAATAATTTTAGTAACTTCCAACCTTAAATGTCTGTTTCTTTAAGGATATCAAAGAAGAAGAACTATGCAGGAGGTGGCTATTATTTTTTTTCTCTCTGACATCTTTTACTATAGCCATTATTACTTGGACAACTTTTCCTACTGTATCTTGAGTTATTCTCTGGAAGAGGAGAGATTATAGAAGACCATATTTGTGGAGAGTTGAGGGTTATTTTTGAGACTCACATAGCAAGACAGAATAAGAGATGGAAGTGAAGATTGAAATGTTTTTTAGCATCTGTGAGTTCCACACCATCAGTGAGCTTCAAAGCCTCTCATACCTGTTCTGCTCCTATAGCTACCTATATCTGCTACCTCCAGAGCTTGTTGAACTCGGCGTATTCACCTTTTGACTTCAGTGAGGCTTGAATCATGTCAGTGCACTTTAAAATTTGGTTCCTTTCTAGATTATCCTGCAGTTTTTTCACAGCACACTTTTTGTCATTGTTATTTGCCATTAGTTATGAACCCTAAGAACCAGCAACATCAGTAAAATAAGACTAACTGCTGAGACTAGGGGCTAGCTGTCCGATGCAAACTCAGTTGTGAAATATGCTTCTAATGCTGTTCACCAATACCAGACTCCTCCTGTAAATCTTAATAAGGTCTGAAATCTGGCAAAGAGGGATACCCTTGGGAGAGCTTTAATGATTTGACAGTACTGAACATGTGTAGAGGACAAGCAGAATGTTTTGTTTCCAGACTTGTAAAATCTAAAGCATTATGGAGTCTTGTCAAGTTACAGACTTTATATGCTATAAATAAGGATAATGAGGCATTGAAAACAGAGGCAGAGTCTCTGAAAATCTTTGTTAGAAAGGCAAATATTTCTTTGCATCGTTAATCCAAAATTTCACATAATGATGTTAGAACAGGAAATTTACAAGTGACAGGAGGTCAAGGCTTTGTTGATATACTTGCTTACATTTTGGTTTTGCAGGTACAAGGATCAACTTCTATACTATGAAAGAACTCCAGATATGCTTCTATATCAGAGATTATGTTTCTTTCTCCACTAGTCAATTTACTTTCTGAAACATCATACAATATAATCTCAATGCTTCCCTGGTGAATCATAACTTTTTATTACTGTCTTTTTTAAAAAAGTATTTTATAAGGGCCTTGTTTTGTCATTTAGTCTTTTTGTCAAGGTAGAGTTATGCATATTCCTCAGACAGCTTCTTTTTGCAACTCTGATTCTTCATTGCAATTGTGATACCACAAAATAGAATTTTCTAAAATTGGAGAACAAGCTGATATACTTCTTCCAGCAGAGCTGCAGGCTATTTTTCATGATTGCACATATATTGTGTTGATTATGATGAAGCCAAAAGATTTTTAAATAGGATTAAAAAAAAAGGGAAAGAAGGAGAGAAGAAAACAATAGTCTGGCTTCTGCAGCCTGGCAGAAGCTCCTGAAAGAGATTAAAGATGAACATGTCATATGAAGTTGTTATTATTCTGATTTATATGGAGGTGGTGATCAATTACTGATCAATTGCTTTGATATTTTCCTTTTTAAAAAGATTTGTCAATAATATAGTTGTGTAACAAAACATGAAACATTTTGATGCATGTGACTACTTTTGTATATTCAAATTTTTTGATTATGGAATATTACTGCATTGTAACTACTATAACTTATTAAACAACACCTGGCATTCAGAGTTCTCCTAATGGCTCAATAAGACAAGCACGTTTGCTGATGAATATAGGGAGAAACTCAGGTACCAAAGGGTAAAGGTGTACTAAGCAAACTAGAGGTAGAATAAATGGAATAATAGAGATGTCGTCTCTTTCAAGACAAGGACAATTCTATTTGTTAAAGGGATGGATGCCTTTCTTTGTACTTTGTTTCCTTTGTGATTCTCATTACATGTGATTTGTGCAGATCCAACAAACTACTGTGCAACCCCAGTTCCTTGTAGTCTTTGTGTTGGTAGAGGTTTGTGTTTACAGGTTTGTCCACAGCAAGCCAGGTTAGACCACAAGCTACAGCAAGAATTATTATAATTTCCTGGGGTTCAGAGAAGAACAATATTATGGCATGCAATTCAGCTGTCGTAACTGCCACTCATTCTTTATTCCATTAGATTATTTAATTTTTCCAGTCTCCATTTGTTACAGTTAGCCTTTAACAAAAAAGGTTTCCCCTTGCCTCTGGCCTCCAAAAAAACGCTATACAAGGTTTCAGCAGTGTTTGCTTCAGAAGAGGGACCCAAGGAAGATATTGGGAAATTGTAATTTCTGGTGAGAGTTTTTAAAATAGATCACATTTACAAGAACTAACTCCAACATTAATATGAGTTAGCTTTTAAAGAGATTCTATTAAATTGCATTAAATTCAACTGCTAACATCCTTTCTGAGAGTAAAAATGTTAGTTTTAATTAGTTCACAAAATTGAAAAAAAAATAAATAGAAACAAGCCCACCTCCCTTCTTCTTAGGAGTGTTCACAAATACACGTCAGCTAATCCACTTTCAAGTCACACTTTTAGTTAAGTCAGGTTCATTTTCCTGATTGCCCCTATTTAGACAGGTCTTTGGAAATGGGCTCCAGTTGCAAAGCTTGGGCTAGGCTGTGAATGTAAATTAGTGAACTCTAAGCCTGCTTTTGAGATCCTGCCTGGGTCAGGCCAACATAGCTTTGCCCAGTTAACCTCTTTTACCCTTCAGCAGCAATGTCTTTAACATTATTTTACAGTTATTAATGCTGCTCCTTTCTGTAACTTTTTGAGCAAAAAAGACACTGGGCTCTTCTGAGGTAAAGCCCAGCAGTGGCTAATAGCAGGGCTAGTGGCTCTGCTGCTGAGGAAAATAGCAGTGACAGCAAGAAACACAGATAAAATTGACACTGAGACTCTGACACAGTAAAGATTAGTTTCCAGTGAAAATTACTCCCTCGTGTAAGCCAGCAGCGAGACTGTCAGGAGGAACCTGCCACCAACATCTCCCCCATGGAAAGAGTAACCAGGGAGTTTTAGTGTTTTGTTTGTTTGTTTGCTTTTGGTGGTTTGTTTGGTCGTTGGTTTTGTTGTTGTTTTTTTGGGCAGGTGAAGCTGATAGTCTACCTCTGCCTCTCAGAGGTTCAAATCTGGCATTTCAAATCCATATTTTCATTGCACCAGACACTTCCAGCCAATGCAGATCACTAGTGTCAGCAGAACCTAGCTCTCTCACAAAGTCCTCTGCACTTTTTTCACAGGCAAATACGTGGTCTGTGAGTACCAGTTGCCAATTTGCAAGGCGAGACACCTCTTCACCTGCATTCAGTCCTGGCTCAGCCTTTGTTCTTGTGATTGTGCAGCATGTCAAGGGGTCAAGGGCAGAGGTTTTATAAGAGACCATCTGAAGCACTCCTAGAAAAAAAAAGTGCTAGGACATGTGAAAGAGAGGAACTACGACTGTTTGTACAAGAAATTGCATGGATGCGGGCAAGATCTTAGCTTAAAAATAGAAAAAGATTAAAGACACAGGAAGATTTTATGTTTTCCATGAGAAATGGAGAGAGGAGCATTGCTGCTGTTGATCTGAGGAATCTCTAGATTTTTCTTTTGAGAATGGGTTTTGATTCACATTTCTGTCCTGCAAGATTTCAGGTTGAAAGGGCAGCAGACAACTTAAGACCAAAGTGTTCTTTCCTGGGATAATGTGGATTATGCTCAGAAACAGGCATCTTCCTGTCCTTAATTCTGCTCAATTGTAACCAACTCCTCTGACTAAAGGTAGACTGTTCAACAGAGCATCTGAATCACACCATAGCAGTACATCCCGGTAATAATTTAAATATAAAAGGGATTTAGGATGACTAGCTCTATCCAAGCATAGGTACTACAGGTGAGATAACTCATATTGCCTGTGATTAGCTCTGGAGACTTGGTAAGATGTAACCAATTCCCAAAGTTGCTCTGAGTGCAAGAATAGCAATGGTAACTCCTGTGTGATTCCATACATGCGTGAAGTTAAATGTGTACTACCTGCACAATTGCAACCCTGTATTAAAGCTGTGGGAAAAGTCCACATGGCATATCAGTACAATGTTTTGTTTCACCATGTGAAGGTATAATGTTTGGGATCTTCTGGCATTGCATTCCTTGAGTTCAGTTTGATGATGGGTGCAGGCCAGACCTGTGCTGCCACTATTATTTCTTCTGCGGTTTACTTGCATTAAAGCTGCTTTTAGACCATATCAGATGCTCTTTTGTGATGGGTATCGTTATCTGTCCCGATGGGTCCATTTCATAGATATAAGTCTGAAAAGAAGAATGATTAACTGAATGAGAACTGAGTATATTATGAGGGTGAGAAGCTTGTGGTAGAGTTGACTCTGAAAATTTCATAATTAGTAATTATTTCCTGCTCTGATGACCTAGAAGCTGAATCATTTAAAAACAAATCACAGTGATACAGCTGATCCATTTTGATGCTAATATTAAATGTCATTCTGGCTCAAAATACAACACACAATATGATTATAAAAACCTGTCCAAACATCTTTGTATTACAATAATATACATAACTGTTTTTCAGGGAGAGAATGAATGTGGTTTAGCCTCCGGAGCCTGTAGAATGGCCTAGTCTGATTGAATGATCAATATAAATAGTACTGATAAATAAATGCAAGCATGGTTATAGATACATTACCTGATTGTTCTCAGTGGGTTTTGACACTGATCTTGATTTTTTTCCCTCTGACAACAGTCTAATTACATGCATTTTATTCAGTTCATTGATGGATTTACTATTAAATTTCTTAGTCCTTTCATACAGTCTCAGAATTCCAGCCTATCTCCCTATCTGTTACATACTGACATGAAGACAAGTTTGCTTTTGCTGTTACTCTTCGTTTCACTGATTTAGCCCTCTGCATTTCATTCTGAGACTTACAGAAATGATGTGAGCAGAAGGTGATTTAAAGAATATGGGAAGAAAAAGACACAACTATAATGCACTGATAAAAAGAAAATGAAAGGCAGAGCAAAAAAGGCATCTGGAGATATTTTCTTATATAAAGTACCATAAACTAGGGTGTAAATTGCCTTATAAATTTAATCTATAAAAAGCCATTAAAAGTTTCTTCTTCAATTGGAAAAATACAAAGGTTTTCCTAGTATTTTACACTTTCAGAGATTGATCCTTTATGGATTTGAAAACAAGATTTGGGCAGAAGGACCAGATTTCTTTTTAATAAGATCTGAAATTCTGGATAGTCTCCTGCTTTAGTTACTAAATCCTTAGTGCTCAGCAGAGCTGCTGTTCTGGCTCAGTCACATATTTCCTATTCAGAAGTAGTTTAATGTTTTTCTGCTTCTGTTTTTCCTTTGTAGGACAGAGACAAATTTTTTCATTTCTCACCTTTTTAACCCTAATTTATTTATATTTTAAATCGTACATGCAAGGAGAGTCTTTGACTATTAATTTCATAATGAACAACATCTACCTGTAGTAGAGCTTAAAGATGCTTCCACAGTAACAAAAATAGTCATAGAAATGGCAAGAGATTTTCACTAATTTGAGATTTTTTTTAAGCAATTGTTTAGGGAATCTCATGATTTAATCTGTGTGTAATGTTAACATAAAGATTTAATCATTATGTGAAATGTTTGTGTATGTGTGAGTACAGTAGACGTGTACATATTTATTAAAATATGATGTCTGACCATGCATGTGCAAATTTCCAGTCCTTATGGAGAAAACCTGAAAAGGTATTTTTTGTTCCTCCCTGAGACTCAAACATCAGAATGAATTTGAAATAATTCCCCAAATATAATTTTCCAGGTCTCACAAATGTAGAGCAGATCCCATTTTCTGAGCATCGTGTATCAGTTCAGAGCATAACCTCTCTTAATTCACAGCTGGCAGCCAAACCTATCTTCTTTTTCTCACCTACCTCAGGGAGGAAGACTAGAATACGCAGAGAAAGCATAATGAATAAGAAGATTTCATTGCATTTCTCTCTCCAGAAAGATTTATAGCTCAGTAGTGTTCCTCTCCGAGAGCAGTTGAACTTGCCTTTTCCTAGACTATACATGCTTATTTTGTGCTTATTTGGATGTTTTCCAAAGGGAAATTATATGATGTCTTTCATTGCAATAGTTTTGTGTGTGTGTATATATGTATATGTAAAACAAAATCTCACAGCTTTTCAATTTAACTGTGATAATAAACAACTGCAGATGTTAAGCTGGTTACTGTTTGGGGTTTTATCTTTAATCTATGAAAATAAACTTATGACAGTAGCTGCTGCCTCTTCCTGACTCAGTGATTTAGCATCTCAGGAAATGCTTGCTTACAGAACTCTGTTCTTAGCTACGTGGAAGTGATGGTATGTTGGAATGAGATGTCATAGGGGACTTTCTTTGTTGTGTGTTGAAAAACATAAAGTAAACTAAATAATTTATTTGAAATATATCAGTGAAGAATAAACAAGTTAAAGGATAACCAAATTAAGAAGTTAAACAAGTGAAAGTAAAGGTAGTTCTCATATCCAGGCTCTAATCCTTTGGGGAAAAAAATTAGCCATGTATGTTTTACCAAAAAGAAACACCATTTCAGATGATCTTTATACTTCTCAGTTCCCTTTTCTTAGGACAGGCCCACATATCTAAACAGATTTCAATAGCCCACAAATAATTTCCTAAGCCAGAACTCAATACCATAATCAAAATACCAACTTTTAACACTTCTCCAAAGGGTTACTATCTCCTTCACTCTGGCTTTAGAAGCATTGATGTCTCTGATAAGACAGAAAAGTTTCATTTCACAGCCAGGAAATGAAAGTCTTTACTGAATGTGACAGCAAATTTTTTGTAGAAAGTTAATATTCAACTACTAAGAAATCACTTTGTGAATGGAAGACTCTATGAGGATTTATAGGACATAGTTCAAACCTTGATACATAACCTTTTATGCACTGAAAATATATGTTTCATACAAACAGACACTCTGAGAACCCATCTTTAAATATTTAATAATGTGACAACAATATGTGAACCTTACTCTTGATGGAGAACAGACACAATGAGATCCAATTAACTTTGGGGTGATGGTAGTTTTGGTTTACTGGGATTGAGGGACAGTGTGATAACAATACAGGAATAAAATCCCTGTGAATGGCTCTCAGGGGAACTTT
Organism: Urocolius indicus; assembly: GCA_013401255.1. NCBI lineage: Eukaryota > Metazoa > Chordata > Aves > Coliiformes > Coliidae > Urocolius > Urocolius indicus. The sequence goes on from WBNH01000562.1 coordinate 281,493, forward strand.
TGACTTATCATCATTTTGAAGATTTGAGCAAAGAAAAATACATAGTGTTAATCATGGCCATTATACAGTACTACTATCAGCACAGAAATTCCCTTTCATTCATTTAGAAGCATTTCTCATTCTTCTTCAAAACTGATTTCACATGAAAGAGAAGGAGATCCAGGACTTGATCTCTAGAAAAAAGTGCACATAATTTCAGGAATAAAAAGGATATATATTTAAGTACTTCACACATATATGTCCATGTGTTTTCATTGCCAGTATGATTAACTGCATCTGGAGTTACAAGAAACCAGTGTCCAGAAAGTATATGTTTGTGTATAACTGTAAAAAAGGAGTGTACATTTATAATAACTGTGAGTGTGTATTTGTCATACCTGTGTGGGTGATTCAGACTTCTTGCTCTTATCTCACCTTCAGGCCTTTTTAATAGTATTAGCAATAAGATTTGTGTCTTAACTCACTTGCATCTATGTAGGAAACAGTGTTCAATAAGGGGCAAACACTAGCTTGTATATAAAACTACCTGATAAACTGTCCTCTTGCTATGAGCTTTTTTTTCCCCTTTCTTTTGTCCTGATGTAGAAATTTGATCTTTCAAACTAGATTGTGTTCTTTAAAAAGAGGAAACATTTGAGATTTTTCCAGTTCTGTGTAATAGAACTTTATTGCAAAATTAAGACATAACTTGAATGACAGAGGCTTTTAACTAGTACAGTTGGTCAGAAAACTTACATCAACACTGAGATCAGTTGCTTAGATGATGGATTTTCTCTCTGAAATTGTGTCCAGGTCCATTCCAATAACTCAGATGTGCAAGTACTAAGTTGTGAAGCAGACAACTGAAATCTCATAGAGGCAAAAAATGAGAATCCCTAACAGTGTTTCTGAGGTGTTAAAAGGATATTTTTGTTGATAGAACACATGTTGTTCCACAGGTAAAGTGTTGATATCTCTTCAGTTGTGCTTAAAGTTTGTAGGTTTTAATCCCCTTCCCATTCTTGTCTTCAAGCCATGCTGTGTTGTAAGACAATTGAAAAATGCAAAATGGATTTTTAAACATAAATAAGTAGGAATCAGGGATTGTTTTTGTTAATAGAAGTGAAAAAATGAATCAACAGTGGGAGACAAAAGAACAAAATAAGGTTTATTTTTACTGAGGTTATATTTATTTTAGAGAGCTGAACTGATCCTTGTTATCATGTGGTTCATTTTGTTAGTGATTATAATCTAAAAGGTAGTAGAAAGTTTTAGTAATCCATTTTACAAGCAATGTTACTTAATGTTTATGTCTATTATTACATCCTTTCTAGATTTCCTGAAGATTTTCCCAAAGTAGTCTCTTGATGCCTAAATATATCTGTTACTGATAGAAGTTTCAGCGATTCTTTCACACAAATCACTCAACAGTAATGAGCCAAACTTGGAAGTTCAGAGTGTCTCAGTGATATTTTTTTCATATGTCAGATTGATCCTTTCTCCGTTGAACTGATTTTCTGTGGCCTTGCCATTTTCTAAAAATACTGCTCATTCCACCTACTTGGAGTGAAATCCTGGAGTCATTGGAGTCAATTTTTGTCTATTGTAAGAGACTATATCAAAGAGTTTCAAGAGGTTCCTACAAACTATTTTAACTGACTCTACTGACTCTTTTGTTAATGCAGTAAAAGAATTGTAGCATATATAGAGCAAGACTTATTTTTCTCCAAATTGTTTTTCTTAATCCCTGATAACTGGTATTCATGTATGGAGTTTGGTTACTCTGTTGTTAATCAATATTTCAGGTGTTTTACCAGGTACTGAGGAAAATCTATTCTGTCTGCTATTGCTGGAATCTATTTCTTTTTTTTGATCTAGGTACATAAAGTACTATTTCCCATTCTTCTGCAATATAGCTGATTTTAATGAGCTTCTGGTTAGTGTCTCAAAAGACAATGCTTTGTGTTTATTTCAGCTATTTCCTACCCCCTGGAGAGACGTAATCTTCGCTTACATCTAAATGAAGATAAATGTGACTGATTAAGCTGACAATTAGTGTTGTTTTTGGAAATTATCTTTCAAGAGTTTGCAGTTCCTAACCCAGATTCAGGTTCCAGTTGTCTCTGTGGAAAGAAAATGTGGTCTAATATCCAAGGTCAGACTCAGACCTAGAGGCTTAGATGGACTCTATTACTAGGTCTGATGAGGATTTACTGTGTGATATTTGTCAAGACGGTTTATCTCACTGTATCTCCATTGCCTTAAAGTAGCATATTGTTCACCATATCTATTAATGAGCTGTCAAACCTTCTGGATAGAAGGGTTAACATGGAACCTCTGTTTCTCCCTTCTGGATAGCTTATCTGTGCTCAGAGTTGATGTTCCTGCAGTAGGGGAAGAGTTTAAACTGCACTATGTACGTCTTCTTTAGGGTGGTATTCTATGAATTAGGTCCAACTCTAACCCAGCCTTTCATGTTGATGTAAACATGCACTTTCTAGACATGCACTTCTATAATTCTTATTGGAATTTTCCTCTTGACAATGTTTCTGGAGGTTCCTAATGTATTAATTCTGTTTCACTTTTCTGCATCAAGTGTTTCATTTTTTACACAAAGCAAATTCTCTAGGTCACATAAACATCAAATTAATAGAAAGAGAGACCTCCCCTTGTGATAATGAAGAAATTATTGACACTAATTCAAATTCATATTTTCTTTTCAATCTTTGTATAAGATGAATACAACAAAGCTAATTATTTTGACTGGAAGATTTTTTTTCAGGCAGTCAGAGGGGGAAATGTCAGCAAATTTTAGTCACAAAGGTTAGAAGACAAGCTGAACAACAATAAAGCCAGTTTAGAAAGAACTCCAAAGACAAAGTGCTAGCCTTGCTGAATCTGCCTTTACTGCTTACTACCTAAAATTTTATATACTCTAAAGTGAAGATTTAACTAGAGTGTTAAAGACTTATATAAATACTCCCCCAAACTTTCCTTTTTATGTAAGACATCTTTCCATGCTTACAGCCTGCATAGCTTCTACGCAAGGTTTGCTGAAGATTTGCCTGTGTATTATTCAAATGTTGAGTATGTTTGTTCCAGCCTTTTCCCTTGTGAGTTCTAATAGTTTTTATTTTCTCAGTACAATGCATATAATAGAGCCTTGGTCTAATGAAACCTGCAGAGGGTTGAGCGACTGATCTGTATTATAGCTCCCTGGGAAGGTCATTTTTGCAATGTAATTGTAGATCACCAGATGGCACTCTTGCAGACAGTATATCAAGTCAGAAACACTGTTTTTTAAAAGGGAGAACAATATACAGCTCTCTTTACACTTCTGCTTTTTGTAATCTCACCAGGTCACACCACTCTGTTGCTATCTTTTTTATACTGTCTCACAAATTTATTTTTCCACTCCTGGTCCTGCTCTCTGTTCAGATCCAGTATATGTTTTACATCGAAGTTTATGACTTTCATATCTCCTTTTCACTCTCTCCCCATTACCTGAAACTTAACGTTGTCTAAATTAAATGGAAAGCTCTTTTTACTCCCCTTTTTTTTGCCTCTAACTCAGAACAACATCATGCTTTCTTCGTCTCAAGTTTCATACGACTGATAAAGTTGGACATTTTTCCTTTCTTTCCTTCCTCATTCCTGGTTGTTCCTGATTCCTCTGTGCAGAATAGAGCACAGAACTGAGTGCAGTGTGGTGCAGTGGGGTGATGACTGAAGGCCAACCATGTTAGACCTGTGCTAAGGCTCAGCTTGGAATTGCACTTTCTTGTTTAGCAGTAGCAATATGTCTAACAATAGACAGCCAGAGGTACTGTCTGTAGCAATATATCTGACTGAACTGGGTCTATCTGGGACAGAGTGAATTTTCTTCATAGAAGTCCATATAGTGTTAAGCTTTAGATTTGTGACTAAGTCAATGTAGATAATACACCAGTATTTTGGCTACTGCTGCAGAACGCTTGTGCAGTATTCAGGCTTTCTTTTTGTCCTGTTCCGTCTCTCCAGTGATTATGCTAGGGGTGCACAAGAAGGTGAGAGAGGACACAAGAACAATTGGTCCTAATGGATGCCCTGTAATGTCATGCTCAGCAATAGAAATGGAGTGCAGAGAGTTTTAGGAGAGGTAGCTATTGCTCAAGGACTGTGTAGTCCACTTGTGGCAGCTGTCATTCCTTTTAGTCTTCATATTCTCTGCTCAGTCCCAGTGGGATGAGGAGTGACCAAGCATTGGTGGGGTGCTTAGCTAATGTCTGGGGTTCACCCACCACACTTGTAGATGGATAATGATTGTATGGATCAGGTCCAGGGAGATGGGGGTGGGGGAGGGGTTGGAGATGGGATTGTTGTGCAAGTGAGAACATATTCACAAATTATTGAAGTTTTGGTCTAGTTTTAGAGGGGCAAATCTCATCTTCATTACCTCAGACTTGTCAAGTCTGTAACTCTCATATCCTTTTTCTGGATTATGCAAAGTACAGTCCTTATATTCTCATTTTGATCAGTCCCTCCGTGTATTCCAAGTACATTATTCCCACCCTCCCCACACCATTACAGTGATTTCTGTGTTCAGTTACATTTTTCTTGATGTCCATATTTCCCCACAAATATCCCTGTGCTGTTCTTCCATATTGTCCTCCATTTGTGGAACAGGATTTGGTTGGTCATTTCTTTCCTCCCTGTCAAACTGTCTGTCAGTCCTCGTCTTTGCTTTGACAGGTCTTCTCTGCAGTGATAAATTTCCCCCATTAGGAGTTACTGCAGAGCCTGCAATTCCATATAACAGTATGCAAACAACATGTCACCTTATACAGTGTTCTCTGAGCCATTTCCTCTTCAATGGCCTTTCCTTACATTTTCAGAGCAATGCGTGTTATTTAGTCTGTGTGACTCCTAGCAGCTGCAAAGAACTAAATCTACACATAAACCTTTGAAAATCTGGGGGGTGTTTTGCCAAGTCTTAGATTATCTATCACTCTAATCAGTTCAATAAATCTGATTATACATCTTTCAAATAAGTAATGATAGGTTTTGACCAAAGTTTTTACTTTGTTTTTGATCTTTATCTACTGCACTGAACGTTGTTATTCCGTTTTTAGGAATTTTGTTATTACTGTCTGCAATAATACTCATTTGAATTATATGGATACAAAAATTATTTGTTTATCACACAGGGCAGTTAAACTGCAAGATAGTATTAGTTTACAAACAGTATCATTATTGTGAGAAGTTGTATAACTGATTTTTTAAAAATTCTTATTATAAATTATAAATTATAAATCTTATTCTATTTTTTTTTTCAAAATACTGAGTTTGAGTAAAATCAAATTAAGCTGCTTCACCTGCAACTGCTGTATATATCTGGAGCAGAGATATGAGAAATCAAGGGTCTGTACACATCTCTAGTTAGACCTGTCTATCAGTTCATGAGCACAATAACTATTGTGATGCTTTTAATTTTATGTTCACATAGAAAAGCATCTACCTTCCTGGTATTATTACCAAAGAACATTACCAACATAATTTATGTTACTGGCATAGCAAAGATACACGTTTTGCAATCTTTTTAGTAAATGAAACAGAATTAATCATTTGTCAGTTTAGAGCTTGACCTCAAAACACCATTAAATTCCTAAACTTCTCAGTACTGCACATATTTATGCAGTGATTGACTCAAGGGACATGTGGGTGGGAGGAAAATGCCATTGCCATGTAGAACAAAGTGAAAGTGAGAGTAAGAGAGTCATGAGAGTGGCATGTGTGACAGGCACTGAGGAATTGTCTTGAAATACAGAGTGTTTTAGTTTTGTATCCAGATCTGGTAATCCTGGAAAACGTTTGGCCATCTGATGATCTGTCTCATCCAGCTGGAATAATAAACTGTTCAGAGAAAAGGTGTCTCTTGCTAAGAGTATTGTCAGGATCTAGAGCAACTGAGAGTAGGTACTAGAAGTGCAAAAAGAATTCCTGATGAGATGCAGAACTAATGACAGTCTTGGTCTTTCTGTATTGTAAGAATTATAAATGTTATTATAAAATATGAAGTCAATGAGAATCCTTGTATTTACAGGAGCTCTAAATCACACCTGTGATAAAGATAGCAGATTACTATCATCAAATAGCATATCTGCCATGCAACTCACTACTGCTGCAGTTAGGGAGAAGCAGCCACTCAATCACTGACACAGCATTGTTCTGTAGGGCATGGTATTGTTAGAAACATGAAACTCGTATAAAATGTAAACCTGGTGCCTGTAGACTCATTATTAATAAAGATTATCAGTCTTTTTTTTTTTTTTGAGATATCAGAGGTGTTGACTCTAACAGTCTGGGTAAAATCCAAACTGGCAAATACTTATCAGAGGCATATAAAGCATTCCTAATGAAATGCAAAGCTGGTAGCAATTCAAATTTTGAAGTATTTTATTACGGACATCAATATTAGCTTATCTGAGTGGAGTAAGTACGCATACTTTCAAGTAAAATTAGATGTCGTATCCCAAGAAGGTGGAAGAAACATCGAATCTATCTGCCTTGCTGAGCGAAATTGATCACAATTTATAGATAAGTCTTTCATGTTGCAAGGATGTGAAAAATCATGTTTCTATAGGCAATTGGATTGAAGGGATGTATTTTCCCTGAAATGCTTAAAAGTAAAAACATGCAAATTTGGACCAGAGAGGTATTGGAGAAAAGCATAATTTAAAAATAGAATGTATCTTTTGATATTTAATTAGATTTCATACAATTCTAGAAGGTATAATATCTCTAGGTTACTTCTCTCAACATATTACAAATTCTCTAAATCCTTCCATTACTTTCTGGGAAAACTATCTATTGTGGCAACTAGAACAGATTTAGATATCCAGATAAACTATAATCTAGGGCTGCCTATCCTCAAAAGCTGAAAACCTAACAACACCTCTATTTTAGTGTATTAATTTCTCCCAACAGCCTAAGCACAGTCACCAGTTTATGCTCAGAATTACACTAAATAACGGATAGATATTTAGCTAAGACTTCAAAGTCATTGGTAGTCAGGAGTTGACGACAGGGAGGCTTCACTGAAGTTCTAAAGAAAGATGTACCAAAAGAGCCATAGGAACAATGTCTGTCTTTTCTGTACAAGTCAGAGCAACTTTATTCAGACAAGAGAACACGTATTTGACACAGATCCACAGCTTACATTGTCCAGAAGACACTCCTAACCTCTGTAGGTAAGACTCTTACATCACATTTAATACAAGATTTCTGGAATCAGGTGGACTGCAAGCAAGGAGAACCCTAACTATTTAATCCAGTGAGATGATGAAAACCCAGAGATTTTTTTTTCCCCAGTAAAACAAAACCTTTCAATTTTATTTAAATTATTTCCTCTCTGACAAATATTATCCGGCCTTTCTTTGCCCTTCATCACAGATGTAATTTGTTAGCATTTATAACAATGTAAATGGGTATTCCAGACTTTCATAGAAACTTTGTCATTTGGCATTTTGTGAGGGCTGAAAGGCTTTTGGAAATTAGAAATGTCACCTGCAATGTCAAGTTGAGTTAAGTGCACTTTTGTCTTAATTCTCACTTACCCACATAGCCTTAGAGTTTTTACTATCTGCTGTCCTTCTGCAGCTGCAGTGGGGCTCACATTGACAAGAAGTGACACGATACATAGGCAAGGAAATCAATGAGGTTCTGAAGACAAACAGAAGATCAGAATTTCAACAGAGAGCAACAAGAGCTTTGAAATAATCTGGTTCATGGAAAGATTTCAAGGGAGGAAAATATATATCTGCAAGGAATATGCTGGAATGGTTGTGATGCTGGCAGTTTGAACAGCCTAGGGAAGGAAATGAAATTTATAAGTCATTGAATATTCCAGGTGAGTTCTAGTGATTTGCTGAACTGCACAGCTGTTCCACATCTGGATGCTTTAGGCACAGTACATCCATCCATTTCAGTGCTAGCTCTGCATTTTCTATCTAATATCTCTGTGATACTTCTTAAAGTTAGCAAATCCATAACCAGTCATACAGCTGCAAATGCAACTGCAGACCTCAGAAGGTGAATGAGAACAGGATTCCTGAAATGTGTTAGTAAGAAAGTTAGTGATAAATCTAAATGAAGGCAGGCAGACAAAGAACCGATATTTGCATTTGATTAATGAAATACTGAGATAAAGGAGTACATCTATATCTAGTCTACATCTATACTGTTTTTTAGGCATGGATTTCTTGCAAGCCCACATTCTAGCCTTGGTTTTGAATGTCTCTGGAGAAAAGTCTGTGATCATAACTGGTCAAACTGTACAGCAAGGAAAGACACAGAGCTTGGCTCTGCATAATCCTTCAAGGTAAATTTAAAGGTGATCCTTTCTTCAGTGTATGAAAGTCAAGTATGTCAAAATGACTTCTGTTGGCACAGTATGCTGTGGTTTCTGAAGAGGTTAGGAATCACTCCAAATGGATGATCATTCTAGTGTGTTTTATTGCATTTGATCTCAGCGAAGAGCCAGAAGGATACATAAATTCCACAGAATCGCTAAAATGTTTATCTATATAAATTTTTAATGTATAAACCAATTTACTGAATATAAGGTTCAGTGAAACATACATTCCTTGCTGGGAAATACCAAATATCCACCAAAGAGAGGAGTGGAGACTTTTACATCTCATTAAAAAAGGAGTTGCTCACCAGTCTAATGCAAGGAGTGAGACCTAGTTTAACAAAAAGCCATTTACTCAGCTAACGAAGGGAAACACCTTTTTTTCCCTAAATAAGATGGGCAGTCTCCTATTGGGGAAAAATAAAGAAAGAAAAGAAATTATTTGATCCTTTACTTGTGATTTTCAGATTTGGGAAAACTTACACAAGGTTATTGCTGTCCTGTGCCAACACCTGGAGGTAACACAGGAAAGCCACAGGGCATGAAAAGAAAAGTCTTTCTGTTTGGAGTATGGAATTCCCCCTTTTCTACATCCCCCATGTAAAGCCTATCCCAGGATTTACACATGGGTCCCTAGAAGTCAATGCAGATAAGTAGGCCTATGTAAGCTTTCAATTATCACAATAAGGATGAATTTCACTTTAGAACTGCATCTCCTAACACCTTAAAGAGAACTTCAGATGATTAGTGTAGCCACTGGAGACAAGTTCAGTTCACACTAAAGAAAATATGAAGTGAATTGCTCATATGACAGTGCCTGTTGCAGTCTTAGTTACTATGCTCCACCTTGCAGCAGGCTAATCCTGCATAGGAACTTCTGCAGATCCTGTGTTGTACCTGTCAACTGTATGAGAATGTCTCACATACCACAGGACGTCTCAAATACCACTAGATGCTTAATTTTACGCAACTGAGCTGTGCCTCTGGTGTCTGACAGCTTGACACCTATTGAGTAGTTCTCCATAAAACACAAGTGAAAACAAGTCCTCAGGTGTGCCTCTTGGCATGTTGACATACACATCCTTAACCCTGAACTGAATCCTTGCTCTGTGATTGCACATCTGAATCTCATCATGGAAGCTTGTCCCAGGAATTTTGTCCTCAATTCTTGATCTTACAAAAAGCACTCTGGAAGTCTTGAAATGCTTTCATAGAGATGAAACTCCATAAGACTCCATGAGTTCCAGCTTTAGGACTGTGAGCTTCAGAACCAGACAAGGCTCTGTGAAGGCACAGATAACCCGTCACTGCTGGACATGTTGACCTAGACCTTAGGCACAGGTGTGCTCATTTAAATATGATTTTACACTTCAAGAAGATGAGCAGGCAGAGTCGAAAGATGGAAAAATGCTCATAAAAGTTACAGTGGCATTAAGACAGAAAACTGGGTGAGATAATATCATTTCTATGATTCCTCTTAAGAGTGAAGGTGCTGGCATATGTGGAGCTTTACTTGATTAAAGAGACTTTCTCAGTGACAGAACCCTGACTGTTCTCTAATAAGATTCTGTGCCCTAGGACTGCACAGTGGCAGTACTGGGACACCAGAAACAAGAACTGTCAGAAAATTTACCTGCTATTCATCAAAGAACTACTGAATCCATGAAGTTTTGGGATTATAGTCTCTGTACAATTTGGTATTTTTCTGTTCTTTCTCAGGAAAAAAAAGAATCTCATTAGTTTTTGTTTTTAGAGGAGAGAAATTCTCTTACTCACAAAGATTTCCCTTTATCTTAGAAGGAAATTATTAGGAAAGCTACTTTGTTACTGCTGCTTCATCTGTATCTACCTGTCTCTGTATTGTACATCCTAGTTATAAAATTGCTTAGAAATATATACATACATAAGTAATGCAGAAAAAGACAGCAACATGACTGAAAGCTGGAGCACAGACAAGACAATTGGTTTCACTGTATCTTTGTCTGCCAAAGTGCATTAATCTTGCAAAAGCAAAATGTTATCAATGGTAATTTGAAAGAAAGAAGTAGGTTACTTTCAAACTGATTTATTTATCTGGGCAGCATCACTGTATGCTACTGCATTTACAGCTACAGTTCAAGGACGTTAGTTTATGCAATTGCTAGCAAACCAGGTAGCCAACCATACTTTCAGGCTTGATAGACAAATGTCCATTTATCATGACTTCTATTTTCAAAATAGTTTCTTTGTATTTTCAACATTTGTTGACAGAACCCTAAATATAAGAACCATGCTAAATCTTTGCTCTGACTGCAACACTTTTGTGATATGATCTATTGCAGAAATATCAAGCTGAAATTGGATCAGGAAAGCAGACTTGCAATTGTGAGCTATCAAAACCATGTAGTGTTGTTATACAGTATAGTTTCAGAAAATATAGTGGCAAAAATGATTGCTGTCACTATTTTTAAGTTGTGAGAATATAAAAGTAGAGGCTTGCAAGGCTTCTTTTTCCAATATTGCAATTTCAGATTTTATGTTGACCAAAGAAAATATATTTAATAGGGTTAAAAAACGTATTTTTTTTAGGAAAATAACTCATAAGAATGGTTTTTTAGACTAGAATATCCATACTTGGAGATATTTTTCTTCTGAGGCAAATATCCTGAAAGGACAGTGCATACTTTGCCAATGTTCAACACAATAATGGAGCTATTAGAGTAAATCACTACATTTGCTTCACAAAATGCCTATGTAAATGATTGTGTTAATGTCTAATCTATCAGTTTAATAACATTAATTATGAAACTGTGTGTTTCAGCTCCAAACCAAATAAAAGGAAGCCTGATGAAGAAGATTTTTTGGAGCTTCACATTGACAGATTCCATAGTAGGACTGATATGTGTTAGTAAGAGGATTGAAATATTACTTGAAATGGAAATTAGCCAATAATGTGTGTTTCCAAAAGGAATGCTTACTAGATCAAAGCCCCTATATGTTTACAAATACATGGATCTGCTTCCTTTTCTAATGGTCCAAGCATATAGTCACAGGGAGAGTGCATAAAGAACTGCTTCAATCTGTTCTGATATCTTTTCTTTGTGCTTAAAAGAAGAATGTGATGTTCTACGTACATGAAAATTCAGTTTAAATATAGCTAAAGCTATAATGGAAATCATCAAAGAAATGTAAAGTTCCCCACAGAGTCACTCTTTAGATAAAAATCATACTAAATTTTAGTCAGGACCTGCATTGCTAATAAACCAGAATGTCATTTCACAGTACAGTCAGTAAAATGGAACAGTTTTTAATCCAATTTACATTTGAGAGAACATGTGTTAGATCTGCTCTTAAAACTTGGCCCATTCCCACTCAAAATGCTCATCAGTCTGTTATAAATTGTCTCAACACCGCATTCCCTGTTTTTCTTTGTGTAACTACAGGGTCTGGATAAAGTCTAGTCAGGATTTTCCAGTTCTCAGTCTATCCAAATCTTCCTCCAGAAAGCAGAAGGTCCAAGGAACCTTTCCCCAGATCAGACTTTGGGCCATGAAAGTGTACTTGCACCCCACATGTTCAAGCTCCAATTTCAATATCATCTCTTTAGGAGATTCTGTATTAATCTCTCCTTGGATTATTCAGGAGGAAAGCCGAAAACATAGCAAAAGGATGAATTTTTTAATTATAGTCATCTGATTTTGTGTGAATATCTTTTTCTGGACAGTATGATAATCTTGCATTAGAGTAGATGAGATTGAATGAATTGAGCTCATTACATAAAATGGATAGCAATTCTCAAAGAAATCTATAATTTGTCAGGGAGGTATTTTAGCATGGCATTTCTTCCTATATTCCCTTCACTTTGGGCCTGGTACCATATGTTGCAAATGCTGTTTCAAAATTTCTAGTTGCTGGACAGCAAGTATTAGACTTATTGATAATAAGAGTAGATATTTAATTATCTTTCCACATATATAGAGGAACGTGATCTTGAAATAAAGAGAAGACAACATATTGATTCTCTCTGTATGATTTTTTCTGTTATAACTTCGTTAAATACAAAAAGAATTTCAGTGAGGATGCTCATCAGTGTAAGGTTATGACAACCTGGTCTGAAGACAGTTGTGCAAAAGAGTGTTGCAGCAGTTGAAGAAGAGAGGATAGCTTAGTGCTTATAAAACCAAAGTACTCTTAGTTTTCTGTCCCATGTTTTTTTCTTAATCATATTTTAAACGATTTTCTCAGTTACAGAAGCTGTTCTCTGAAAAAAAAAAAAAAAAGAAAAAAAAGGAAATCAGAAATACCTCGCATATAATCCCTATTTTAGCAGTATGATTTCTGCCAACATGTATACAGCCTCCTCTTCTCGCAATGCTAACTGAATGGAGAAAAGAGATGGTAACCTGGTTTATTCTGGAAACAGCAGGTAGTTTGATCTATTTTTACTGCAGATCATTTCCCAGGACACTGTGATTCTTATATTTTTAATCAAATGTGTGAATCGAAAACTGTGGTGTGACCTTTGGAAAAGACACTGCAGGACATCGGCTGAAGCTGTGAATAGTTTAAGCACAAACAGGAAGTTGACTTTGTTGTTCTGTAACAAAAGACTGGAGTAATTTATGGAGTAGGAGTTGCAGTTTCAAAACATTTTTAATTGCTACATTTGATCTGCTAAGCAGTATTGTGTGACAACAGCTAAGAATGAAATGTCAGTGCCCATGTTCCAGCATAAATTTATACAGTGTGAAAGCAAAGAACCCTGTTGATTCCAGCTTTTATTTTCTTAAGTGTTTAAGATTTGCCTGAATTACTTTCAGGTTAAATAGGGAGAGAAGAGGTCCTCAGTCTTGCTAAGTGTTTAAGTAGATGCATAACTTTGTTCTTATTAAGTCTACTTATGATGAAAAGAAATTTTAATATATAGGGGAAATACAATGGGAAAGGATTTCACAATAACTTATGTAGTTGTGATAGCTCTCTGATAAATGGGTCATTCTCAGGGTAGGAACATATTAATACCCACTTTATTTGCTTTTAGTTAATAATTATGGCAACTTTGGCCTATGAAAAGATCAAGAAATTTCACTTCTAGAGATGAAGTTACATAGGTAATTAGGAATACCTAATTTTTGTATCTTGAAGAAAAAAAACAACATTGTCATATTTTATATAGGATTATTTAAGAAAATTATCAGAACAACAATAATTATGGGACCAAAGTCTCATCAAATTTTATGGAACACAGTCTGATTTCCACAGCATGCTTTTCAAAATCTCTTACTTATTTACTTAGAAGACAATCTTGGTGATGTCTGTGAGATATACTCCACATATCCAAGTCTCTCCTATAACACAAGAGAATGAAATGTAAATCCTCTGTGAGTAAAACCTTGAGCAATTTCCAAAGATAACCACTCATCATTAGTGGGATCAAAAATGTGTTATCTAGTGAGTAATTTTAATGCAGTTGATAAAAGGATATAATACAAACAAGAGGCTAATTCTATATTGAAGTAAGTTCTCACTTTCTTGAACAAGAAAATGTTGAATAGATAAGTCATTATTTCTAGAATAAATTACTTCTTTGTGGCTATAAAAACTTTTATGTTCCTTCATCAACTGGGAGCAGCATTTTGATAGGATGTCCCGAAAAGAACATGTGATCATCAAATATGTGGGTATTTATGCACTGAGGAGTATGTGTCATCCTAAAATTTCCCAGAGGAAATTTCCTGAATCAAAGTTAGTTTTTCCTTGTTTTTCCTAATGTCTTTTACAAAGAATGGCTTTGGCAAAAAAAGAAATAAATCAAGTTTTGCTTCATTGTTAATGTTTGGTTCTGTGTTATCAGTGAATGAATAATGAGAACTTAGGAAGGAAGTTTTGCCAATGGGAACCTTTGCAATATAACATTGTAGGCAGGATGACAACATTTTATTACTGTATAGAAATTGCTTAGCTTTCAACACGCAACATTTACTCAGAATGCATTATTCAGAATTAAAGATCCTTTTTCATAGATATTTATCTAACATTTCAATGAAAGGGTTCAAGTTCATTACTAATGTTTTTTGTACTATATTTTAAAATTAATTACAAATATATAGTTTTACTTGTCAATATTTTGCAACTAATGAAACTGTAAAGCTCTAGCCATTCATTATAGTGTCCTCTATTATCTCTGTAATCAAAACATCTATTTGCAGAATATCTGTTTAAAACCTTTGTAAATCAGTTAATTCTGCAAAATATTTGCTTGCAGTAGTATCAATACGAAAAGTGTTTTAGGGCATCTTTCATGTGAAAATTCTGTAACAGAGACAAGAAACTCATGCATTTGTTTTTCAACAATTTCATACATTTTTCAAACTTGGAGAGAGGATATTTAGTGGTTTCTTCCATATTTGGACTGAAGGATAGAAATGGAAGCCATATTGGAGCAAAAGCCAGTGAAGAAAACTGACAATTGGAAAAATGAGATGAGCTACTTAGTAATTTTAATCTCACAAATAATTGTCACGATGCAGAGAAAAGCTTTTTCTCCAGATGAATAAGTACAAAACAATGAACTTGCATTTTTTTCCATTGAAAAGTCACAATATTGATTGCATCTGTTGTCTGTAGCCAGGATACTCATTTTCAAAATCCTGACTGCAGTGTGAATTTTAATAAAAGAAGTAAAAGAAAGAAAGAAATGTAAAATATAGACCAAAGACTTTGACAATCCAGTCTTTTTACAGGGATTCCTGCCAAGTCAGGTTTATTGCTTTTTGTCCTGTTTTGCTGTTGAAGGGACATTTTGATGACTTGTGGCTTAAGACTGCTTCCCAAAAATTGCATGAAACTATAGAAATGAGAGTTTGTAGATGAAGCAATCATAAGCCCAGAACTACTTCTCTAAAAGCCATTGGCAAAATGTACATTAACAGCAGTGGGCCATAGTCAGTCCCTCTGATAGTGAGTGACTTTTTTGTTCTTTTTTAACTTGAGGAGTTCAAAACCAGAAGGCAGAGGATTTAATTAAAGTATCAGACTTGGGAGAGTATGAATCTTCCATCAGAGATATCCAGAATGAGTTTGAAATGTCTTCTGGTTAGATGCCCCTACTGTTAACAGTCAGATTCAACTACTTCAAAACCTTTCTTATTCTTCCATGCTTGTCAGTCTTTTATTTATTCTTTCCTTCACTACTTTTTGATCTTCTTTTTGTGCCCTAAGTTCTTTGCTCTCTAGGTAAAGCACCTTGAGATACTGTGCAAGAAGTCAGAAATGTTCAATCAGAATTAAAGATCTGTTCATAAAAGTCTTCTACACCATCATCATTGAATTCTCATAAGGCTTGTATTGCAGTGGCCACAGAATTATTTTATACTCAATTAAGGTAGTACTGTGAGGAAGCATGTTCATCTTCCTTAATCCTATACATGTCACAAAGACCATATAATAGGAAAGGGTAAACATATCAGAGTCGGCTCGACATTTTCCAATTGAAAAGCATTTTTAATTAATTTGATTTTCAGAAAACCAAAATGCCCAGATAACTCCTGTTGAACTTCTTTACTTTGGAATCCACCTGTTTGGGAGAGGCTCACAGATCTTGATGTTGATGTACTCCAGAGCTTCCCATCAGCCTTTTGCAGAGTCAGGAGCCATCAAGCTCAAATGATTTGCTGAATTACTTTGACTCTGCTGTAGCAATGTACAGAGATTGAAGTACCTCTGCTTCAGGTGTGGATTTGCTATAGCTGAAGTGTTCCCTAACTCTAAAATACTCAATGCTATTTAACTTTCCAAAATCTCTCACACTCTGAGAAATTTTAATTAACATTTTTGGAATAGAGACAAACTGGGAATGTCTGAAAAGCAAAAGTTCAAAGTTTAATTTAAAGAACAAAACAAATAAAGCCTGATTATTTTCTACATTTTTTTGAAAAAAAAAAAAGCAAACAGAAACCGAATACCACAACAAAACCCCTCTAAAACTACCAAAAAAAAGAGTAATGTAATTTTTTCATTATAACTTGTGTCCTGGTTTAGGCCCATCAGGGACCAAAAGACCATGATTAACCTCAAGTACCAGAGACCTGAGAATTGCTAAAGGGCAGGGAGGGCTTAATTGCCACTTAAGGTCCAGGACAAAACAGACCAGGCTACTTGGCTTGGGGAAGAAAACAGAAAATAATTTAATCCAACACCAACTAAAGCATAACCATAAAGCCCCAAAACATAACAAACATAAATGTAGTGTTTTTGACCTGGGCTAGGTTTTTTCAGTAGCATGGGGGCTAAAGGGGTGGCTTCTTTAAACAAAAAGAGTTGCCAGAAGCTTCCTCTGTAGCTGACAGGGTTAGGGCCAGTCAATTTTAAGCTGGACCCTGCACCTGACCCAGGCCTGGCC
>WBNH01000562.1:298948-328732 GCA_013401255.1 Urocolius indicus
TGCCTCTCGAGTGGGTCTGCTCTGCGGCGCACAGGCTCTCCAGGACAGCCTGCACCATGGCTGCCTCCTCACACAGTCTCCTACCTATGCAGGTACACTCACATGGAGCTGCTACTGGCTCTCAGTCCTGCCATTGCCCTCCATAGGTTGCAGAGGCACAGCCTGCATTCTTACCATGGGTTGCAGAGGAATCTCTGGACCATCACTCCTCTTCTGACTGTGAGGTCCATATGGTCACCTCCACCTTGTACCACTCTTAGGCCTCCTCCCAAGCACTTCAATTTCCCATCCCTAACTAGTGATGGCAGAGGTGCCAGATTGGCCCATTTGGGCTGGAGGTGGGTCTGAACCCAGGAGCGAGTCCAAGAACTCTTTACTAGGTCTTCATTGCAACTCTCCCTGTTACCAAGCAAAAGCGACTCCTTGCTAAACCATGACAACTTGGGATACATTGGTTAAAAAATCTGAAATGTTTCAAAGGAAAGAAATTCTATATTCACGAATAAAGAATTCCCAAAGGAATTAGCCTCTTCATAAGTAATAGTGTAAGACGAAGAAATGATAGGACTTCCTCCATGTTTAGTCTACCTACTACATTAAGGCCTTGAGTACCTCCCATCACAATTGGATACTACTGACTTGTTACAGTATAGAATCTGAAAAGATGACTTTAGGGTATCTTGTAGCAATTGCCTGGCCTTAGTGAAATACCTTTTCAAAGAATACTTGTTCTCTTTCTCTTGTGCAGTTTTTAAATGTGTTGTTTACATTAAGAAATTTATAACACTGACATTTAGCATTTGGCAGTGAAATATAATGTTCTTCAGGTTAATTACCCTTCCCACACAAAGTGACAAGTACTATAAGATATAGTATATAGAACAGCTGAGATATTTTTCGTGTGGGATTTCAAAAACCTAAATCTCCTATGAGATGAGAACAACACTTAGTGTGTGAAATGCTTTATGACAGTATAGAATATTGTGTTTATTTAAGCGCTGTATACATACACTATATACACCCTATGCCCCATTACAGCCTGTTCCTCACTAGTGACTCTGTTTTGTATATAAGGAGAGATTCAACATTTGCAAAACAATTTCAGGCGGTCAATGCCTTATGGACTAGATCCAGCTCCATTGAAATAATTGGAGTGACTTCCATTGACTTCAACAGGATTTGGATCATGGCCCTCAGTAAGTAATTTCAGTTCAGCAAACCTGCACAAATTAAAGAAAGGTTCATGAAGCACATTCCCGTCCCAACAGCTGAAGATTTGTTAAGAAAGCTTTCTGAATTGCTCTAAGTAAGAAAAGAGCCTGACTGCATGATCTTTTCCTCTGCGAAACCTTCAAATTCAGTCAAGTAGGGTTGCCAACTAAAGAAGAATGAAAAGGTAAATATTGAAATATGCAGTGGAACAAATGATATTGCCAACTTTTATTTTGTTTTGCTTTTTTACATAACACGTGGTTTCTAGATTTTGTTAAAAACTCCCATAGGAACTGTAAGCGTCTGCTAAAGGATGAGTCTCCTTACTATATAGTTCTAGAAACAGGAATGACAGGAGTTAGCGAACCCAAAAATGTAGCCTTTAGATAGAAATGACAGAGAAACAGTCATAGTTTGTATGTTTTGAGAGTCTTCCCTCCCTCCACTCAGTGCTACTTTCTCATGTGACTCCTCTATGTTTATTTTTTGACACCTTTTATTCTACAACTATCAACCACAACTGATTTTCAGTTTTATAACCAAGGTTAACCAGAAATTATTAAAAAGTTACTACATGATTGGTGTTTTGTTTAGCTTCTTTTTAATCTTAGAAAGATACAAATATGCTTGACTCATTCCCTTTTATTGACTCTGTCTTCTAAAATAGACAATGGGATAAAGTCACACAATGCCAAATTTTATCCACTAGTAGCATAAAACATAAAATATGATCCACAACCACTCCTAGAACCACTTTCCTGCTTTTAAATTTTAAATTCTCTTGGATTTTTTTTTTTTTTTTTTGTCAAGCATGTCTATGAACTAGAGGAAACAATTGCTAAATGTCCTAAGAAAAGAAGCATATTTTTATGTGATGGCAGTCTCATTTTGAATTATGATTACTCTTTTTTGAACAAGGAACAGTAAGAAAGGTAAAGAAATTAAAAGTCCTACTTATCAGAGATATCCAAATGAGATAGCACATTACAAACTGATTAAACATAAGACTATTGCTCTCAATCTAAATCTTTAAAAGCTAGGATAAAGATTTAGTACTGAAGCACTTGACTGGAGCACTTAAATATTCACGGGTTGGCATAAAATCAGAAATGTATTTTTGCAAACATAATACCTGAAATAGAATTTGCTTTTTCCATATTAGAAATAGAAGAAGAAATATACAGCCCTCCAAATCCTCTGTCAGGTTTGGGTTTTTGTATAGTGGAATTGTATTTTCTTATGTGAAGAACACGATGTCCCTGAGAATGGTAGGGTCTAATGAGTGGCTCATGGAAGATCTGATTAGAAGAGAAATTATATCCACTCTATCCATTAGATACTAGCTTCCCCCAAAATGAGGTAAGTATCTCCTAACAAGGCACCTGAGCTGCCTAAACCGATCTCTGAAGACAGTAGACAGTGGCACCTCAGAATAATAATGGATAAATTCTTACGCATTAACTTATCTAGAACTAGTGAAACATTAACTTATCTAGATTTAGTCAAGTGATGCTATGCACAGGACTGTCTAATCTCCTTTCTTTGATTTACATATCTGATGATGTAAAACTAGTTCTTTGAGGTTTGTTGGTTTGTTTTTTTTTTTTTTAATCTGGCATTGTAGAGTTCATCTACACTGTA
This sequence comes from Urocolius indicus, assembly GCA_013401255.1. Classification (NCBI taxonomy): domain Eukaryota; kingdom Metazoa; phylum Chordata; class Aves; order Coliiformes; family Coliidae; genus Urocolius; species Urocolius indicus. The sequence goes on from WBNH01000562.1 coordinate 301,802, forward strand.
CAGAACAGGGTCTAGAGACTAATGGGTTTTGTGACTGTTATCCATGCTTTCCCTTCCTCAGAAATATGTTCTTCAGGGATACAAATTCAACTCAGCTCTGATAAAGGATAACAGAAATCAAGAGAGATAGATCTCCTTGTCATCCACTATTGTCAAAACTGTTACACTCTCCCCACCTCTTGTTCTCCCTTTTACCATGTTAAGTCATGCTACTTGACACAGACTAAGAGAAGATAGATGTCCAGCATAAGGGGAAACAGGTAGTTACCTCACTCACTTGGTCATTATCAAGGCCAACACAAAGTGCTCAGTCAATGTTTTCCTTTACGTCTTGAGTTTTTGTCCTGGTTTAGGCCTATCTGGGAACAAAGGACCATGATCAGCCATGAGTACCAAGGGCCTATGGACAGGGAGGGCTCAATTGCCACTTGCTCCAACGTATGTTCATCCCAAAGGCTGCAACTCCTCTCTGCCTCTTATGTGGGTGTGCTCTGTGGCCTGCAGGCTCTCTGACACGGTCTGTACCTTGGTCGTCTCCTCACACAGTCTACTGCCCATCCAGGCGCACTCAAAAACATGCATACTGTAACATACAGTATGGCTCTACAGAGTGGGACAAGTGGGATAGATGTGCTGAGGTCAATTGTATGCGGTTTAACAAGGTGAAGTGCCGTGTCCTGCATTTGAGCCATAACAACTCCATGTAACGCTTGTGTAACTCCATGTAGACTTAGAGAAGAGAGTTTGGAAAGCTGCCTGGATGAAAAGGACCTGGGGATGTCGGTCAACAGCTAGATGCACGTGAGCCAATAGTGTGACCAGGTGGCCAAGAAGGCCAATGGCATCCTGGCTTTATTAGAAATAGCATCACCAGCAGGACCAGGGTAGGGATCGTTGCCTGTACTCAGCACTAGTGAGGCCACACCTGGAGTGCTGTCTTCAGTTCTGGTCCTGTCACTGCAAGAAGGACATTGCGGTGCTGAAGCATGTCCAGAGATGGGCAACAAAGCTGGTGAGGAGTCCGGAGTACAAGTCTGATGAGGAGCAGGTAAGGGAAGTGGGCCTATTTAGCCAGAGTAAAGGATGTTGAAGGAAGACCTCATTTCTCTCTCCAACAACCTGAGAGGTTGTGGCTAGCTGGGTGTCAGTGCCTTTTCCCAAGTAATAAGCAACAGTACAAGACAAAATTGTCTCAAGCTGTGCCAGGGGAGTTTTAGACTGGATATTAGGAAAAAAACAAATTGAAAAGTTTGTCAAACATTGGAACAGGCTGCCCAGTGAAGTGGTTGCGTAACATGTATATATGTGCTTAGAGACATAGTTTGATGGTGGACGTGGCTGGGCTAGGTTAACGGTTAGAGTCAATGATCTTAAAGGTCTTTTCCAATCTAAGTTATTCTATAAATCTTCACAGAAATACTTTACTGGTGTTGAATATAACAGAACTTCTTGTTCTAAAATGTAAGTCCATGACATTTGCCTTTCAGAAATCAGATGAAATTCATAAAGACCTCCAGGTCATGCTCAGTTGCCATCTAGCAATGTTCTGCCCCCTCCATTCCTGCTGGGAACAGCATGCTCAGTGAATTCAGCAAGTGTAAGAACAAACACAGAGGTCAACTGAAACAGCTCATAGAGAGGTCCTGGAAGACCTTGCACTATTCACAGTGGTGTGGACCAAGTAGAGATATATAGTTTTCTTTGAGGACTTCTTGCAAGTGAAATAAATGTTAAATACTCTGGAAGTTTCTCCCCATAGCACTGCAAGGGTGTTTCAGAATTTGCAAAATATACTGTATAGTTTGCCTCAGCTGTAAAGTTGATCTTAGGTACACTGTTCCAGGACTGCATGGACAACATATTTGAATTGTTATTTGACTCAGGCAGCAGCTAAAAAAAAAATCTATAGTCTCCATCATTCCAGACCAAAAAAGACCAATGCAACATGTTATAAAACATTGTTTCCAAAAATAAATAAAAGTTATATGAAAATAATGAATTCATTCCAAACAAGGAGGCCTCTTGACACTTCCAATGATGATACTTATTTTCTGGTAAATTAGAGGAACATAGATGAGAAAGGAAAGAAGCAACAGTGGCACATCAAAAATTAACTTGAACAGATGAATAAAAAGATGAGAAGATGGGGTATTATGCCAGTCGCCATACTTGGCAGTGATAGTTTGACAGTTCTGCTGGGAGGACAACAAAACAGAAAGGAATAACATTTTTTCATTTCAGCTGCCAGGCTTACCATATTTTTAGAGGCTCGGAATTTGCAGTGACACTTTTATATTTCTGTGCTTCTTTTCCTGAGAAATCAGAGAAGCAGAGGTGGTCTGAGTGGACAAGAGAGACAGAAAGAGGGCAATGGTAGCATTTTTGCCACCAACTTTATCTAAGTCCTGAAAGTTGATTACAGCATGAGACTCATGCCCTTGGTGTGACTCTCAGCCTTGTCCTTCCTCATCTTTACCTTCAGCTTTACTTTTTTTTTGTTTAAATAGAGTTTTGCTTAGCTTGTCCGAGCCTCTTTTTTTTATTCGTGTCTTTATTTTCATGCTTTTCTCTTTTTCCTTTGTTGTTTTGTTTTGTTTTGTTTTTAACCCTGTAATCAAAAAGTCACCTAATAGAAAGGTCTTAAACAGCTCGACATTGGTTCAAGCTTGCCAGGTCTTGGAGTGGCTGATAAGGCTGTGTATTGTGCTTGTCTTTCTCCAGCAGCAAGGTTACAAATCAGAATCATCATTACTAACACACAAACAGAAGCTTGCTGTTTCCCCCCCCTTGGCTATTTTCCCCATTCCTTTTGTATATGTGCTTGCCCTGTTTTATTTTTGAGGGAGCTGGCCCAGATTCCAATAAAAGAGAGAACATGCACGGCTCCAGCCATCTCAGCTACTTTTTATTTTCTTTTTGTCTCCCAAAGGGGGAGTTAATATCATCTTAATACTGTATAAAAAAGACACTATCAGCCTGGGAATTTTTCTCATAAAAATGCTCTGCAGCTAAAAGAATGGGAAATAATGGATGCTGTTAAAATGAAAGTCTCCTTGAATACTTTACATAAATACTTTGCTTGTCTTCTGTATCTTTCATAAAAGATTTACAAGATTTTAATAGCGATCATTTGCTGTAAGACTGAATTAGCTATGTATCCATGCACCCAGTCCCACAGACAGTGCAGCTCTGAAATGAATGAGTCATGACAGTACCTTTGCCCCTAGACTCCTGTGCTCCAAAATGCAAGCAGTTCACAGAACACATACAATCCTACCCCACATCTCCTGTCAAAGGAGCTTTGGGGATTGCACTGCAACAATAACTGTTTCAAAGTGAATTCAGTGCATATGCATAATTTTTGCAATCTTGATACGTGTATTTCTATCTTCTCAGGGGAGAAGCACACATCTTCAGCTCTTTAGCTGGGAAAGGTGTTACAGCTTGACTCTGCTCTCTACAGAAATTATTATCTCCTCTCAACAATGGCTGGTGTGGTTGACCAGATGGCATTGTACAGTGGCAGTTCATTGGCTAGAAAGGTTGCCATGCATCACTGGTGTCTATGGTGTTTCAATTCAAAGCTTCGCATTATCTCTAATAGCATAATAGAGAAGGGCTCCTTGGCATGAAGGGAAGTGAAATGTGAGGCTGTATCACTGCTGCTTGTGACAGCATGAGGTTTGCCTGCTGTGCAAAAACACAGGTTATCAACTCAAACCTGAAACAGAAAATGCAGATATTTAAGAAAATGTATAATTTATACCCAGAAGCTGCCAGAAAAACTGGAAACAAAAACAGCAACAAAACAAAACTAAAACAGTCCTGCTTATCTTTTGTCTAAAGAGATGTAGAATATAATGACATTTCCTTTCTTCGTCTTTCACATTTTGGAAGGGTAATAAAAATCTACACAACTGACTCACCTTTGAAGAAGTTTTCAGTGCTGAAGCCCTTTCTACCAGGGTGCCTTTCTTATAGAAAACACTACTTTGTCCTTTTCATAAAGGCCCATAGCACAAATTTGAAGCAGACAACTACAAATCAAGAGTTAAAAACTAGTAATCTGATTTTTTTTTTTTTTTTTGTCTACAGGTGCACTAATCCTGCATTGCTCAGTCAAACCCGTCCAGTATAGGCTTGTATAGTCCAATATCCTGTCTCCAGCAGTGACCAAGACTGAATACCAAAAATAATCATGGGATATGATTTACACATACGCACGTATGTATGTATGAAATATCTGTGAAATTTCCCCACATCTGGTATCCTATAAGGGTGATGATCTGCAGCTCAAAGCTTTCCATAGTCAGAGTGGTACCTTTTACTGAAGCATTTGACTGTGAAATACTAATTACTGGGCATTAACAATGTGATCAGGAGAAACAAGTAACAGTGGTGATACATGAAAATCAGAAAGACAATGAAGATTAAATATAATAAGATTATAGTACAGTTATAGAAGTGTGCATGGTTCTAGGGAGCTTTCTCATGGAATAACTGGGAAGGTGAAACCATCCATTTCTTCGTCACTGAAGGAAATATGAAAATTCCAACTGATGGGAAAGATATTTACAGATGCCACCAAACAGTATATTTCTCTTACTCTGTATTGGAGAGAAAGATGGAGGAACATGTGACTAAGCAATGTCTTGAATCAGATGCCAGGAAGAGTTCATTTTTTATACACTGCTCCCTTGGCCTTTTTAGATTGGGAAGGGATCCCAGAGGTACCCAGCCATGTAATCTACAGCAGAGAAATTGCTATGAGCCCCAAGACAAAGCTTAAAGCACAAGATGTGAAGATGAACTCATTTCTTTCTATACTCACAGGGCTATTTCTGAGTCAAGCTGAACTTCTTTAGGCAGGAGCTATAAAGGATTCAAGGCACATGAACTGCCATCTCAACTGCTTATAGCAACACTCAGGAATTTGGAAGCAGGTACCTGTACCTGTATATAAGGATGTTAGTCTTTCCAGGATTACTTCCTTTGTCATCATCTAATTCCCGAGAGGGTAAATTAGCAAGAGGAACATATGTATTTACACTAAGAAATGTGACTGACTTTTACATTATCAAAATGTGCAGATAGCCAGCATGTGACCTTTCTATTTGAATTGAAGAAGTTACTTCCCGGAAAGCCAGAGAATGGAAACTATACTTTAAATGAGGTTTTAATATTTGCTTTTAAGCTGGAAGTGCATTTCTAATTTTTTTTTTTTTGCATGGGATATTTTTCTTCCACCATCGCGCCCAGCATATGTATATTTTGAGACTGTGACACCTTGGAGTGTTCACGGTAAGTATTCTTCAGAAGTTGCAAAGAAGGAGTCAAGGACTACAGCAGTCTCTTTACCTCTCCAGTCCAGGGTCATTTCTGATGGCAGCAAGCACTGAACATAGCTAAATGTGAGCTCTACACCCACACTGGAGGGCAGTTGCTACTGGGATGTCTGAACTGTCATGGCAGCAGAGAGTTTCTTAGCCTGTTTATAGTGGATGGACAAAGATTTAGCACAGGAAGCCTAAAACAATGAAACAGAGACCATATACCTTCATGGAAGACAAATATGGGCATAGCAAATAATTAATTTCCCTCTTAAAATTCCTACAGATTGCCCGAATGGCCCTTGCAGGATGTAAATTTTCCCAGGCTTCCGTTTGAATACTAAGAAAAATAGCCACTTTTCATGGACACTTGAGTATTTTACTCCACTATGTATTAAAAAGAAAACCAAGAAAATATATCACAATTCTGCACATTTTGGAGTCCCTCACTCAACAGGAAGTTCTTTTTTGGGATCTTCAGTTGAGTAAAATGAGTACCATGTGAAGGTCTTCCTTGGACTCCCAGCCTAGAGGAAATCAGAAAATTCAGTGAGTTGATGTAAGAGCCACTCTAAAAAAAAGAGAAACCTTTTCAGATATTACAAAAAGAGCAATCCTACTTTATTGGACTATGATGTGCTGCTCTCTTCAGAAATACTAATGCTCCTTGAGGGCCTTATGGTGAAGGCTTCTTCCTGAAGAAAAACGTGAACTAAGCATGCTTTAGCTCTTCACAGCACAAGGCCTGCCTACTGTGTTAAACACAGGTTATGCATCCAAACTCAAAATAGAAAATGTTGATATTTTGGAAATATATAATTTATGTACAATAACTAGGTTGAAAAATTGTGATGTTTCCAGTATCTAACTTGAATGTAATTATCCCTAAAAAAAATTGGCAGTATCAAACTACCCAGCTGTGAGTAGCCTGTGACTCATTTTTGTAACACAGAGGATGTTTGTCTAGTATGTTGCTCATTCAGAAGGCAATATATTTTATGATTGTCCAGGATTACTGCAGTTGAAAACACGGTGCTAGAACATAAGAACTTGACCTTTTTTCATGGAGTTATTTTTCATAAAGATTTTTTGTTTTTCAGAAGCCATATAAAAAGGTATTTTAAAAATCTAATTTAATTTAAATGCAGAATTAGAGTTACTCTTTTTGTTAGAAAATGTGAATTCTCTGTGTTCTTGTTTAATTTTTCTTTGAAATATGCATTAAATGATAGGTTCTATATGATGAATTTAGACTGACAGTAAAGCACTGAAGTTCTGTTTTATTGTGGTCAGCAATTCTGTCCAACTTCTGTTGAAAAGAGTAAGAAACCAGACTGTTCAGATTTTAGCAGAAGGTTCTTGTCTGTATTTTTATACACATATACATACAGAAATCTTCATCCGTGCAGACTTTCATTTTGAAGTCTATCATCAAACTTGTCAGGGTTTCCTGTCTCTGTGACTGATCTTTCCTCTTGAAACAAGCCAACAGGAGAACACAGAGATAATATATAGACAAAATATAATAATATAATATAGATATAATGGTGGAATTAAGCTAATATTATTATTACTATAATAATACAGATATAATGGTGGAATTAAGTTTACTATTTAGTTACATGTGATATAAAAGCAAAAATATTTCAAATATCCAAATAAATGCTTGTAAAAATAAACATCAAGAGCCCTCTCTATGCATGGACCTCTCCAGCACTTTGGCAATATTCTTGTGTAAGTTGAGTATTATTTATTAAGGTAGTTGTTGTTATGTGTGCCTTATCTTCTAATGAGCAGACAGAGACAAATAATTTAATTTATTTAGGTTACTACATGACCATAATTTAACAAAGTCTTTCAGTTGTTAAGGATTCAGTATGTTGAACAAAATTTTTTAAAATCTGTATTATTGATCATACTTCAAGCCAGTTCTTGCCTTTTTGTTTTTAATCTCATAGATGTGCTTTCTAAAAGCAGTTGTGGCAAAAATGTGAAAAGAAAACATGTGAAACATTATGTAAGTATTTTTTTAATATACCAAGTATACAGATTTTAGTTTTAGTAATTGTTCTTAACTTTTCATCCTTTTCCTTTTTTTCTCTCCTTTTACAATTTTTAAAAGTGGTATGAAAATAGAAAGAAAGCAATGCAGCGGAGGAAAAACAATGAACTGGAAAATCATTACTTTTTGTTTACCACTTCCATTGAAAATAGAGAAAATAAAAAGGAAAACAGTTTCAACTTCAGAAGATAGTAATTTTTCAACAAAAAGAATATACCCAGCAAGCTATTAGCTCAAGAAGCACTTGTATCTCTGTGACTGTATTGATGTTGGATTTTGTTCAGATATTGCTGTGTTCCACCAACTGGAATTGCTGTCCAGTTCTACAGTTTTGGGAAATCAGGTAAAGGAAAGGGGAAAGGAGGGCAAAAACCACCCCAGAACAGAAGTGAATCATACAATATACTTATTTTAAAAGACTAGTCAAATAGAAAAATTAATCAAGTGGAAAAATTTCCTCAATCACCTTTTAAAAGTTAAAATGTTATGATTTCATCAAAAGTTGAAAAATAATAAGCTACTGTATCTGCAGTAGCGATATATATTTCTGCTTGACTATATCTAAGCATTCCTCTAACATTTCATCATTGGCTAAGGACAATGTATTGTAGAAACATCCATCTGCAATAAAACATTGCTTTGCTTGCTTTCAAAATCCAAAATGACTAACATACTTTTTTTTTCCCCGCTTCCGTTCCTAGTTTCTTCTTTATGGTACTCTTTAGCACAATTTATGTTCACTTAAAGTAAACAGCCAAAATAAATATTTTAGAATTGCATTATTATTAATGCATTCATAAAGGTATCAGAGGAATTGTGTTCTAGAGGAACTTCCAACATGGGAATAAAAACTCCCTGACTTTATTTTTGGAAGATGCTTGATATTGTATTCCTGATTTGTACTTTGGCATAGATGCATAAGGCGGAAAGCAGTAGTACGATAAGAGGAATGGTTTTCTTTAGTTTTGTGCCATATTCAGATATTCCTATTACTTTTAAAGCTGTCTGGCATTGAAGTAATATTTCAATTATTAATTCATTACCTCAATTTTTTAAAGACTACTGTAGTCCTGAAATGATAAAATACTTGGATTGATTAAGCAACCAATGTGCACTGGTGATAGATGTTCCTATATTCATGAAACTCTCACTTCTCCCATTTGCCTGTCTCACGAATATTGAATAGCCAAATCTTGTCTCTTTACTTAAAATTATAAAATTGCGGGGGGTGGGGAGCATGTTTTTGTTATACATTCATAGCATGTCTGCAAAACTACAACTGTGATCTTCTACATGTTACTGGAGAGCAGATAAATGATAATTCACCTTATTACACATATCCGAGGGAAAAAAGAAAAAAGAAAAAGAAAAGCCACATTTGTGTGATATAACACAAAGCTTACATTTTTCTCTCAGAATAAAAACAACTCCAGGATCAGTGACCCAGGGAATCATTCTGTAGCATGTCTTAACTGTGTTTCCAAGTTGCAGATAAAAAGACATAAATAATGTAGGCATGCACTGACCATTGATTTAGACATTTTTAACAACATGTTTTTCTGAAAACAAAAGAAAAAAAGAAAAAAACAACTTTGGGAAAAACATTTCTGTACAGGAAATGTTTCCTTAAATATTTATTGGTGATGATTTCACCAGGTACAAAACTCATATGGAATTTACAAACAGATCTTGCTATGTATGGGAAAATATTACAAGTCTCAGGGAGCTGATACTCAGTTCCTGCATAGAGTCTGTTGTGCTCAAAATCTTTTGAAGGAAAGGAAAGGAAATACTCCTTATTCATAAGGCCAAGAATTCATTGATTGTATGATAGAAATGTTGCTGATCTTATCCAAGAACTAGTCTTAATTCAGATCTAACTATTATATAAAAATATATAACAATTTTATGCTGAAGAATTGTCAATAATAATAATAATAATAATATAATACTAATAATACTAATAATATACTCCTCCATTTTCATGCCTTTTTCTGGAGTCATGCTCTGTAACTATCATCCATTAGAGTTTATTTTTGCTAACACTGTTGTGTACTGTTTTTTCGTTATTGATCTTCAACTCTATGTTACAACTTAATTTATTATATACTGTGGCTTTCATTAATGCTAGACAGTAATTTTCTTTTTTGACTCTTAAGATCAGTGTGGTCCAGCTCCAAGTCTGTGTTTCTTTAATTGACCAGTGGTAAGTTGTTTATAGAAGTGGGATTTTTAGTGCTAAGCTTGTGCCAAACCCCATGCTGTTACTCCTGTAAACCATACCTTGACTCTCCTTTACTCAAAGCCTCTGCTGTCATACTGAGTCTGTATCCATCTAGACTATATTGTTAGAGTCAGAAATACCTTTTCTTTCACAGAATAACTACTTGTAACTCTTACCTGTATGAAAGTATATAATACAATAATGAGAAAGGCAAAAAAACCCAAAACAAAACAAATTATTCATGGCCACTTGATCAGAACAAAAAGTGCTGTTACAGTGATAAGTTAACACAGCATTATCCTAACAAGTTGTAAGACCTTATAAATTCCGTAGAAAGCCTGTAGCTATTATTAACAAAAGCAACACTGGATTCCTGGGCTACAAGTTTCCAGGTCTTCAGCATTCAATCTGTGCACCTGGCTGCTCTTGTTCTGTTTTGTTTTTATTGTATCCCCACGAAACAGGAATGCATTGTTGTTCCATTATCTCCCCTAGTGAAACGCTTTGTAGGTTACATTACTTTCTAAAGGTTAAACACAAAGTCTGGTGAATTAAAATTGAGTGTTATACACTGTATTTGACTGTCTTTCCAGTTAAAATACACAAAATGAACTGAGGATTTCTCTGCCACCATATATCCCAATTCTGAAACTTAACAATTAGCTATTCATTTTCTTAAACTATGCTTTTCTCTTTATTTTAATGTTGCCTTAAATTTGACACGAAAGGTTTTAATGAAGGTGTGAAATACTTGGCACTTAAATCTAGCATATGTTACAACACCTGTTAAATTCAACTGTTCATTTTAAGCTGTTACTTTATTCTTGGCATTTAGTCCAATTCACACTGTGATTCTAAGTTTGAAAGGAAAAAAAAAAAAGTCAAAGCTGCTTATATATTCCCTTCTACAGCAACTTTTACTTAATATTTTGTATTTCTGCCATTTTTTTAACATTGTGCATTTGTAAGGAAAGGGTGTTAAAATCGGGATTGCAACCACATGCCACAAAATATTAAACTGCAAGTTGAGAAAATATGGAAGTTAGTGTTTAAAGATTTATCTTGAATTTTCCTAGGAAAGCTTGGGTAAGCTCAAATCCTTGAAGTCTCCTGGCAGTCTCTATCCATTTAAATTTTATTTAAACGCAAGCTTGATTTTAAAGTCTAGATATTGCTAACATAGAAATCTGATTTTTTGCATTACAATTATAAGTTTAGCAATAAATTTGTGTCTATACTAAGCTGTATAAAGCTTTTTTTTTTTTTAATCTTAATTTAATGGTGATCACTGTACTCATTGCATTGTTAATCCTGGTGGCGGTCAGCAGCAGCTAGATTTGTTATGTTAAGCATTCCAGGATTCTTCTAGTAAAAATGAGAGAACATTTCAAATCAGATACTGATTCAGTATCCAAAGTTGATTCATAAGGATGCTTCAACTGCTTTTTATAGAGTACTCTAAATATGCATCTCTCTTTTCTGTGTACTTACATTATTCTATGAGTATAATGTCAAAAGTTGTATCACAGTTAAAATAGGCTCTATAATGAAGTGTGAATCTAGTGGTAAGGTAATAGCATAACATATGGGGCTGAAAGACCCTAAATACATAAATAGCACAATAATAGAATCCTCCTCAAGCTTGCTATCACTTGTTATATTCCATAGCTGTACTATATAGGGCATCAATAATTGAAAATTCTTGGTATTTCTTTCTGTTTCTCAGATTACTAGGACATTATTGATGATAATTTCAATTGCTCAATTAAAGGAATGGGTACATAAAGTCTATTGAGACTGAGTGGTAGCACATAGACACCTTACAGAGTCTTAGTGAAACAAGGGTGGAGAACACTTAATGTCAATCCCTTTTTCTCTAAGGCAAAATCAACACCTATAATTTAAAAATATGTTGAAGACTGAGATATGGTATATAGTCAAAGAAAGTAACCCATCAAATATCTGTATTTAATGGATAAGAGATGCTTCTCAGGAAAAAAGATATATTTGCTTGATGTATGTATTATCTCTTCTTCTCAATTAGTGGCATATTGCATGTCAGGAACATTTTCTCCTTTTGATTTAGTTGGTTATTTTTTTTCTTTGTAGATGGTTAATTTATGCATGAATGTGCACATATGTGCCTTAAACTTTCCGCTCTAGAAATATTTACTGCAGTAGAAATATTCGGGGTATAACTTGCTCTGTCCTGGTAGTTTTCAAGGAACTGAAAGAAATCAGGAACTGCAAAAGCTTCATCTACATTGTGGAAACCAGAGAAATGTTGAATTTTAGCTTTATTTGAAACTATTGTCCACACTGAGAGATGCACTCTTTGAGGATTGTGACTCTGGATATCGATTTATCCTGAAAACAAAAGAGACATCAGAAAGAGAATCCCACCATGCAAATGCAATTCCTCAAATGTCCCAAACTACCATAATGACTCTACTTTTAAAATAACCACAATTCCAGTCTGATTACAGGTTTCACAAATTATAGTTCTCAGATTTCATTACTAATGAAATTTGTCGTCTAGGTTTGGCAGCTGTGATTGCCACGCAAATGTGAGCCACTAATTAGATTGATTGTCTATTTGATGCCTGCTGATTAGCTTATGACAGCCCTCTGTATTCCTGACTTCATGATTGCTGATTGATGCTCAGAAAATCTGATTACTGTCTTGAATAGCCAAGTAATGGATCTGTCAACTTTCCAAGGATATAGATATTCACCTGACAAAGATGATAAGGTAGAATCTTACATTTAGGGTTGACTATTACATATGTAAAGTATTTTTAGTTAAAATGTTCATGAAACTTCTCTGAGCTATGAACAGTAGACTTTTTAGATGTGGATCCAAGATCAGCAGGTAACCATCAAGTATCTACTTTCAGAACTTTGACCTGCAGCAAGCCCAGAGATTCAGGAACTCTTGAAAATGAATGATCTCATTTTCAATTACCATAGGAAAGACATCTAGTGAAGAACAATTCACTGATTATATTATTTGTGGCAGAGGACAGCACATTACTACAGTTATTTTAGAACTGTTTACTTCCTTGTTTTACAACCATTTTCTGCAGTAAGTTTAAAGAGAAGAGGTAATGTGATATGAGATTCAAAGACCTTCAGATGACTGGCTTGCGCTGTTATATGCTCCACAGATTTACTGCTGCATGACATTTAGATCTTACACTAATCTGTGAAAGTGAATACGCTACCCTTGGATGTATATTTTATATGTGTATCTTATGAGCTCATATGTTAGTTTTAAGCTGGTTTCTGTAACTGTGAGGTACTATTTCATGTTTATATTAGAGAAAGAAGTGATTTAATCCAATGGCATACAGTGCTCACCTAAGTGTACTGAAATCGATGTTATTTCTTTCCCTGTGACTGGTGCACACATTTGTATAGAGATAAAATTCTGTTAGATTGATATCTATATTAACAACACACACAATCTGACAATGGTAATTTTATAAACCTCACTATTACTCTTCAGAAACTGAGAGGATTAATGACATTATGCTTATTACAAGCCTGATCTTGATATATTTGGCAGAATTCTTCCTACCCACCAACGAGATCCTGTCCCAGTCAACATTCAGTCTGTAGAACAGGTATCCTAAAAGGATCACACACAGAGGGTGGTAAGACTGAAATGAGAATTCAGAGATAAGCAGCTGAGCTTCTCCCTCTGGAAATGGTTCAGCCATTGATTCACTATGTAAACTTAGGCAAGTTGTTTAATATTTAGTGTCTTCATTTCCCATGTATCAAATTGGATATCCTTGGTGAAGCACTACAAATGAATGGTGCCATGTAATTACTAATCACCTTTACTGCTCTGTTTCTTGTCACCAACATAATTTTGGATGGCTTCAGTACATTGTTAAAACCCAGTATCTTGTTAACAGATAGTTGCATGTTGCTTTTATGGCTTATAAAGTGTCAGTGACTATTTAATAAAACTGAAAGGTACACTTGGATGGAACTAGTGACATTTTCTTTGACTTCCTTTGATTTATTTTAAAAGCCATTAACTTCAAGAAAATGAATAAAGTAACAAGGCTATATTACACCTTAAAATAATGTATAAACAATTATATGTAAATTAATTAACATACCAAAGGTCATGGAGTTGAAATGGTGCAACCTTTGAATAAGTTCATTACATTGATTTTATTAATAGCAACACAGTTTCAAGTCATTACTGGCCTTTTAACACGTTATCATATATGTGGTAATACTACTGAATGGAAAAGATGTTGATATTTAGATTTTATTATGACAGAGAGCTAGTTATGTGTAAAGCCCAAGGTACTTTAAAAAGGCTGATTACATACATTGATTGATGATTGACTTCAGAATAGTTTTCCTTCCCTAGATGAGAAAAGTGATGGTTTTGACCCTGCTCATTCAATCAAAATGTTAATGCAACAGAAAGCATGGCTGCCTGCAGATTCGACAAGCCAAGAGAGAATCTAAATTATGCACCATTTGCCTCTAATGTATGTTTATGAATAAAATTGATTGTCATCCACCCCCATCCCCTCTGCCAGTGCTGAAATCAAAATAAATTTTTACCATGTTACAGTCAAACAAGATTTTGAAGGAATAAGAAATTTGCTTTAGTATTTAGTATTTCACTTAAACTGGAATTATTTCTGTCCTTTAATATAATATTTCCCGTAAGAGGTAAGATGTATTCAATTGGAATTCCTTCTGCACACAATAAAAAAAAATGCTAAAAATATACTTCCTGAATGTTCCACATGATGCAGAACACTACCTAAGTTACTTAAGAGTTTTCTTCAGGTGTCTTTTTCTGTCATCCTTTTCTTTGCCTTTTTCACTACTGCTCCTGTTTACAGATAAATTAATGTAGTTGTAAATCCTTTCCTTCAAGGAAAAGAAGTTTTAACTTTCCAACTGAAATGCTTATGAAGACAAAAGATTATCTTTTAATCAAGATAAGACTTGAGTGGAGAAGTTAGAAATGAACAAGAGTAAGTAGAAGTGTCTTATATATTAAATGTTAGCTGGTGACAGATTTTCAGCTTCCTACCAACATTGAGAGATGCATCAGTCATAGCAAATATTTGATGTCACTACTTTCTTCAATTCACCATGATTTGCATGCTTTTCTCATTATGCAACTTTTGGCTTTTATTTCTGTGACCCACAGAAGAGCAAGAAATCAACATTACATACTGTTATGAAGACATTCTAATTACCCAGGCCACAGATTCACTTGGGGGAATTAGAGTTTTGGGTGCTTTGACTATACCTTTCTCATAACAAAAAAAATTATCTTTTAAAAGTACACTAAATACATCTGAATAAACCATTTGATCATCCCAGTATTTATGCCTTCATTGTCCTTTAGGGAAGTAAAACTTGAAGTGTGCATGGGCCAACAGTAATCACACTGAGTTAAACACTAGAGTCTCCATGTGTTTAGAAGCCATTACAGCCAACAGTCTTATATGCATATGGTCAGTGAGCTCAAGGAGGACAGAGATGGCGATGACTATCTAAGCACTTCACAGATAGACAGGGGGCTGGGCTAGAGAAACAGTTGGCTAGGAGCTACAGCACTCACCCAGCGTGACTATGTCAGTCACTATAGCCTCAGTTGGGATCTACAAAGGGAATCACTAGCAGCACAAGTCACAGTTAGCCTCTTCAGACTCATGGTTTAGAAAAAGTCATTTCTGTTCAGATAATTCAGTGGAGGCAAATCTAGTTCACATAAAGAACTTGAGACAGAATAAATAGTCATATACATCTAGAGGATAAAAGTGCCATGTTTGGCAATGTCTCTTGACCAGAGCTAGTCAAGATTTGTCCAGTGTACCAAGTTGCCAGAAGCAAATGCCAATGTAGCTACACTTAAATTTTTTTCAAGAATGTGCCAATTTCATTTAAAACCTTGATGGAAAAATTACTAAATTGAAATGTTTTGATAAGGTCAAAACATTTCATTTTGACATTTATATTATCATCTAATATATAGTAAAAGTAAAAAGAATTAAACTTTTCCAGCTTTATCAGAACAGTAGATTTCTACCTTATCAAAATGTAATGCTTCAGAGTAGTTGAAACAAAGCTTTTTGGAACATTATGCCTTGCAGGAAAACTTTAAATTTTGACTTTTGTTCCCCTTTAGAAATGAAGACATATTTAAAGTCTGAATTTTGTACGCAAAGAAGTTCCATTTGGAAGACAGTTCTAACATAGTGTTCACCTTTTGGTCTTATAATGTATTATTTCTGAATCATATGAACTGTTGAACAACTCCTGACAGCAGATGATGAGGTTGTATTAGACCTTAAGGGTGGAATTTAGTTTTTGATTAAGATACCTAGATATATGAGTTGTCATCTCAAACTGAATTCGCCCAAAATGTGTGGGATTAAATTGTAAATATTCATAAAGAAATAATAAGATTATTAGACTTCAAGATTCTTAAAAAGAGAGAAAACCTTATGATTACTAGGACCAGTGACGAATAGCTATAGGTACCATAATCATGATCTGTCTTGAAACATTATTAATAACAAACAAACATTCAATTTAGAGTTCTCAGATGACTCTATAGGCACTATCTACCTATCTCAGGTAACTTCTATGATAATACTGACTTAACTTCATAAGGCACAAGGATTTTAATTCACACAATATAAATCTGTGCAACAACAATAAAATTCTGAAATGTTAGCAACATGCAGGCTCTTGCTTTCACATAATGCAATTAATAAGCTCTAAAGCCTTATCCAGATAATATATTTCCTCTGACATTATTTTATAGCAACATTTGGATTTTCTTTCACTTTTAAACTTATTAATATGTTGTAAGAGAAATTCAGGGTGCAAATCAGAGATCACAGTCTATAGTTCAGCGTAATGTGTGCCAATAATATCACGGTGATAAGCCTAAACTCTTCTGAAAATCTGTTCCATTATTTTTTCTTGTTTACACGGAGAGTTTGAAAACATGGCTCTGATATATATACTACATACACCTGCAAATCTGCACACGTCGTCAAATTTGCAGAAGATACAGCAGCTCTTATTTCAAAAACACACATTTATTGTCTTCCCTATTGTAAGATACAGGTTTTAAAAGTTGTCATCCTCCTGAGGTATATAAGGAAAGAAAGGAAAGGCAAGATGTATTTTTTTCTTTTTTTTCTTCTTTTTTTTTTCTGAACCGAGTCTCAGTAATGCTGCTAGCTATCATGTGCATCTACAGCACCAAGGATCAAGGAAACTCTGTTGAGGGCTATGAATATAGCAGATGTAAAGCTTTTTTTTTGCCTCAGAAGCATTAAGTATCCAATGAAAAATCCCAGTGCCTATTATGGCTCACTGACATTCCCAGGAGACCGTGGGAGAGACTATTTCATGTAAAACAAAGCACTGCATGATTCATTTCTCCATTTCCTTTCAAGAAGAGGAAAAGGTGCATTCTGATTTTCAGAACACCATGCCCTTAAGTTCAGGTAGTGACAAAATAATAAAAAACCTCCTTTTTCTTTTTCTATGAAATTTCATCTTTGTGGTTTGTTTTTTGCCACCTAAATCTAGTGTGGTTTGTATTAGAAGCAGCAGAGCTAGGGTGGTACCTCATGTAAAATCGTATGGAGTTGCTTGTGATGTCCAGTCACACCTCACTGAATACAGCATGACAAATTCTGTATATCTGTATCACTGTACATATGTATGAACAGGTATGAACAGGATTCATCTGATGCTTTTTGAAATAGCAGCTGTTTGGAGAAACACTTTTTACCCTCCAATAAGAACAAAATGTATATTCAAAGGAAAGAAATGACAGCAAAATAAACAAAATAAGAAGGAATTCATACTACTCCTGAGCCAAAGAATTAACCAAGAAACAGGAGTGTGCTACATTTTCATGTTCTGAAGGAAGGGAGGAAGGAAGGGATAGCCACTTGGGATGAATATAAGACTGTCGTCACAGGATGTAGGGAGGCAACTAGGAAAGTTAAAGCCTTGCTAGAGTTGTACCTTGAAAGAGAGGTCAAGGACAACAAGAAGGTCTTCCTCAAATACATTGCAGATAAAACTAATGCTAGAGGCAACGTAGGCCCACTGTTGAATGAAGTAGGTGCCCTAGTGGCAGATGATACAGAGAAGGAAGAGTTAACTAAATGCCTTCTTTTCCTCTGTATATAATGCTGGAGACTGTCCTCAGGAGCCCCAGACTCCAGAGGAAGTCAAGTTAAAGGAGGAGTTTTGTTTGATGAGGACTGGATTAAGGATCAGTTGAGCAATCTGGATCTACATAAATCTATGGACTCCTATGGGATGCACCCACAGGTGCTGGGGGAGCTGGTGGAAGTCATTGCTAAATCACTCTACATCGTCTTCAGTAATTTGTGGAAAACAGGAGAGGTGCCTGAGGAGTGGAGGAAAGCAAATGTCACATCAGTCTTCAAAAAAGGCAAGAAGGAGAAGCTGGGTAACTACAGACTGATCAGCCTTACCTCCATCTCTGGAAAAGTGATGGAACAACTTATCCTGGGTGCTGTATACAGTCATTGAAAGGACAAGAGGGTCATTAGGAGCAGTCAACATGGTTTTACCAAAGAGAAGTCACATTTGACCAACCTGATAGCCTTTTACAAAGATATAGGCAGGTAGATATATGGTGTAGTGCAGTGAATATGGTTTATCTTGATTTCAGTAAAGCATTTGACACTGTCTCCCACAGCATCCTCACAGCAAAATTTAGAAAGTGTGGGCTGGATGATCAGATAGTGAGGTGGATTGTTAAGTAGTTGAAGGGAAGAAGGCAGAGAGTTGTGAACTATGAGGCATCATCTAGTTGGAAGTCTGTATCTAGTGGAGTCCTTCAGGGATCAGTACTGGCACCAGTACTGTTCAATATATATATTAATGACTTTGATGAGGGAACAGAGGGCACTGTCAGCAAGTTTGCTGATGATACTAAACTGGGGGGAGTGGTTGACTGTAGTAGTTTGGCCTGGGCCAGATTTTTTGGTAGCGGGGGCGCTACAGAGGTGGCTTCTTTAAACAAAGAGATTTGCCAGAAGATTCCTCTGTAGCTGACAGGGTTGGGGCCAGTCAATTTTAAGCTGTACACTGTACCTGACCCAGGCCTGGCCAATTAGTGGTGGAGATAACGCCTCTGTGCATAACATATTTGAGAAGGAAGATAAGTTGTTGCGCAGTTGCAAAACAGCAGCAGCAACAGGGAGGGAGAATGAGAAAACATCTCCGCAGACACCAAGGTCAGTGGAGAAGGAGGGGGATGAGAATGCTTAGGCACTAAAAAGAAGGCTCCCCTGTGATATGTGGTGAGGACCATGGTGAAGTAGGTTGTCCCCCTGCAGTCCATGAAGGACCACTGGGAAGCAGAGACCCACTCGCAGCCTTTGGAGGACCCCACGCTGGAGCGGGTGGATGCCTGAGGGAGGCCGTGACTCCATAAGAAATTCATCCTGAAGCAAGTTCCTGGCAGGATCTGGGAGTCCATGAGGGAGGTGCCCACACCGGAGCAGGTTTGCTGGCAGGACTTGAGATCCCGTGAGAGAGCCAGGCTAGAGCAATTGGCTTCTGAAGGTCTGTTCTCTTGGTGGATGACTCACACTGGGGCAGTGTGTGAGGAGCTTCAACCATGGGAGGCTCCATGCTGGAGCCGTTCATGAGTAGCTGCAGCCCATGGGAAGGACTCACACTGGAGAAGTTCATGAGGGACTGTCTCCTGTGGGGAAGGACCCCACTGTGTAGCAGTGGGAAATGTGCAAAGGCCTCTGCCTGAGAAGAAGCAGCAGCAAAGTCTATCTGTAATGAACTGACTGCAACCCCCATCCCCCATCCCCTGTGCCAGTGAGCAGGGAGGAAAGGGAGTCTCGGGAAGTGGAGGGGTGGGGGGAGGTTTTTAAGATGGTTTTATTTCTTGTCTTCCTGCTCTTATTGTTTCCTTAATAAACAAACCTTCTTTTGTCCCTAAGTTGAGTCTGTTTTGCCCGTGATGCTAATTGCCGAGTGATCTCTCCATTCTTATCTCAACTCAGAAGCCGTTTGTTATATTTCTCTCTCCTGTCCAGTTTAGGAGGGGGAGTGATTTTATGACAGGGTGGACATCATGCTAAACCACCATACTGACACAGCAGAAGGCTATGCTGCCATTCAACGAGACCTGGAGAGGATGAAGAGTTGGGTGGGGAGAAATGTAATGAAATTCAACAGGGGCAAGGATAGAGTCTTACATCTGGGAAAGAATAACCCCATATACCAGTACAGGCTGGGGAATGAACTCCTAGAGAATTTTATAAAAGGGACCTGGGGTTCCTGGTGGACAGCAGGATGATCATGAGCCAGCAATGTGTTCTCATGGCCAAGAAGGTCAATGGCATCTTGGGGTATGGGCAGTAGGCTGAAAGAGGTTCTCCTCCAGCTCTACTCTGCCCTTGTAAGACCGCATCTAGAATATTTTGTCCAGTTCTAGGTCCCTCGGTTCAAGGACAGGGAGCTGCTGGAGAGAGTTCAGCACAGGGCCACAAAAGTGATGAAGGAGGTGGAGCATATCCCTTATGATGAAAGGCTGAGGGATCTGGGGCTCTTTAGCTTGGAGGAGACTGAGGGGTGATCTCATTAATGTTTACAAATATGTAAAGGACGTGTGTGAGGAGTATGGAGCCAGGCTCTTCTCAGTGGAGTCCAGAGATAGGACAATGGGCAGTGGGTACAAGCTGGAACATAAGAGGTTCCAAAGTAACACCAGGAAGCAGGCTGCCTAGATAGGTTGTGGAGTTTCCTTCTCTGAAGACAACCAAAAGCCACCTGGATGAGTTCCTTTGTGACCTCATCTAGGTGGCCCTGCTCTGGCAGGGAAGTTGGACTAGATGAACTTTTGAGGTCCATTCCAATCTTTAAGATTCTGTGATTTAGTGAAGGACCATGTGGAATAGATATAAGATAGACTAGAAAGAAAACAAAGATAGTCTGGTTTAAATCAATGATTCTCCTCATAAGTGTCCCATTGTGGAGTGTCATTTTGTGGTAGATTTGTTACAGAGATGTCAGTGAAATAGATCACCACATAAACAAAACAGCAATAACTTTCACTTTATTTGAGATTGATTTGAGCTCCAGCAATGAAATATAAATTCATCCACAAAGCATCCTCAATGTGCAATTCAGATGTATAGTATGTCCCCAGAGTATTGAAGGCTTGAACAAGATTGGGCAAGACTAGTGAGGGTATTTGAGTATCATATTGTAGTATATACTCACTATAGCAAAGAGACACTAATTTGACTATTAATGGCTGAAAACAACACATTTTGTCTGGAATGAAGACATATGGTTAAAAGCCTTCAAAGGTCACGTCCTTTGTCTACTTGATTTTTCTCTGAAAGGATCAAAAAAAAGAGAGTTTAAGGCAACTTGAGATCTTGTATTTGAAGTCTGATCCTATCTCCTGTTAGATAAAGGAAAATAAAGGAACATAAACAAGGAGAGAAAATAACAGTAAAGATATAAAAGGCCGATTCTGTCTTTGAGGCTGATTTTTGCTTCTGACTTTGCTGGGGGAGAAGCAGACCATGTCCACCGAGGTCTGAATGGGTTGCCAGGCTGGCTGAAGAGATGCTTCTTTTTACTTTGGTTGTGGGTTAGCAGCACTAGAAAGGTGAATTTCACTCTAAGAAAACAAAAAATATTAACTGAATGGATAGATGAGTAAGAATACACAGCTTAAGTAAAACTGTGGAAAAGGGAGAGTCTTATAAAGGTGACATTTAGCATTTAGCACAGGCAATGGAAGTGTTGCTGCAATTATTTCCTTTCTTGTGTCTTTTACCAGTCAGGATGTGTTTCATGACCTGCCTGATGTAGTCAGAGCGCTGTTGTGGAAGATCTCAGAAAACTGGGAGACAAGAACAGCGGCAATGATAAAAGTTGCTTCTTCAGTTCGATTCAGTCCCAGATAGGATATCTATCTCATCTTATTGTAGTCAAAGAAATTTCACTAATTCCAGCTGTAAATATTTTGTCACTTTTATAGAACCTATTAGTTCATTATTGTCCCAGACCTTTACATTATCATTGGCTCAAATGACCTGTGACGACAATTCTCTTTCTCTGAATGAC
The DNA here is from genome assembly GCA_013401255.1 of Urocolius indicus. Taxonomy (NCBI): domain Eukaryota; kingdom Metazoa; phylum Chordata; class Aves; order Coliiformes; family Coliidae; genus Urocolius; species Urocolius indicus. The sequence goes on from WBNH01000562.1 coordinate 323,574, forward strand.
CAGTTTATTTGGACTGTTTTTATAAATGTTTTCTTTCTACTCACCCTATAGGCAAACCTATAATCACAGTTTTATCACCAACAACAAACCAAACAAAAAAAGAAGGATGTTTTCCATGCTTTTATCACTGCTGCAAAAGGTTAGCTCAGAAAGGTACATACAAATGATCTGATGATCTGTACAGGACATCTGATTAGCAGAGTGACCGAATTAGTAGCTGAGGGTTTGCAGCAACACAAGGGCTGTACCCCTGCTTGCATGGCTTTCTGTGACAGTGTCACATTTAAGCTCACTATGGCACTACACTCACATAAAAACTGTTTGGACTTGAAGGAGGATGAGCTTTAATAACAGCCAATGACCCATTCCAGTAGCTGGGAAAGCTTTCTGTGCCTCAGACTTCATACTAGGTGCTAAGAAAAGGGGAGGATAAGTACAGTTTTAAGTCAGTAAAGGTCAGATGCACAGAGTGGTGGACACTTGGAGCAAGGAGAGTTCTTTCTGGGAAAAGCAGGAGGATTTTTGTTAGATTGGGGAAATCATGTCTCACTTTCTATGTGAGAATTTGAGTCTCATTTTGGAAATGAGAATCTGAGTCTTTTTCAGGCCTGCCTTGCAGACTGAGAAGCCTTTACTACTACAGATTAGCATATGCTAATTTGAGGTAAGGAGTTACAGGCGAATAGATGCCAACGTTATTCACTTCTCTCCCTTGTGTGCCATTGGCTATTGAGACTGCTGTGCTTGAAAAAACATGTTAGTCAGGTGCACTGACTGGTGAATTACATGCTTGGTTTCTGAGAATGTTATTACCAAGAAGATTGGTACTATAATAAGGATTAAATATAGTAAAAATGATCTCTTGTCCAATAGGAAAAAGATGGGAACAAGAGGTGAAAACATTACATATTCAAAAAAGGGTAAGAGACAGGTGAAAGAACATATTAAATATATATATATATAATCTATATACAACCTGTCATAGGGCTTTTAAAATGAGATATAAGAATGTAAGTATGGAAATACCTAGTATTTTAGATGCCAGTAGATGCTGTTCATGAACACATAGTTAAGTGCTATGTTTTGTCAGACGAAAACCAACTTCTTGTCATGCACTAAAATAGGGTTTTGTCCATAGATATTTAGAGGCATATTTAAAGAAGTGCCTATATGTGTCTTTTATAGAGTAAGAAGTGAGATGAATGGTGACAGTTAGCATTCACAAGCTAAAAAAAATACAGAGGCTAGAATGAAACTGAATTGGCAATCCTGGTTTTTATTTAAGCTATCTTTACAGATGAATAAATCCTACTGGAACAAGAAAGAAGCTAAGCTGAGTTTGAAGCCAGCATATGGTTCATTGTTTGCCCATCCAAATGAAGTTGGAGTGGAGCTTCAACTTGTCAGATTATGTTACAGAGGACATCCAAGATTCTATTATATTCTTATTAGTTGTCCAAAACTTAATGAGCTCAATAGAGATAGATTACTTAATAAAGCCCCTCAAAGTGTATTTCTTCTGTCAGGAGATAGGGAAGTAATTTGACCGATCTTGCTGTCCAGGAGTTCAATTTTTTAATCACCTAGATGTATGGAAAAAATCCCTTTCTCAAGAACATCTACGGGAGTCAGATTTTTCTCAGTTATATCATTTATATACTTTCCGTAATTACACTCCATTTACTGGGTCATGGGAACTGACATTTAACTTTGAAGTGAAATGAATAACAATGAATTCACCTCTAATAGTTTCCCAGTTACTCTGACCTTGCAAAATTACTCTATGATTTATTTTTTGTTGCATGAATTTACCTGTTGTCTTACTAAAGTTGCATGTTGGGTAGAATACAAATAAAAATCAGAGATAAATAACTTCTGTTACCTCTCTTCTGCACAGATCACTGAAATGACCTTTGTAAACCACTCATACTCTGGTCAGGAGTGCTTCGGTTTATCAACACATGAAATGGAAGACTGCATATCTGAACTCACTCTGTGAGCCTTTCTGAAACGGTGAACCATTCAATTTACAGTTGTCCGCAAATCTATATAGATCATATTTCTGAGTGAATTATGACATCATCATGTTGCATCCAAAATTGTGTGCACCAGAAGGCTCTACAGAGGGATCTGAACAGGCTGGAGTTGGCTGAGACCAATTCTATGAAGTTTGAAAAGGCCAGGTGCCCAGTCCTGCATTTGGACCACAGTCCCATTCAATGCTATAAGCTTAGGGAAAAGTGACTGGAAAGCTTTCTGGAGGAAAAGGACCTGGGTGAACATGAGCCAGCAGTGTGCCCAGGTGGTCAAGAAGGCCAATGGCATTCTGGCTTGTATCAGAAATAGTGTGGTTAGCAGGACCAGCCAAGTGATTATTCCCCTGTACTTGGCACTGGTGATGGCAAACCTCAAACACTGTGTTCAGTTTTGGGCCTCTCACTACAAGAAGGATATTGAGGTGCTCGAATGTGTCCAGAGATGGGCAACAAAGTTGGTGAAGGGTCTGGAGCACAAATCTGATGAGGACCAGCTGAGGGAACTGGATGTGTTTAGCGTGGAGAAGAGGAGAGTGAGAGCAGATATGATCACTCTCTACAACTACCTGACAGGAAGGATGGTCTAGTGAGATGGATGTCAGTCTGTTCTCCCAAGTAATGAATGACAGGACAAGAAGAAATGGCCTCATGCTGTGGCAAGGGAGATTTAGAGTGGAGATTTGGAAATTTTTTTACTGAGAGAGTTAGAAAATGGTACAGGCTGCACAGTAGGTGGTGGAGTCCATGTCGTTGTAGATAAGGCCGTGTAGATGAGATGCTGAGGAACATGTTTAGTGGTGGGTTTGGCAGTCTGAGGTTAGTGCTTGGACTTGATGATCTTAAAGGTATTCCAATCAAAAAAAAATTATACGATTCTATAATTCTTCCACCTGTGACAAAAACCAAAAAGATTTTCCTGGAGTCAAAAGCTCTCTAGTTACTTAAAAATGATGTAAAACACTCAAACTCCAAAAACTAAAACCCAAAAGTATTATTCTTAATCACTTTTAAGATAATACTGTTTACAATAACAGACTTCTGTTTGGCTAATTTACAGTATTTTTAAATATTTTGCCATTGCCAGTGAAAAGCACAATAGTCCGATGGTCTGAATCTATCTCTTCATTATTGTATCAATTTTTATATACTTATCCTGTTTTATAATGATTACAGAGAAAAACAACAATCACATGTAGATAAAGATTAAATTTAGTCTTAAATTCACTAAGTGAAAATGAAATTTTCCCAGGATTTAAATTTACTACAGTGGTATTAGAGACATTTAGATCTCCCAAATGATAGTAATATCATAAAGTCAGAAGATATTTTGAAATGCAAACTTTTCTTGGCAAGCTGTTTGGATAGATATTGCTAATATACTAGGTAGAGCTGTGCTTTTAGACACCTTCTGGACTCTGTTTGAACCTGAAAGTACGAGAACTAAACACGACTCAGATTTAAGATTCTGATAAACACACTCTTTGATCTTTTTGTTTCAGAAAATCTGTTACCTGAATATGTCACCACAGAAAGGATTCCTGCAATCTCACTGAAATATTTGGAAGTGATTCTCCCAGGCAGAAATGTTAACGGGTTTATGTACAGTTACTAGGTATACCTGGGTGGAAGATTAATTTGAGACTACAACCCAAAATATTCACCATCTCTAAGTAACATGGTAAATTTCTGCTTTTCACAGAAGCTACATCGTGTGTAGTCTTATCTCAAAAATCTTTTTAAAAAAATTCTGTGGTGAATTCTCTTTGCTTCTTTTAAATAGCTCATGGTAAGACACTGCACGTCTCTTGTCATTGATATAACTTAAAAGACTGCATGTAGAAGGCAAGATTAACCCACTAGCTATTCTTTGTAATCTCTGCTAAAAAGTTTTAAACTGTCTACCAGTCAGGTAGATCAAGACTTGAAGGCTATTCTGCTTTTCAAACTCTTAATTTTATGACTTCTGTATTTTTCCATGGTCCACCTGAGAACACTGTTGCTGTATGGTACAGCATACAAAATTAAGTCCCCCAAAATACTTCACCCTGACAGTGCTTTCAGTTAACCAATGCATCTTTTTTAGAAAGGCATAACATTTCTCCATGCACTTATGATAATTATTCATTGGAATAAAGTCCTCATGTGTCATCTAAGAGGCTCTAAGGAAAAAAGTGATAAGAAGTCCAACAGATAGCTGTCAAAACTCAAGGTTCAATTGCTTTTTGTCAGAGTCTAATTTGCTCTTACATTATCTGTTATACTATCTAATCAAGCACTAAAGTGCTCCCCCCACACACTTAAAGAGCTTTGTGTCCTCTCTAGCCTCTCATAGGAGAGCTTTCAAGCCATATTTCACACACAATTTCTATTTCCCCAAACCATCTATCTTCGATCAGATTAAATCTTTTGATTTTTGACCATTGAAATAAGAGATTGAACTTGTTACCAAGTTACTTTTGCTTTTTGTTGGATTTTTAGGTTGTTTTGTGTTTTTTTTCCTGAAATAGATATTACTTACAGTAGCAAGACAAATATTTTTATTGGAGATTTTAGAGCTAAAACATTTTGCTTGGTTACATGACAACAGGAGAAACCCCAAGTGGGATTAATGCCTCATTCTCCTATGTACTTTACAAACATACTAAGAGACACTTCTTGCACCAAAGTTTCCAATCCAAGAAAACCCCAAAACAACCCCAAAACAAGGGAAAGAATGAAATAAATAGAGCAAAGTGCTATAATTTTTGCATCAGAGAGATTTGTGCAGAAAAAAAAAACAACTAAGATTTTTGTAAAGATAAAATTTTTTAAAATGAATAATACAGATTTGAGTAGCAAAATGCTATATTTTGGTTATAAAGATACTACTGTGGAAAGTAATAACTTGTGATAAGAATTGTAATTATTACTCATTTAAATAATTATATGGATGTTTTTGGTACTTAAAAGAAAAATGAGAACAACTTGACATTCTTCCTTTTATTAAAAAATATATTTTTTTTCATATACATGAGAGATAAACCATGCAGGAGTAATAAATGTCACAGAAAAAGAGAAAAAAAAAAAAAGAAAGAATGACAGTAAATGGAAAAGAAATTGCATGAGATAATTGGTAAAAAAAAA
>WBNH01000563.1:0-39846 GCA_013401255.1 Urocolius indicus
AAGTCAGTAAAACATAAAAAAAAGGGGGGGAGGTAAAGAAGGGTTGTGTTAAGTGGTAAGCAATTTGTGGTTTGAACTCATTGGTGAAGGATTTTTATTTTGATCAGGAGTAAAAAATGGATTTTGTCTTATGGTTGATGCTTCATATGATTGTGGTAAATGGTTTTAGGTAATTTCAGCAACCCAAGCAAAACATGTGGGTTACACTGGCCAAAGCAATCAATCAGTTTACAGTATGTTTATCAATGGCCACTTCAGATAATCCTTTTTCTACCTGTTTGGTNTCTTATTAGCCCAAACTAATAAAAACGGGGAAATTGTGGGAAAATGTTTGCATGAGAAAAAGCATGTAGATATTTTGCAGCTGACTGAGGAGGAATGTGTTAATCATAGCACACAGCTGGTGTAGCTGCTGGGGAGGCAAGGGCACACTACATTGACTGTTGCAATTATACAGTAACAGGTTGTTTTGCAGTGAGAAAGGCATGGGAAAAGCGGGAGGGAGTGATCTTTTGTACATGCACCAATTAGGAGCTTAGCTTTGCACTATGTATGAGCTAATTAACCATAGTATAAGTATTGGATAAGCACAATTAATAAACGAAGCTCGCTGATCACTCATATTGAGTGCCCGTGTCTTCCCTCTGACGCAACATGTATTAAGGGAATCTGGAAATCCAGACCAATGCACACATGCCAGTACGTGAAGAGTGATGTCTCCTCAAGCAGTACAGCTGTTTGTGTTACCACAGCACTAGTTTGCATGACTAAAGTTTAGTGGATACATCTATTCCTCTTTCTTCTGTTGAAGCATACTTCACCAATATACTGTGTGGTTTTATTTACTGGATATTATTATATTGCTTTTTAACTTTGCCATGCAAGTTATTTCTAATAAAAAGTTGTTCCTGCTGTAATACTGCTTCTAAAGTCCAAGAATAATTTATCAGTGCAAATTTACTATGTGTTTTTAGATCAATTTCTTGACTACAATGAAGCCATTCAGTGAGCAGGTTCTCTTTTCTTTCTTACACTGGGCACAGATAAAAGTGAGGGCTGGGTACCCAGGAGTCTCTACATAGATACAGATGAGAGTTTAGTATAAAGGACCACATCATAGGATCATACATTTTCTCGAGTTGGAAGAGACCCACAAGAATCATTGAGTCCAACTCCTAAAATGTTAGCTATTAGTCAGGTGTATGTGTCTGAGGAACAATGTTGACATTTCTATTCAGGTAAAAACCTCTCAGTTAACAATATAGCTTAGGCTTTTTCTGAGGACAGTTCCCAAGCAAAAGACGAAAAGTATCCCCTTCTTTCACAGCAGATGGCTGCAGCTAAGGCTTGGGATTGAATACTAACTGCTCAGCTCCTAGATTTGCAATGACTTTTGGTGTACTCAGGGTTCTGTCATAACTAAGTACAGCTAAGAAATAGTGTGAGATAATGATGGGAGGCATACCAACAGTGGTATCAATTTACGCATCTTAGAAGCATAGCAAGAAGGAGAATGAACATATTTTTCTCTCAATGAACCGTTCACAAATGTAATATTTTGGAGGAGGAAAAAATTGTTCCACCAGAGGAAAAACAGTTTAACATTTCAACAATTTTTTTTAATTGTATATGTTTAATGATAATGTTCTTGTAGCTTTACCAGATTCAGAAGGATGACCCCCCTCTTGCTCGAAACATGCCACCAGTTGCAGGAAAGATAATGTGGGTGAGACAGCTATTCAGAAGGATAAATGAACCAATGAACTATTTCCATGTAAGTTGATGTGAGGAAAAGTTAGATGTTTTGTGCAACAGTGAACTGTCTTAATTCAGTAGTCACCATAATGTTTGTTGCTATGATGATGTAACTTCTTATATGCTTGTCAAGCTGTTTATTTGTATGAAAATATCTAGTTAAAAAAATATTCTCTGCAGTAAGATCCAAAATGTAGTGTTAGAGTAGAACAGAACAGACAGTTTTATTTCAATGTGACTACAATGACCATCTAGTCCAACTGCCAGACCAGTTCAGCTGACAAAACGTTAAGGTCATTATCCAAATGCCTCTTAAACACTGACAGACTTGAAGCATTGACCATCTCTCTAGGAAGCCTGTTCCAGTGTTTGATCACCCTCTTGGTAAAGAAATGCTTCCTAATGTCCAGTCTAAACCTCCTGTGGTGCAGCTTTGAACCATTCCCACACGTTCAATCACTGCACACCAGAGCGAAGAGCTCAGCACCTCGTTTTCCACTTCCCCTCAGCAGGAAGCTGAAGAGAGCAACGAGGTTGCCCTTCTGCCTCCTTTTCTCCACTGTACACAAGTTCTCACAGGATGTGCCTTCCAGCCCTTTTCACCAGCTCTGTTGCCCTTCTCTGGATTCATTTAAGAGCCTTAACAACTTTTTTATGTTGTGAGGCCCAGAACTGCACACAGCACTCAAGTTGAGGCCATACCAATGCTTCAGCATTGGTATGCAGTGGGTTGATCTCCTCTTTTGCCAGGCTGTTTCTGCTGTGTTAGATGCACCTCAGAGTGCAGTTTGCCCTCTTGGCTGCCTGGGCAGTGCTGACTCATGCTGTGCCTGCTGCTGACCAACACCCCCATATCCCTTTCTGCAGGGCTGCTCTTCATCTGCTTCTCTCCAAATCTATAATTATGTCCAGCATTACTCCATCCTAAGTGCAGAGTCTGGCATTTTGACTTGTTAAATTTCAATCCCTTTAATCCCACCCCAATGTTCCAAGCCACATATATCCTTCTGCAGGGCCTCCCGTCATTCAAGACAGTCAACGGCAACTCGCAGTTTGGTGCATTCAACTCCTCCATCCAGATCAGTGATAAATAATATTGAACAGAACGGTCCTTAGATATAGGGGACCAGTCACCAGTCAAATGTGGCCCTATTCACTACAACACTTTGAGCCCTGCTGAGCAGCCAGTTCTTCACTCAGCACACCATAAATCTGCTCATCCCACAGTTGGACAATTTTCCCAGAAGGATTCTTTGAGGGACAGTATCAAAGGACCTATTAAAATCCAGAAAAAGTGTTAATTTGACTTACCTCTGAGTCATAGAATCATGGAATGGTAGGGTTGGAAGAGCCCTTTAGAGATCATCTAGTCCAACACCCCTGCAGAAGCAGGTTCACCTAGATCAAGTCTCATAGGAATATGTCCCGGTGGGTCTTGAGGACCTGCAAGGAAGGAGAGTAGCACCCCAAGCTGGAAACATGCACGGAATCTGTTTTCTAATTTCCCAAAGAAGTATTTAATCCTTCCTGGCAGTGCTTTTTTTCTTTTTGTAATGGAGCAGGTGGAGACTTGTATACAGGATTCATGTCCTGTATTTTAACTGAGTACCCACCTCTTCTGTTCCTCTAACTCTAAAGGGCTCCCTAGGGGGAATTATGTCTCTTTACCAAGCAACCGCTAGAAGTAGCTTAAAGCACAAATGTGGATGGCCTGACATCTTGAAATTGTCTGGTCGATATTTTCTGGTACCACTGAAAAAGCACTGAAAAAGTTTATTGTAGGTAACCACACAATAGCTGCAGTACTGTAATTGAGAATCTGGTCACCAGTTTAACTGCAGATGATCTCTGAACTAGTCTGGGAAGCGGGAATTCCATTACTGAGCTTCTCATTCTACATTTTCTGTAGCACTTAAGATATAGCTGAAGATGGATACTGGCCACAAAAGCTGTAATATTTATGGCTCTTAGGAATTTTTTTGTATTGAGTTTCCTTCCTTCACTGGAATAGTCATAATCTTGCTATACTAAGATCTGCTATAGCTATAATATTTCTTGAAATGTTTGAATTATTCTCCTAAAAAGTATCTAGCATCTCCTGCCAAGTTAACTTATGTGTGAGAGAGGTTTCGGCTTTCATGTGTGCCTCAGATAGGAATAATGATCACCTAAATCTGCTCCAAAGGAAAAAGACACGTCTCAGTACTAATTTTAAAAATAAATGTTTTTAAAGAAACATTTTGTTACTATTTAATTTTAAGTAGAACTGAACATCCATATTGCTGCGAATTACAAATGTTTGTCACAGTATAATACAGGTTAAATATTTAATATTTATTACTTACAAGTTCTTACTGACAGTATTACCGTGTATGTTTGAATGGTAAATAGCTGATACAGTTTTAAAAAACTGTATAAATGAAATAATTTGTAATATTAATTCATAAAAATATAGTAAATAGTTAAGAAAAAAACAAATAGTATGGTTTTCTTTTTATTTAGTTTTAATTTGAATGTACTGTGTTTTAATAGAAAAAAACAAATATCTTGGCAAGTCCGGAAGGTAAAGCAATTGTTCGATTATACAACAAAATTACCTTTGTAATGGTGGAATTCGAGGTCATCTATCATAATGCATGGATGAAGGAAGTTTCAGAGTTACAATGTCGTAAGTAATTAATTATGTCATTGCCTTGTAAAAACTGTTATTGAATACTAAGTTAACAGAAATCAAATCAGATTCTTTTAAGCTTTATTTACCCTTGAAATGTGCAAATTAATGATGATCCAATAACCATGCCCAACAGTACAAATCTTTGTCACTTATGGACCTTTAAACTTGGTTTTGATGCAGAGGATTGCAGATTTGGGACATCATTTGACAGATGCCTGGAAACAGTAGTGAAAGCAATTTAGGGCACAGAGTTATTCATTTTTGTATTCAAATACTCTGTGGAAACCATTTAATAATTCTTCCTGTTTCCTTTCCACTAGAATAATTTGTATAGATGCATTATCCCAGTCTCTCTCAGGACAAGTATTACTTTATGCCTAGAAAAAATGTTTGATGGTCAAGCTTTATAATTTTAGGATTAAATCAGAGTTGAATTTTTTTTTTTTAAGTAGACTTTTCATATAATTTTTACACACTCTGTGGCCTTCAAAAGTAGGAGTAGGTCTTTAAGTATAAAATCTTGTCATCACACAGTCAACAGAGGTTTTTGTGCTGCTGTTTATGGTTTTGGTTTGTATTTTTGTAATACTTTTTTAAGCATTTATCCTCTGGGTTAACAAATTCCTATAAGATCCTGGGCATCTCAAAAATGTTGTGTTTCCATTTCCTTTGAAAGTGAATTTCATATTTTTGTAACTCTGGCTAAGAAAAAATATGCCACAAATAAGACTGGATCTCATGCTTCTTTAGCTTATGAAGAGACTGGATCTATATGACAGCTAATATATTTGTCTGTTTTCTTTAACTGAAAACAACATGAAGCTATTTTGCAAGTAACCATCCCGATTTAATCACTATGTAGGAATATTAGAGATCTCTGTTCCCCAATAATTTGTATAACAGAAACAATTGTTTGTCTTATATCAGATTCTAAAAATGTCTTTCCAGCCTTACAAGCTACAATATTTTTGAGTCATCCTGAAACTGGGAAGTTCCTGGTGAATTTTGATCCTAGAATTCCAGAGATTATCCAAGAGACAAAATGTATGCTAAAGTTGGGTCTGGAAGTTCCAGAGCAAGCAAAAAATATAGTAAAAATAGAAAAATATCTGAAGTCAAACAAATTGCGTTTAGAGGTAAACTTAAAAATTATTATGATAACTGTTTAAAAATTATAAAGGCTAAAAATTATAAAGGTTAACCATATATTTTTTCTATGGTTAAATAAAGATTAAAACCAGGTATGAGGTAGTTTAAGGTAAATTGTGGAATGCACAGTTGGACATAGAGGATTTAATTTGAAAGCCTCTATTGACTACTGTTTAGAATAGTATCCTTAAATATAAACATATGTATTTCTTATACCTTATGTCATGTCAAATACATTATGATGATTAAATAATTAAAGCTATCCAAAGCGTTCACTCTGAAAAATCAGTAAAACAGTTTTACAGAGTTTTCGAGAAGCAAAGACTTTATTTCTGGATTGGAAGATACAGTGAACCACGAATACATCAAGAGTTTTGCCTGCCGGAGAAGTCAGATTTCTGATACCAGTTGTCGTATTTGCTATTGTCGTAGTATTTGAGTACTATTTGTAGTTTTGAGAAGCTCATGTCTTGGAGATTGGGTGTAACATACAAGATTTGTGTGTGTGTGTAAGGTGTAAGACGAGGATATTCTAAAAATGAGTTTATAGGTGACTAATTATCTAAAGCTTATGATACTTTGTTTTAAGAGGATATTGCAAGTCAAGGTCACTCAAGCTCAAGCTGTCTTTCTAGAGAAGGGTCATACTTTGTCTGGTTTTGTGCATAAGGAATTCATTGTGCAAAGGCCACTTTCATTCTTCCTTATGTAGCAAGAAATGAATTTGTTACATTACAGAAATTATGTACATAGCTATGTAATGTCTGTATAAAACTGAACACTTGTTCTCAAATGTAGTCTTGTACTACTTTCCATGTTTTTTTCAGATGATTTGATTGTATAGCAGGTTGTTTGCTTCAGTAAAGAAAGCACTTAAAATATTATTTTCAATACTGCCCTTTCTAATAATTAACAGGATCTCCTCCAAAGTTATGAAGATCTGTGTCAAGAAACACCAACAGTTTTTGTAAATCTAATGGCACCAAAAATGAGAAAGGTTGGTATTGCTTAATGCATTTCAGTATACTTCATAAAAAGTTATAATAACTTAATAATAGTTTATAATTTTAGAATATTTAGATGTATCTACATATTGTGAACTTAATGAATTTTACTAAAACTTTTAAGACTAAAATTTTCTATTGTATCCCTCATACAGTGCTCAAATAATGTGTCTTACAGTAGAACAATCTTAATGCCTATGAGATGTAAAGCACAAGAACAAAGAATATGGAGTTTGTGGGTCTCTTTATCTGCACAAATCTCTGGCTTTTACATGGAAAAAAAATATCACTTATTTCAGTTTGGGAGGTTTTAACAGAAAGTTTTTTATTTAGCTGAAATACTAAATTGATGGTCCTTGTCTCTGCTTAGAGAGAACTATTAGCCTTGTGAATTCGGTCACTCTCTTCAGTGATGTAGAATTGTTATATACTACACTAAAGGTATGGCTTTATTAGAGATGCAGAATGTCTGTCCTACAAGCCATTTTTATTCTGCCAGAGACTTGCAAGTGTTTATATGTGGATGTTCTAAATAACTTTTCCCATTTTTGTTGTAAATAATAAGATCAGAAAGTTGCAGAGTTTGCATAAGTTTGTGTAACTACATAGTTGGCATGTGAAATATTCTTGCTCTTATGAGTTAAATAAGAAGAGACAAAGAGCTACAGTGATGGTAGGCTTCACTGCTGCTGTAAACATGATTGTATCTGAGAGAGAATGCTACTCCTCTGTATTTTTAACAGCGATAGTAATCCCAGCATTGTGGAGGTAAAATTATTTCACAAAACCATATGTATCAAGGTGATCATAATGGCTGTATTTGCAAATAGCTATTGTCATTTTGAGCTGAATTAATTGTTTTAGATGTGATATAGACATAGCAAAAAGAAGCATTAGGATGACGACAGTGGGTGAACTCTAGGTAGTGACTTGGTAAATGTCAAGATGAAAGAGCAGATAGGATAGGCAATTATTTAAAATTAAATATGAGCGTAATCAGTTCAAAGCTACTTAGCAATTAAGCAAATTTAAATTTCTGTCATTTCAGTGATTATGAGGATGGAAAATTTAATACTGTGGTGGCTGTATAATTGGCAACCATTCAAAAATTTTGGAGTGCTAGGCAAAAATTTCAGGGGAGCTCTGTGACACAGTCTGGAGCAACTGATTTTCATAGCTTGGTGGTGGTATAAGACCTCCTTTTCCTCGTTCTCATCTCATTTGAAGGTATAGGATCTGCAATGAAGAAAGGACCTTGCTGTAAATCCAACAGTGATGAGGAAACGACCTTATTTCAGCTACATGCTGAACATCTTGGTGACAAATCCAGAAGAAAGGGAAATAATAGGGAAGAGAGAATTCTTGATAACAGCACTGAGTCTATAACAAAATGTGGAGCGGATCAGTGTGATTCAAAAACGGACAAATGAAAAATTTTAGATAGATACATGAGGTTGAAATACAAGTAATTATGCCGTTGAAAGTGATGAAGTTCAATGTTAAAGGAAAAAAATATAAGATAATTAGTGGACTGGATTTTAATTTTACAAAGTATTAGAAACCACTAAAAGATGCTGTCTGGGAAAACAGGAAGGGGAAGGTCTTTGCTAAGCATGTACACTTGTTAGTTGTGAACAGAGGCTGTAGTATGCATACCTTCTCTTTCCCCAATATTGCCTAAATATCTTTGATGTTTTCCTTGTCTCAGCAAGTCTCTGGCAAAACAAGAAAGGCTCGTAGGACAGACATTCTAACATCTAGTTCTAGTGTTCTAGTGTTTAGTGTAGTATATAACACAGCACCTTTTTTCAACAGTGTCATTAGTGATTGTAATAACAATGTTTGTTTAAAATTGTTGTGTTTTTTTTTTTTAATCTATGAAATTGTATTTTTATGCTTAGATGGAAGCTGTGTTAACGCAAGGACTTGCAATGATGACCTGGTCATCTGTGGCACTGGAAAGTTTCTTTCAAGAAGCTGATCAAGTTCTGTATATATTTAAACAGTTTTTGAAAAAGGTATACACTTTATCACTATATAAATGAGATGACAATTTGGAGAAATTGTTTCAAGTGCACTGCTCTTCATATTGGAAATTAATCTGTGCTTATTTTTGTGCCACCTGAAGTTCATAGAAATTTTATTTCTTAAAGTATATTCTTCTTTTGAAGAATATTATACTAAATGATTCTCCCCTATTATTACTCTCAAATGTTTTATCTTTTCTTCTGTTCTTGCAGCAGAATGTATTACCACTTGTCTTGAGATTCTATGATTGCTGCTCTGATTTTCAGATTCAACCTCTGCCTCTCTTTGAGTGCTTGTCCATGTAAACACTCTCAAGCAGAGTACTTTTTAGTATCAACTGTCTCCCTCTTTGTGCAGCCTGTAAAACAATGAAAGGATGTATGCTTTTCCCTTCACGTTTCTCTGCATGCTTACTGAGTCTGTGCTTTTTTCCTCTCTTAGTGTTTGCCGCACAGTTTCTGAAATCTTTTGATTCCATAAACATGCTCAGGGAGCTGTATTGGCTCTTTTTCTTCTCAAGACTTTGATAATCAACTGATCCTTCTGGCCTAACAGTTTAGCTGTATGTTTATGATCTCTCCTATGGTAGGAGACTGTTTTTGTGTGATGTAAAACAGAAGCATGAGTGATATCATGACAAATGAGATATCACAGATGAAGAATATTTCAGATAAAAAATTGAGAATTGGCAGAATTCAGTTTTATTTGGATTCTACCATGAGATATAGTTGGCTGAATGCTAATGGTGTAATTTAGAATCAAAAACTCAGTGGAAAGCTATGTTAAGTAAAATAAGTGTTTATGACTAACCCATCAAGCAAGATAAAGCAGCACTCCCCCTTGCCTTGTAACTAGATTGTGGCCAGTAAAATCATGAACAAGATTCTAGTCACCTTATATAAATGTGACTTGTTTTGTAACTCTGTTTTAATTTAATCTAACTGCTGTGTGTCCTGTATCACTGGAATAATCTGGGGTCTGATTTACTGCCTGTCTGCCTAAAACTGCTGTTAAAACAGCAAGAATTCTGCAGGAGTCTAGCATGGATAACAGCATGGCGCAATTTTTCTGTTTCATCAATTCCTAAATGTTCAGGACAGAAGTTTGGAAAAGCTGCTCTAGTCTTGGGGCCACTTTCTGATGATGTTCTTGAGGCATAGAAGATAATTGTTTTCATTGTCCCTCATTTATCTAATCTCTAAGGCTAATCATCTCAAAAAGTGGTGAAGAGAAGGTCATTCAAGAATTAGATCGTTGCATTTATGATCCAAAAGTAGTCTGTGAATTAATTTGACTTATATGGCAAATTTACAATTATGATATTGATAACCAGAAAATTTTGAAGAAGTAGGTGGAAACACCAAATTCCTCCAAAGCATTCACTTTCTTAAGGATTAATACATCTCAGTTTCCCAACACAGAACCAGCAGATACTTAGCAATGACAAAATTTTGGTTTTAAAGGACTTCTTGGAATGAAATTGTGCACGCTACTAATCTTTAAAAAATTTTATACCACTCTGTGAAGGATTTCAATACATACACTTTTAGCAATCGAGTTCTTGGTTTTTTTTTTTGTGACAAAAGTAACTATGTAATTTCCAGACTTCTATCCGTTCTTTCATTGTTCATATTCTGAATTGTCTGCAACGGAACATGTTAATAAAGGCTGAAATTTTTTGTAGGGTGCTTATCTCCCTATAGATAGGGAGATAACAGAGATATCTGTTAAATAACAGAGAAAAAAAGAAAATTCACAGTAAAAACAGACTATATTTAGGTATTGTAAATCTCCTTTAAGTTACCAAACTCATGAGGCATTACTATGCTTTCTTTTTCTCTCTGCTGCTCTTATCTTGTGGCCTTTTGTTGATGTTTTACTCCAGGGATTGGGTTTTGCTTTGTTGGTTTTTTTTTTTTCCACTGTTATGATTCACATTCTTAAAGGCTTTTCAACCGTGTAAAGCTTTTGCACTTTCACTTAGTAGAGTTAAAAAAATTATTTTTCTGAAAAATATTGTTTACCTGTTAAAACTCTATAAAATAAAATGCTTTAAAGATGAATGTATGGCATTAAGATGACTTTCTCTTTTTAGGTTAATGATTTAACTGAAGTGCGGATTGATTTAATATTAAAGGAAATATCAAATACTCTTTTAATTGTCTTACCAGTAGATAGTCCTATCAAAGTAGAGGATATGTTGACCCATAATGAGGTGTGTGACACGTTCATCTTCAAATTTGAATTCTTAAGTGTATTAGAATGCCTTAATGTAAATTAATCTGAAATTATTAATGTAAATTAATATAAATCTAGAAAAGAATTATCACTGTCAAAATAAAGAAATTTTGTTTAACTGCTTCACAATTAGAGAATTTTTTTTTAATGAAGATACTCAGACATATGCAGCTTATGTTTTTTACTATTTTTTCCTCTTTTTTTTTCTAAGCAGCAAAAATACTTTCAAAACAAGTGTATTTCAGAAATTAGGGGTTTTCTTGTTTACAAATGAGGCTAAAAATATATTTAGCAAACAAATTAGTGCAAGTAAATAAAATTGTTAGGGACAGTTGAAAGAATATTTTGATAATTTCAGATTTAGACTGTGACCTCCAATTCAATTCAATATTCAGGATTCTCTTCTGGACCTTAAGAATACCATTGCATCTGAAAAATAGATTTTTTTTTTTAAAGCATTAAAAATACAGTGAATATTTCTGATTCATTGAAATATTCTCAGTCTGAAGACTGCAATATTCAGGGCAATGTTTTATCTCTCCATGAAGAGGAACCATAATAAAGTAATATCATACCAAGATAATAAATTGCTATTTTTATTTAACAGGTTTATACTAAAGAATGTGCTGAGTTATTGAACCATAAAAGCATGCACGTTGAAGATGCCGTTCAAGAACTAATATCCGTATTTGAAAAGAATTATGAAATTAAACATTCCAAGAAAACTTCAGAAAAAAAAGGTAGATAATGTTGATTATATAAGTCAAATTTTGTGACTCTCATTCAGAAGATTTAGTATGTATCAAAATGGAATTGTTTCATCTAAGTTTCTTCAGACTTCTCACTCCCATTACAGTTTCATCTGGGCCACACTTCTACCTTTATTTACCAGCAACCCACTAGCATATGAAATACAGAGCCAATTTATTATTGGCAGAATTTCTACAATTAAAGTCTCTCCTTCCAGGGTGTTGGACTAGGTGATCTCTGGAGGTCTCTCCCAACCCTACCATTCTGTGATTCTATGATTTTTCTCTAGAGGAAGAATGTTATGGTTCCATTTCACTTAGTCACAGAATCACAGAATCTTAAGGATTGGAAGGGACCTTGAAAGATCATCCAGTCGAATAGGTCACACAGGAGCTCATCCAAGTGGGTTATTTTATGTCTCCAGAGAAGGAGACTCCACAACCCATTTGGGCAGCCTGTTCCAGTGCTCTGTCACCATCCTGGTGTCACCATCCTAAGTTTTTCCTTATGTTTCTTTGTAAGCTTTTATGCTTCAATTTGTACCTGTCAGTCATGATAACTTTTTTTTCCTCCCCACTCTTGATAAGTGAAATACACTCAGCCATGTCAGATATTTGATACTGTCCCTCCTATGGTGACTTTTCTGGTGCAGTAGAATTGTATGTGAAACAATAGTGCCTTATTGGCTGGTCAATTTAAATTAGTATATTCAATTGACTATCAATTGCTAGCATACGAGACTTGGATATCAGCTCACAGATGATCAATATGGCTGGTTCCCACTGCTCTGGGGTGTATTACAAAGATTTTTAGGAAATCTTGTACTGTTATAAAATAAATAGTTTACAGCTGGAGGAAAAAAAAGTTAGTATAAAGAAAAATGTATTTTTAGGCTTGATCTGTAATACAGCTCTTTTTCTTACACAATTTTTTTTCTTTCTGACTTGTTTCATCCGGGCAGGCATAGTCAGGGCCAATACTCCAGGTAGTTCATACAATGCAAACCAGAAAAACCTGATGAAATGATCTTTCTCTGTATTTTGTTAAGGTTTTTTTTTTTCCCATTTCCAGCAGATTAATTCGTGCCTACCTACCTAACCTTAATAACATATGTGTAATACATGGTGTTTGTTAGTCTAAAGCTTATAGTCTGGTGTCTTAACCAGATTCCTGGTGTGGAAAAAACATGTGGGTAATAAAATCAATTACCTGATCCACATACTTCTAAAATAAAAGGCAATATTGTTTTGCCTGTAAAGAGAACTCATAGCATGCTTCAAAGCAGAACACTGTTTAGTTAACAAAAAATTCATATATTTAAAAAAAATTTTACAGCAAAACGAATATTATTTGGAAATAATGAAGAAGAGAGACAAAAGAGTACTTCTGCAGCTCTTCGTGGTGATACTAGCAAGGGCAGCGATAAAGATGAGTTTAAAAAGGTATTTTATAATAAGTGATATTTTTTCAGAATGATCAGATTAGTAAACAGCATCTTGAATTTTGGTAGCTGGATATCTGTGTCATAGAAAGACATCACATAGGGAATATCAAACGTCATGTAAAAATGATGAAATAGCTTCCCTGCAAAGTGAGTTTAAGATTTTAACTTTGAAAAGTGCATTCCATGTTATTGCAGTTATCACATTTATTAAACAAATTCTCCATGTGTGAGTGTAAATGTTTCAAGAAAGTGTTGTGCCTGAACTGTAACATGGGCTTTCCTTCTTGGCTGGACAGAAAGAGTCTTACTATTCTCTGCTTCTAACTTCAAAAAGAAAGATCGCCATTGTACTTTTTCCTTCAAGAATACAATCTCTTCATATTCAGCAGAGGTCAGAAGATGTAACAGAGAAGAAAGACTCTCAAAATTGCAAGCACAAATGCAATACTGTTACAAGGTTGCATTTTCTTATTTTATTCTAGTGATCATTACCTGTTGCCGTGTTTTAATATTTTTCGTAATCCATTACAGTCAAGTTTTACTGTATTTGTCTCCTCTTTGAAAAGGGTACATATGCACTAATGTTCTTGGATAGTTCATAGTGTTGTGTTTTGTTTTTTTTTTTTAATATTGAGTGCTTCTCTGAAGGAGTGTGAGACTTCAGCCAGATCTCAGTATTCTGTTCTTGCATAAGACAAATTGAGTTTCTTCAGATGCTATGTTCTCTTTTTCATGCAACCTTTACTTACAGTCTATTTCCCCTGCCCCCCCAAATTGACCTCTTGTTTTTCTCATGCAGCTTACAGCAAAAATTCCTTCCTATGTTTTACTTAAACAGTTTTGAAATAGTCCTCACATTCTTGTCTGAATAAAATACTAACAAAGGTATGCTTTATTAATTACAGAAATCTAAAGAGTTGGTTGATTATTTCAGTCACCAGCTGCTAAACAGCCTCCAGAAAGCCACTCGACTGTCTTTGGAAAGTCTTAAAAAAAGAATATTTGTTTCAAAGTAAGTTGCAAATAAAAGATTCTTTCAATAGTATCATGAGAACAAAGTTATTTCTGTATGTAATATAATAATACAAATGTACATTCACACATGTAAACATGCATGCACCTGTATAATTTCTCAAACAGTTTCAAGTCTCTTGGCCCTTTTAGTTCAAGCTTTGGGCTCACACTTTTTTTTACGTTTTCATTCTTTATTCTGTTAATTTTACTCTATGCACTTCGTTTTGTGCAGAAATTGCAGTTTATTTCTGCTATTGTTTCCTCTCTGCCTGCACTCTTTTTTTTAATTTTTTTTTTTAATTTCCATATATCTCCCTTAGGATTGCTTTCAAGATGCTGTTAGTGTAACTTATTGTCCAGCACAAATGACTAGAACCTAAATGATCATTCTAGGTCATAAATGGCAGTGTAGCCATGTGTTCATCTCATTGCAGATTATTTCTGCAAGCATAGCTATGCACTTAGAGTTGTTTCCTGTAGGTTTAAAATCATCTATACAGTCTTTATGAATTCTGTAGGATTACAGCAATACCCATGCAATTTATCATTCTCCTGTATACTGTAGCTTCATTACTTTCTATAGCTTCATCTTTGTTTGAACAGACTTACACTTCAGAAGCTATATAATATATTATACATTGAAAAGCCTAAGTAAAATTCTATTACGATAATTTATTTTAAGCAGATGAAGTTGATGGTATTCTGTCATTAATCTGTGTTGAAGTGAGAGTTGCAGTTTTTTTTTTCTGCAGACATCTTTCATAGAAAATGTATTAAAATCCTAATTGTATTGAAGTGAACAGTAATTAATTTGGCTATGTTCTTTATATTTGTCAATTATCTAATATTATTGAATCCTTTCTTATTTGGTCCCCACGTCATATCATAGCATTTATAAATTTTATTATGCACTTTGGTTTTAGTTTTAGTTTTGAATAGGTTCAGGTCACGTATTTAACATTTTGCACTAGCTTATCATCTGAAACTTTGTTTTTCCTGTTATGTTGGATACTTACCTAAAATGCAATGAGGCAATTTTTACTCTTGATAGGTTGTCGCATTAAATGGTCAGTGAAATCTTCTTATGCCTTAATCAAATGTTTTATTTTCCTTAACTTGAGAGAATAAAATCCAGAATAAAAAAATATTCTTGATAGAGATTCTGAAAGCAATGGCTGGATCCAAAGTGACCTTTGCTGAATGATGAAGCCCTGACTATTTTTTTACCCTTTAAAAAAGAAGCTTCTATAAGTTTTGTGAAGTGATTCGTAATTTAATGTGAAAATTCTCCATAGAGTTTGCCCAGGAAAGGTAGCTCAACATTATATTTCTAAGATAATTTTGGGGAGTTTCATGGTAAAATATTTCACATTTCAAAATTATTTTCAGCAAAACTACATTAGGGAGAACAACACTTTCTGTTCCAAGCAAATATGAAGAGGTTGTTTCTTTTCTAAAAGCAGAAGTACACCTTGCTGTTCCCGATGTGGTAAGTTATGTGTCTCATAGGTAAGGTGTTAGTTATCTCTCCATTTGTGCAAGCGCAAGTTTTTTCTTACAGAATTTAGTATTCAGTGGTAAAGAGTAACAGAGAGGAGGATCTCAGCCTGCAATTTCTAATGCCTTATGATTGCAGAATACAGGAAACAAGGCTTGTAAAAGATTCTACGCACTATTAAAAACTCATTATCAAAATCCTGTTTAAAATGTTTGGAATTGTAAAAATAATTGTAAAAAAACCTAATGAATCTATTGACTTTTACATTTGCTTGTCATTTTTCCCACAGAGTGACTGTATAAATAGTAGGTCAGTACTGTATGTTTCATTTCTTTAGAGGCAATTCTGAGCCAGACAAACTGTTCAGATTTTATTTTCCAGTTTCCTTTCTGGGGCAAGTTCCATGATTCAGCATGAGTGAAGTAAAACTGAGGTCTTCGAAAAATAACAATCAATTGCATTTATTGCAACAATATTTCAACTGTTTTAAATAGGTAATGGTTCCCAGTTTAGATGATATACAGCAAGACATTAATTGCTTGATTCAGTTAATATTGGAAGTAAGTCGTGGAGTTGCTCAATGGGGACAGAGACATTTGCAAAAATCTTGTTTAAAAGCAGAACCAAACACACAGCAAGCAAGCTTGACAGCAAAAGGAAAAATAGCAGGGGAAAGTAAGTGTTTTTTTTTTTCTTCATATCAGCTTTTTACTTTAATTAAAATGTCATATATAAATACTTGTGAATAAGCTCACTTTTAAAAGAGGCCAAAGGGAGATTATCTTGAATTAATTTTTGGTTTTATTTTGATTTTGAGTTAGCTGTATTTTTCAGAAATAGCTTTTCAGGCTTATGTAAGTGTTAAAAGCAATAAGAAAAAAAAAGAATCTTAGAAAATTTTCTTGATTCTGAATATCCTACATAATTTGAGACAAATTAAGCTTGTTAATTGATCTTTTTACTTACAGTAAAATGTAGCCATACGATATAGTTGAAACCATAAATGATTGTAGACTATCTCTCACTGGAATATTGAGATGGAACAAGAGCTAAGTTAATAATTAGATTTCAATAAAGATTTTAATCGCTGGCTATATCCCTAGATTGGATTTTAAAACATTTCAAGTAGACAGACCTGCATCAATTTTAGTCAGATACTTTTTTCCTTAATATTATTTCTAAGCATCTCTCCATATACTTTGCAAGCATCCATAAAAGCCTAAATATATTTTTACCATCAGGTTCTCTTAGCTGCTTGGCTGAGCTAATGATCTGCAGTACAGCTGTATCTTTATTGTGATTCCTTTGGAATTCTTTAGCATCTAGGAATATATTTCTTTTTAGTAGCTCAAAGCTGAGACAGAACTCAAAAGATTTTGATGTTAGCAGTTTGCAAGATGAATGCAGCATGACAAACTTTATTTCTGCACCTATTAATATGTATTTGACAAAGTTAGTCTCTATTTTTGAAATAACTAACCAGAAAAAAAGGAAACAATTTATTTGGAGTGTGTTAGAGTTGAAGAAACTTTCACTGTTTTAAGGTGCTTATGCAAATAAGAAACTATAATTATATTATTTGTTAAGAAATATATCACAGAATGTTTATGTTCTAATTATAATTAAATTGCAATGGAGGAAATGAAATTTGTGAATTAAGAGACTATTTTCTTTCCATTTGGAAACACTCACTATAGATTGAATTTGCAGTAGCCATATAGAGCCTTTTCTGAACTAGCTCTTGGTACTTCCATATTAAGCAGTCAAACAGACATTTGAAGAAGGATATCCAGCCTTACTGAAGAGCATCATTGCTTACCTTGGCATTCATAGGTTTAGAAGAGAATTTTAATCATACTTTAAGTGGCTCATTTCTTTACATATAATTTTATTTTACAGAAGGACCTGAAGATGTGCTCATCAGAAAGCTAAGAAATTTTTACTCAGGTGTTGCAGAACATGAAGATGTTTCTAAATTAGTTGTGCTTCTCTCTTCTTCTGTAAATTCTATAAAAGATGCAGCTAGTGAAGTTCTGCAGGACTTTCATAAATACAGTGAGCTGTGGACAGAAGATAGGGATGCCAAAATTCAGGTGATTTTACTTATGATCAACTACATTAATCTTCATTCATATTATCTTTTGAAATCAGAAAACACTGAGGAAAAAACTGAGTGAAAATATTAATAGCGGAATATCTTGTTTTGTCTTTCGTTAGTAATAGTAGGATGTTTCCTATGCAGAAGTAATAGCATGCTACTTAATTTTTGTGTTGGGATTTCTCTTTTCCTTCTTTTGTGCCGTTTTAGATACTGATCAAGTGGTCTTAATTTGTTTGTTGCTTTAATTTTTATTTGTGGAAGTCTGGATTTTGGGCCACAAGAAACTACTCCAGTCTGACATGATGTATACCACAACCCACAGAAATTATTACAGCATCAATGCTGACAATTGCTCATTCTCCTCTATGGAGAGCATTTACTTAGAGTTTAGTGCATATTTTTATTCACCACTTTTCCTGTAGCTATTTCAGAGATGCATTCCCTGTTCCAAGGAGAATCTTCTATTCATTTCTTGATTGTTTAAACTCTTAAGTTGAATCCACAGGTGTAGGAGGAAAACAGTGTCTACTGCAAAAGTTTGTTTCAAGGAACTGGAAGTCTCTGGGACTTCTGTTTCAGAACATTTCCCACTGTTCTTTTACTCCTTCTAACTGTGGGTGTATATTTTTTGGTCTCCTGTTTTCACAAAATGAGTAAACACTTAACATATCTTGGAGGTTTGTTTCTTGTTTAAATTTGACTGAAATTTCCCAACAAGTTTGAGTTACTGAGAAAGAAACTGATAAAAATGAATGCCTCATCACTTGCATTTTATAATGTTAGCAAAGCTAAGAAGGCTAAAAACAGATGTGTTATTGGTATACACTTTCAGTAATTTGTGGGTAAACATTGATGCTTAATTTGCCAGATATATGAAGGACATTTGCTGATTGACATTTTAAACTACATATAGGGATTTTTCGCAAACTGTCTATCTCTGACTGAAATTAAAGAAGAAATACTTCACTATGCTATGTTTGAGCAAGAAATTGAAGATTTAAATCTCATTATTCCCCTTGGTCCAATTGAATTGGATACAGGTATGACATTTTCTTATCTTTGTATGTACAATATGGTAATTAATGTAATTGTCATTTTACTTGGTTTATTCTCAGAAATAAATGTTTATAATATGAGTAGAAATTACTCAAGAGACCTCCTTGACTCAGGCAGGGTTCACTCAGACCCTTCTAAGACCCTTTTAAGAAGACTTTTAAGTCCTCCATTCCCCTTGCCTTCTCCTCTTTGGAGCAGTGAAATTAAATTCTGTCATTCTGTGAAGTTATCAGACTGTCTTGCTAAAGAGTTAATGAATGTGTATTGCCACTCATCTCTGTCACTAGGTCAGCCAATGATTATAAAGGGCATTGAAAGCATAAATCACCCCTCTTCAGCCTTGGTGCAAGACTAGCACATAGCTGCATCAGCTTATTTTTCACTATCGGTATTTGCACTGCTTCAGAGATAAGTCTGCTTAGCTATTCCCATGCTTAGCATCCATAGCTCTCAAAGTATCCCATGTTTTCCTGTCCACCTTCAGTGTCTTTAAAGGCAGACAAGCAGGTATCGAGACCTGGCGTTGAAATGTGTTCCCTCACACAGCATGTGTTCACAGAATCAGAGAATCACCATTCCCTCAGTTCTGTACAACACAGCACTGCGCTGTGCCTCAGTATCTGGCCTTCTGTGGCCTTGAAAATATCATGCTCATTGATAACGTCACTCTGAAGAACAGTCAGTTGTGGAAAAATGTATTGTGTCTAGACATCTGCTTGCTGAAGAATGTATATACTGTGACAAAGCAGCAAGGATTTCAATGACATTTATCCCTCTCACCTTGAAGATTGTTATATATTATCATGTCTTCTCTGACCAGTGTTGCTGTTTTGTTTTGTTTGTTTTATACTTTCTGTGGCATATGTTACCATGTTTGCTTATGTAAGGATAAGTAGCAAACATCCTTGATCAAATATTTCTAATGAGCAACCACCATCTTCTGAGAGATTAGACTGAGAAATCACCTCTGTACAATTTGTCTTCCTCATACATCAGAAAAGACTGAAGCCTCAGATTTTGGTAAATAGAGTTCATTTTAGGATCTTGGTGGTGTATTATCCGTAGCTTTTTTTCAATGAAGAAGTAAGACTGCTGACTGCATATCCTCACTCAGTTCCTGGATGCAACTTGTTAGTGACACCACTCTGAAGCCAATTCTGAACAACCACTCTGAAAAACTCTTGCTATTTCTTATCTGTGACCAGGAATGATGAGAAGCAGTGCATCCAAAAGAATATGGGTTTTGCTGATGGTCACACTGCTCCTTCATCTGTGACCACTGCATCAAGAACAAGGATATTAAATGTTTTTATGATCTGGGGAAGCAGGTATTTTTCTCAGACTCAATTTAGGTTTGGGAATTGGTTTATTATCATTTACATATTGTAGCTTCTGGACAGGGTAGAGTACTTTTCTTGAATTACTCCTGGCCTTCAAGAATCAGATTTTTAATGCTAATAGCCACATTATTAAACAAGAAACTATATCTGCTGTAGAATGTTTTAGGAGCAGAACCATTGTATGCTGTAAGTATTGTTTTTCCTTCAACAAAGGACAACATGCTGCCTATTAAAATCCTAATTTAATCTGATAATAAGTTAGACTACCTGTCTGTTCAGGGATAGTTTGTGATGATGTATACATTATACATTAATTATGTATGATCATATTGCATATGATATGATGTGCCACCTTACAGTTTTAGTTGTGAAGTATTACAAATCCCAATACTGAACTCCCAAGATGACATTTCCTCAAGTAGGTATAAACCATTTAAATATAACTCATCTCTTTGTATTTGATTAATATATCAAAGATATTCTCTGAAAATCTATGTTAGTAAGTATAATTTTCTTCTTTATTAATCTTTTCTAAATGTTCTATTAGATAAGCTTAACAATATGTTTTACAGATGTCATAATATACAATAAAACAAGAGAACTATGTTTAAGTCTAGTTGAAATTAGTTTGAAACTTTTAAATAAAGTCACTGGATTGCCTGTCTGCTTTTCGTAATTGCTATTAAAGAGCCATATGTGATGATGTGGTGTTTTTTTCCTTAAAAAATGAAGATACAGATTAATTGTGTATTTTTTTTTTAAATCAGGACCACTGAAAAGAACTTTAACAATTGAAGCCAAAGCCTGGAAGATGCTCCTTTGTCGTTATTTAAATGAGGAATATAAAAAGAAAATGACAGACATGATGTCCTTCATAACTGAATATTTGAAGAAATTGTCTCGGCCTCTGCATGACTTAGACGATGTCAGATTTGCAATGGAAGCTTTATCTACCATACGTGATAATACCATACAAATGGATATGACTCTGGGGCCTATTGAAGTAAGATTAATTTTTATATCTTGATTAAAATAATTTGTATTATAGGTGTCATAAGATAACTAAGAATTTAAACAAAGATTTTAATAAATTATAAATCAGTATTATATACTTTGCTAGATACTGTACAAGGGCAGAACATTTTCTTTCTCAAATAAATTCTAGTATGAATACAGTCTCAGAGACAATGTGTAGAAATGACCATATGAGAGCACGAGAGGGCAACAGTATTCTGGTTTTGCTGTGTGCTTTTCTATTAGTGTTAATCCTCTTAACTTTCCTGTATCTATAAACAAGCCTCTTGTTCACCTAGCCCCTTTAAATATAACTAGAATATATTATGGAACCACATACCATTGTATGCTTTTGGGATCTTGCAGCATTCTTTTTGTTTTCCCTATAAAAAATAAGCTAAAACAAGCCCATTAAGTTCTACATATATACTTGGTATTTATTAGCACACTCTGAAACAATCGGATTAATAAAACATGTTTTTTTCATCCAACTGTTGGAGAAGAAATTGCATTGCTGTATAGTAACATTTTCTTTCTTAAAGACTGTTCTATTAACATGATATCAGAAATGATTTTCAGTGGATGCTTATCACTTTTGATAGTTTTATGTTAAATTTTGTCTTAGCAATTTACATGCTGGTTTGTAAGCCAGCAATGGTACAGAGACTATTTTAAAGCATACATAATCAATTCTCTGATCCAAAAGAGGTAGAAACAAGTAAAAGAGGAATCTGAACAATAGTTTCAACATTTAAAGTAATATTCAGATCTAATAAATATTATTTCTTAGTCTGACTGTCTTCAGGCTGAAGATAAGGACTTGATGATCATACTCATAGATGTTAAATAAAACAAACAAGAAGAATTGAGTTTAGCACTGTCTATTTGTTTGGTTTTACATATGTAAGAAATGATAATGACATCTGTAAACACAAGGTACATAAAGTTATGAAGTTTGAACAATTCTTATGTATTTATACTGCTTCTGACACTTTGAAATTAATATTAGGATAAAGATTCTTTCCCAAACTACTTATATGCTATATATCTTGCAAAAATTTACTCACATTCTGCATTAACATGAGTTCATTAATATCAGTAGAGCTAGCCATGTTAACAAAGTCACTCATAGATCTTTCTTTCATGAGCTTTCCATAAATAATGAAAGAACATAAAGATGGTAAAATCAAGACATGAATATAGAACCATGGCAACTGATCAGTAATTTCAATGTTTTTTCTTATTTTATTGGTGGATTTAATTAGAGCATCTTTTAATGGAGTTATTATTCATTATATTTCTTAGCAGAACATATTTGAAGAGAAGAGATCTTAATGTAAGGAAAAGTAGAACAGTAAGGATAAAGAGCATAGTCAATGTGGATTTATCAAGGGAAAATCATGCCTGACCAAACTGATAGCCTTCTACAAAGAAATAATTAGTGAACTAGAAAACAGGGTATATTGTTTATTGTCATGGTAGCAAGGCTTTTGACATTGTCTTCCCATAACATTCTCATTGACAAACTGATGAAGTGTGGACTAGATGAGTGGAGAATGAGTTGCATTGAAAACTGTTAGTCTCCAAGAAAAACAACAAAAAATCTAATTAGAGGCCAGTACCTAGTGATATAGCTCATGGGTCAATACTGGGTCTAGTACTGTGAATCTGGAAGATGGGCCAGACTGCACCCTCAATTTTCCAGATGACATAAAACCAAGAGTAGCTGACACCAAGGTGGTTGTACTGCCTTTCAGAGGGACCTGGATGGAAAAATGGTCTAACGACAGACCTCGTGAAGTTCAACAAAGTGAGATGCCAAGTCCTGCTCCAGGAGATGAATAACTCTAGGCACCAGTGTAGACTAGATAAAAAGTAGCTTTGAAGAAAAATAACTGAATTTCTCAGCATACACCAAGCAGAATATGAGCCACCAAAGTGCCCTTGCACCAAAGAAGGTTAAGAGTATCTTGGGCTGTATTAGGAGTTGTGTGGCCAGGAGACTGGCAGAGGTTATCCTCTGTACTCTGGGGTGGGGAGATCTAGACTGATGTCTCATTGTGGGCTTCCCAATACAAGGAGACATGGACAGACTCTAGCGAGTTCAGTAAAAGCTGATTAATCAATTGAAGTATCTGATATGTCAGGAGAGGCAGAGACAGCTGAGACTATTTATTCCAGAGATGAAAAGTGCAGGGGGTATTTTATCAGTGTATAGATACCTGATAGGGGCTAGGAAGGAAGAGAGAATCAGGCTCTTCTCAGTGATTAGACAGTAACATGACAAGAGGCAATGGGTACAGACTGAAAGAGAGCAGCTCTGCAGAGAGAGACCTGGGAGTCCTGGTGGATAATAAACTAACTGTGAGCCAGCAATGTGCTCTTGTGGGCAAGAAGGCCAATGACATCTTGTGGCCTGTGTGGCCAACAGGTCAAGGGAGGTTCTTCTCCCCCTCGGCTCTGCCCTGGTGAGGCCTCATCTGGAGTCCTGTGTCCAGTTCTGGGCTTCCCAGCTGAAAAGGGACAGAGAACTTTTGGAAAGAGTCCAGCGCAGGGCCACGGTGATGATCAGGGAACTGGGACATCTTCCTTATGAGGAAAGGCTGCAGGAACTGAGGCTGTTTAGTTTAGAGAAGAAGAGACTGAGAGGGATCTCAATATTTACAAATATCTAAAGGGTTGGTGTCAGGAGTTTGGAGCATCCCTTTTTTCAGTGGTGTCTAGCAAGAGGACAAGGGGTAATGGGGTGAAGCTGGAACACAAAAAGTTTCATTTAAACATAAATAACCCTATTTTAATGTGAGGGTGAGTGAGCCCTGGCACAGGCTGCCCAGGGAGGATGTGGAGTCTCCTTCCTTGGAGGTCTTCAAGACCCACCTGGATACATTCCTGTGTGACCTGATCTAGGTGGACCTGCTTCTGCAGGAGGGTTGAACAAGATGCTCTTCCAAACCCTACCATTCTGTGATTCTACCATTCAATGATTCTAGATTCCATTTAAACATAAGTAAAATTTATTGTGAGGGTGCTCAAAGACTGGAACAGATTGTTCAACAGGGTTGTGGACTCTCCGACCTTGAAAATATTCAAAACCTGACTAGACATACTCCTCTGATTTAGAGGACCCTGCTCTAAGAAGGAGGGGTTGAACCAGGCACTCTTCAGAGGCCTCTTTCAGCCTCAGTGGTTCAGTCTACACTTCTCTCAGAAGTGGAATAGAGAAGAATTCTAAGAGCAAGTATCTGTAAACAATGGTATTTAAGAATAGAATGCAAGTAACTATAATGCACATTGTTTTGTCTTCATTAGCAAAGCTTCTGCCTACCTGTTGGGAAACTATAAAATATGAAAATAATCTTATTTTTTGATAATGCCACTTGTGTACGAGAAGGATATTAAAGCAGAAGATTGGACTAAATGATCTCTAAATGTCCCTTCCAGCCCTACCATTCTATGATTCTATGATTCTAAGCTATAAGAAAGGTTCATTGGGTAACACATATCCAGATATTATATAGTTTGAAAAACACAATAATATATATTTTATGAATGATATGGCAAAACATTTAAAAATATGTAGTTTAGTGTGCATAATTATTCAGTTAGAAAACAATTCATCAGAATCTACACTCAGATATAATGTACATCAGTGGAATAAAAATGACATTGAGATGATAAACTATTATATATATATATTTTAGTATTATTGTAATGTGTTTCTATATTTTTTCTAGTATTTCATCTAAGACATCATTGAAGAAATATTTTTGCTGCTGTTCCCTAACTCTTATTCATCATCCATGTGTTAAAAAAACAAATAAATATTTTATACCTAGATTACATAAACAGGCTTTCTTTGAAATGTTTCTAGCAAATTGGATCTACGTTTCTGCTAATTAATTTAAAATGCATAATTCCTAAGGTCTTGTTTGTTTCACCTAGGAAGCTTATGCCATTTTAAATACATTTGGAATTGAGGTTACAAAAGAAGAATCAGAAGGAGTTGATACACTCAGATACTCTTTTAAAAAATTACAGATCAAAGCTGTAAGTGTATAAAATTGTGTTATTTTCCATTTATTTTCATGTGCTCTTTTTCAGAGTATAAATGACAATGTGGGACAAATTGTCATTTTACTCTGTTCTCACTCTTGGCCTCAGTTACACACTAGGGTCTACACCTTTTATTAGTATGTTCATGTTCTCATTTTATTTTTATAGGGCTCTTTGATATTTAAATATTGTTATAGCTTTTAGAAATATACATAAAAATCAAGAAAATGAGAAAATTATGTCTCTCCACTCCTTCTGCTTTCTTTCATTTCCATTTTTTTTCATTCTTGTCAGATCAGGAAGATTACTGCCCTTAGATTACCTGTTTTTAGCCAGTGCCTTATGTGTTAATTACGCACTTGCTTTAATTTCTTAGGACAGACTTATATCCCTCAATAGCATGATGTTTACTGAGTATTTTCTGTAATGTAGAAAATTAGATGGAAATCTGTAGATATTTTGTTGGAATAATTAAGTTAGATCCTGTCTCACAGATCGTTCTGTAAAGGACTCAGGAGTATCTTTTACATTACCATTTCATGCAGTTCTTAGTTCTTTCTCTCAAGGTTTTGAACATAGAAGAATGTTGTTAAAGAGCAGGCTGAGCCATCCATGAGGAAGAGAATACCCTAACACTTTGGATTTTGAGAGATATTTTGGAGAGAGGGAAGGAAGAGAATATGATTTTAATTTTCTCCTTTTCTGTGTCCTTTTGTTGCTTCACTCTCTTGTAATTAAATGCGTTTACTTAAAGGTGGACAAGGAGGAAGGCAGATTTAGTTATGTTTTTTTTCTATCCACTTTTTGTCTCAAAAATTAAACATCTAGTACCATAAAAGAAAAAAAAAATCTATTTATTGTCAAATAATTTTTGTTCAGATTTTTAATACTTTTTATTTCTAACTTTGGTTTACATATAACTCAAAGATATCTTCCTGATTTTAAAAGAAATAACTTTTTTATCTTTTGTATACCAGACCAAAGTTCAAGATGAGTTGGTTCAAGTTCAACCCAAATTTAAGAGTAATTTACTAGAATCTGTCACAGTTTTTCGGGAGGATGTGTCAAACTTTGAAATGTCATATGAAACGGTAAATGAATTTTTTTAGTTACCTGCAAGACCGGTACTTAGTTTTTCAATACTTTTGGTTTGCAGCAGCAAATTTTATCATGTTCAGCTCCTGGATGTTTGATGCCATGATTGCTAAGCAGTCATCATTGTATGTCAAAATTTTCTATATGAAGAAGTAGCAGTACACACAACTTTGTAAGAAAAGAAAATAATCTCTAGTGGTACAACGTCCCATGAAATCGTAATTGAGAAAGTAATTTAGAAATTCTAGCACTTGATATGACATCTTTGCTCATATGTCAACATTAAAATAGAAAGTCTCAGGCGACTTATTGAGTAATTTATTTTCAGCAAAAGAATAATATATGAAAAATTAACGTCTATTCCTATTGAGTTTAAGCTAAACAGTTTTCAATTTCATAAAGGTTATACATAACTTAATTGTATTTTGACTACCAAAAGAAAATTCAATTTATGATGACCTGTAAATATACAGTGGCCTTCAGTCACCTTGAGAATTAATACTCAGTTTTCACTACTTGTTTGAAAGGAAGGACCTATGGTTCCAAATATTCCACCACGGGAAGCTAGTAATAGGCTACAGATCTTTCAGGTAAGAAAACACATTGTTGTTTCCAAATAATTAAAATTAGACCTGCTATTCCTTATAAAAACAAGTTTAAGAAAAAGACACATTTACATTCTTTAGTAAATGTGTCTAGATGGCTATTCTGTGTAGCATTATGTTAATTATAGTTTCTGTTGAGCAATGTTTTCCTTAATGTGGAAAGAGTGATTGATTGATTGATTGATTGATTGATGAGCAACATCGCTTCACTGTTTGCATTTTGTGAGGAGAAATTATTGACTTGATGTAATAAAAGTGATAGAAGAGGAAAGAGTACAATAACTCAGTTGTGACTGAAGCCAGGTTACGTATGAGTCACATTACCCAATCTCTTTATCTTTTAAAGATCACACTTTCAGTTAGATAATTGTCTTTCATCTTGGTATTTGTTTGTTATGAACCTTAGTTTATGGGTCCATAACCAGGTTTTAATCTATTTTAAATCCTTTTGCTGTGTTTGTTATTTTGGTAGGAGAACATTTTTTTACTTGTGATTGGTAGCTGGCACTCTTGGCACTCTTCAGTGGTGTTTACAGGCTGTATATTCTATCATGACAATATTTTTTAATTTATTGTTTTTAAATAATGATTTATGATTAGTCAATTTTAAATTAAAAACATATTTTCATTTTTTCTGTATGAATCCTAATTTTATCAGGCTAACTTTGATGATTTATGGGGAAAGTTTATCACCTACTCATCCAGTGAACAGTTGTTTGGATTGCCTGTCACAGACTATGAAGTTTTGCATAAAGTCAGGTAACTGTGGAAATACAGCTGTCTTAGGTGTTAGCATTAGGTATGCTAGAAAGACTTAGGGTACACCAAAGAGGGAAATATTACTATATGAAGTATTTCCATTGCCTTAAATTATTTTTTTAAAGGGCAATGCAAATTTTAGAGGTCTTATTAATTTGCCAATAAAAGATTATTTTATTTACTTATTATGG
This sequence comes from Urocolius indicus, assembly GCA_013401255.1. Lineage (NCBI taxonomy): Eukaryota > Metazoa > Chordata > Aves > Coliiformes > Coliidae > Urocolius > Urocolius indicus. Next base: position 27,769 of record WBNH01000563.1, read on the forward strand.
TAACAGAACGATACCAGATTATTTTACTACCTGTAAATATTGTATAATGGACCAGAGTACGGCATCCTAGAAGTATATATATACTTATTTATAAATAGATGAGCAAATATATAGTATAGTATTATTTATTAAGATATGATACAAAGAGCACACAGGTAAAAGGCAAGGAAAGGTTATTGTGTCATCATATATGAAAAATATAAACAAACTTTTATAAAAGTCAAATTGTTTTGATCAGCTGTGGAAATAAGAATCAGATTCTAAAGTTTCTGCACCAGCCACTTCAATGGCTTGATGTTGATTCATCACAGATGAGGATCTGACCCTTTTTACAGCCAGTTTTTAGGTCAGCGTTTTAGTTCCAATTCAGAGTGCTTCCAAAAGTAAATAGACTAATTGTCCCCACTTACCATACACTGATTTGCACCGTAGACCCAGCTCAGGGTACATAAACCAGCTTCCTTTGGGATGAATGGAAATTTTATAGAACGAGACGCAAACAAAATTCCTCAAATATATTTAGTATGGATGCCAAGTCCATAGCACCAACCGTCTGCAACTTTTTGTGGATTTTATTCATGAAATGCTCTTTTCTGTATTAAGAAATACAATCAAATTGATCTACTTTTTTTTTTTTAATGTAATATTACATATACCATATATTTAACCATTGTGAGATATCCAAATAGCTGATGAAATTATCTGTATGATTTTTTTTTTCCTAGGAAGGAGCTAGGCTTGCTGCAGAAATTGTATGGATTATATGATACTGTAATAAACAATATCAATGGTTATTATGAGATACTTTGGACAGATGTAGATGTTGAAAAAATTAATGCTGAACTTCAGGATTTTCAAAACAAGTATGTTCATGATGTTAAATCCATTAAGATTTAAGTGGCTCCAGTAAAGCTGTTTAATGTATTTAAATACAAAGCTTCTGTTAATAAGGTTTATCATAAATTAATGAGATTCTTCAAGAAAGAGTGGAATAACACTATACGTTTAGTGAACTGGACTTTTACTTGTAGTTTTGATAACTGAAATGTGCATGTGCTCAGTTTAAGAGTCAATGTTATTTAAATCAATTGAGGTTAGAAGAGCTGAAAATTTATTTTAAGAAAGTTAAATTTGTTAACTAGGAGGACTGACTCATTGACTTCAAGTCCTGAATACACAAATACAATTTCTCAGTAATTTAGAATATTGTGTCATATTTAAAAAAATCCAAACATTTATGTGATTTCAAATACATTAACAATGCTGCTAAGGGTCTTAAATAGTATGAACTTGCACTGATTTTAACAGTGTTGAGAGGATTAGATGTAATTAGTTTGATTCAGAAATATTTTCTAACATTTTGATTTAACTCTAGTATTTTCAAAAGTATTATGTTATTTTGGGAGGAAATTATAGAAGATAAAGACAAGGATTATTTTATAACAGAAAGACAAGGATTATTTTACAACAGAATAACTGAATCGTTGTCTCCTAATCCCCAGCTACCTAATAGAGTCTTGTTATATGCTTGACAAGCTCCATCATTAAACAAGTCCAGCTTTCTTGGTGCTTTCTTTCGACCTGGAGTCTTCCTATTAGAACAATATTGCATAATCTCTCATAATTAATTTCCAAAATAAGGGCATGACTAATGATGCACGTTTGCACTTAGAGTATGTTTATAGAGCAGTGCAGCCCTCTTAAAAGAACTTTAAATTAATCTTTGATCATGTTAAAATCTAATTACTGAAATGCAGAATGCAACAAGAGCTAAATTATATTACTCTCTGAAATACTCATCCCGCCTATTTACCCATTGTTTCCTTTCATTCTCCGTTTTGTCAATATATTTTACCTTTTGGCATTACTTTGGCAGTTTTTCATGGCTTATCACACCGATGGGTTCAGGTAACCCCAAAATACTAGCATGACCTTCCTAAACTAAGGGAAGAGGATCTATATTAAAGAATGGGGAATTTTGTACTTGATTTTTTTTTTTTTATTGATTTCTAGTCTAGGGTGTCAGGGTAGTCTGGTAAATGTATGTATTCCTGAAGATTAACTAATATATCAAATATGACGTAACATTGGTGAGTGAGGAATTCCTATAGTTTTGAAATTACACTTTTGACAGGCAGAGTTGAAGGCTGGGTCTTAGGTTGATATTATTTCTTAATTTCTTAGTAGTAAACATTGACCAGAGACCAATAACCTTTCAAAGAAATAAGTGCCAAAGAATATTTGTCTTTCTCAAATTTGAGATTGCATATGCTGATAGAATTTGGGGATTAAGAGTCTCTTAAAGAACCAAAGTGTGAACTGATACCTAATTGGTAGTATCTTGTTTTTGTGTAAAATGATCTCTCCTGGTTCACAAGAGACTCAGGATAACAAGGCTTCCAGCTCTGGAACTTGAAGCTTGTCATGCAAAATCTGCCTCTTTGTAAAGTCTGATTCCTGTGTCCAAAATCACTGAATCTGACTTTGACCTGGTTGCTAATGAATAAAAAGAATGGCTACAGACAAATTTATAAATATGTGTTACTGTTATTGTAAATTTAAGTAAATATGGTATTTGTACAAGGATTACATAGGTGAAATTTAACCAGTTTTGCTTTGTTTTTTTTGCCAAATAAGGAGTTTGTGATGATAAGCAGCAGATAAGCTATGTTTTAATGAAAACAGCACTATTTATGTTTATTTGCAAAGAAACTAATTGACACAAGTTGGAATTTTGCATAGAAAATGATGAACTCAATACAAGCTACTTCATATCTCATTGTCCAGTTTCAAACAATCCTTATTTTGACAGAAGAGGCATTTACTGCTGTATCAATTTAACTCAACCACAGGTGCCGTAGACTACCTAAAGGACTCCAACACTGGCAGGCATTTTTAGATCTCAAGAAAAAAATTGATGATTTTAGTGAGTGTTGTCCTTTGTTGGAACTGATGACAGACAAAGCAATGAAGCAAAGACACTGGGATCGTATTGCTGAAACAATAGGACATCAATTTTATATAGAATCTGATTCCTTTTGCCTTCGAGACATTATGGAAGCACCAATTCTTAAACATAAAGATGATATTGAGGTAGGTATATATATTATATATATATTTATATATTTATTATATGTATTTTTTATATTGTCAGCAAAAAGAATATGATTACTTATAAAATGATGACCTTTTTGAAAAATATTTCATACTATGTTGAAGTCCTTGACTCTCAATCTGACCGTACTAGTTTAAAATAATTTATATTTTATTTAGAGGTTTTTAGCCACATGAGCAAAGACAGAGGTAGCAGATGGAATCTAGCCACTTGTTTCTAGATAATCTTTTCACGTTCTTCATGACCCTATTTGCGTGATTTTTTTTAGCACTTTTTAAACATGAAAAAAAAATCCCCAAAGCTTCAAATGATCATGGTCACCTTTTTAACTCTGTGGTTGCTTTAAAGATTTGTAAATCAGAAATATTAGAGCAAGGCTTCCATGCTTATTAATATTAGTAATATTTTTCTAGATCTTTGTGACTTCTTCTGAACCATAAAACTGAAAAACATCCCCTACAAAACCTGAAAAAACATTTCAATTAAGTTTGCAAGTTTCATGGGGTAGATTTGCACATGAAAGCTGTTGTTATACTTGATTTGTATGGAAGCATTCCGAGGTGATCTGCTTGATTTTGAATTAAACTCNATATTAAAGAAATGGGGAATTTGTTCTTTGATTTTTTTTTTTTATTGATTTCTAGTCTAGGGTGTCAGGGTAGTCTGGTAAATGTATGTATTCCTGAAGATTAACTAATATATCAAATATGACGTAACATTGGTGAGTGAGGAATTCCTATAGTTTTGAAATTACACTTTTGACAGGCAGAGTTGAAGGCTGGGTCTTAGGTTGATATTATTTCTTAATTTCTTAGTAGTAAACATTGACCAGAGACCAATAACCTTTCAAAGAAATAAGTGCCAAAGAATATTTGTCTTTCTCAAATTTGAGATTGCATATGCTGATAGAATTTGGGGATTAAGAGTCTCTTAAAGAACCAAAGTGTGAACTGATACCTAATTGGTAGTATCTTGTTTTTGTGTAAAATGATCTCTCCTGGTTCACAAGAGACTCAGGATAACAAGGCTTCCAGCTCTGGAACTTGAAGCTTGTCATGCAAAATCTGCCTCTTTGTAAAGTCTGATTCCTGTGTCCAAAATCACTGAATCTGACTTTGACCTGGTTGCTAATGAATAAAAAGAATGGCTACAGACAAATTTATAAATATGTGTTACTGTTATTGTAAATTTAAGTAAATATGGTATTTGTACAAGGATTACATAGGTGAAATTTAACCAGTTTTGCTTTGGATTTTTTGCCAAATAAGGAGTTTGTGATGATAAGCAGCAGATAAGCTATGTTTTAATGAAAACAGCACTATTTATGTTTATTTGCAAAGAAACTAATTGACACAAGTTGGAATTTTGCATAGAAAATGATGAACTCAATACAAGCTACTTCATATCTCATTGTCCAGTTTCAAACAATCCTTATTTTGACAGAAGAGGCATTTACTGCTGTATCAATTTAACTCAACCACAGGTGCCGTAGACTACCTAAAGGACTCCAACACTGGCAGGCATTTTTAGATCTCAAGAAAAAAATTGATGATTTTAGTGAGTGTTGTCCTTTGTTGGAACTGATGACAGACAAAGCAATGAAGCAAAGACACTGGGATCGTATTGCTGAAACAATAGGACATCAATTTTATATAGAATCTGATTCCTTTTGCCTTCGAGACATTATGGAAGCACCAATTCTTAAACATAAAGATGATATTGAGGTAGGTATATATATTATATATATATTTATATATTTATTATATGTATTTTTTATATTGTCAGCAAAAAGAATATGATTACTTATAAAATGATGACCTTTTTGAAAAATATTTCATACTATGTTGAAGTCCTTGACTCTCAATCTGACCGTACTAGTTTAAAATAATTTATATTTTATTTAGAGGTTTTTAGCCACATGAGCAAAGACAGAGGTAGCAGATGGAATCTAGCCACTTGTTTCTAGATAATCTTTTCACGTTCTTCATGACTCTATTTGCGTGATTTTTTTTAGCACTTTTTAAACATGAAAAAAAAATCCCCAAAGCTTCAAATGATCATGGTCACCTTTTTAACTCTGTGGTTGCTTTAAAGATTTGTAAATCAGAAATATTAGAGCAAGGCTTCCATGCTTATTAATATTAGTAATATTTTTCTAGATCTTTGTGACTTCTTCTGAACCATAAAACTGAAAAACATCCCCTACAAAACCTGAAAAAACATTTCAATTAAGTTTGCAAGTTTCATGGGGTAGATTTGCACATGAAAGCTGTTGTTATACTTGATTTGTATGGAAGCATTCCGAGGTGATCTGCTTGATTTTGAATTAAACTCTCATTTGAATGATATTTTGGATTGATGACCTTTCCAACCTAAACTGTTTTTAGATTTTGTGATTCTATAAATTTAAATGTGGTAAGCTTGAGAGTTCATCTAGTGATGAATCTACACCACTGCCCTAAGCCTTGTGATGATTCAGAGATCTTGTTACACTGAAGTAATCAAATTTGTGAAGTTACAGAGATAGTATATCCATGCATTTCCCAGTGTGTATTTTCCAGTTATCCCTATATGTAATTAGTAGTGTGGTCTCTGATTGGTAGTGTGATTTATGTGACACATTTCCATACTGTTTTAGACAATTTCACATATTGTTTTAAAATATTCTATTAGTAGATGTGTAATATTAGGAAAGATCTCATTTCTGAAGAAGGGAGAAGCATTTTTGCTCCTTTCTTTGCAGGATATATGCATATCTGCTACAAAGGAAAAGGATATAGAAGCCAAACTATCTCAAATAACTGACATTTGGAGAAACCAAGTTCTGAGCTTTTCATCATTCAAAGGGAGAGGAGAATTACTGTTAAAGGGACTTGAAGCATCAGAAATTGTAACAATGATGGAGGACAGTTTAATGATTCTTGGCTCTTTGCTGAGCAATAGGTACTTTTGAATTGTGTATGGTATTTTCAGAAACACACTGAGATAGCAATGGAACTATTATTATGCCAAACCAGTAGTACCGTTGAATGAAATAATATCTTTCAATAAACAAAAATGCTACAATGTCTAATGAATAACTTCAAGTGAATGACTTTCATATATTATTAGCAAACTATTGTCTCAATATATTTGAATGAAGTTAAGCATGTAGAAATTTGTGAGATTCTTCTTGCTTTAAGCAAAACCGATCGATAGATTGGAATATTTTCCACCATTGCAATTATTTAATTTAAAATTAATTTCTGCTTTTCATACTTTTTTAGATACAATGCACCATTTAAAAAGGAAATTCAGAGATGGATTTATAATCTAAGCAACTCTACAGACATAATTGAAGAATGGCTGGTTGTACAGAACCTCTGGATTTATCTTGAAGCTGTTTTTGTAGGGGGAGATATAGCAAAACAATTACCTCAGGTAAAATGTGCTTGCCTATTGCTGTGTATTAAAGGCTATCTGTAATAATATCCAACAGTTTATGCTTAGAAAGTGCTTATGTTTTTATACATATAGGAAGCAAAGTGTTTTCAGAATATTGACAAATCATGGATAAGAATAATGCAACGAGCTCACGAAAACCCAAATGTAATTAATTGTTGTGTTGGAGATGAAACTATGCAGCAACTTCTCCCCCATTTACATGAACAGTTGGAAGTATGTCAGAAATCACTTACAGGGTATGAATTGATTTTTTAAATATATTATTATTTTGTAAATAGTTTATATGAAATATTAATTTAATTTCAGTCTTACTTTTACATTGAAAAAAATGGAGAGTTGAACTATTCTAATAATAAACCTTGTTCAATTTTAAAGATACTTAGAGAAGAAAAGACTGCTGTTTCCTAGATTCTTTTTTGTTTCTGATCCTGCCCTTCTTGAAATTCTTGGACAAGCAAGTGATTCTCACACAATTCAGGTATAACCCTAGTGATTTTTTTCTACTTATAACAAAATTAATAAGATTATGACAGAACATTTAATAAATGAAAATGTAATAATTTTCTTTTTATAATATTTACTTGAGAAAAAAAATTTCATTTCTTGCTCTTTAATCTTTAACAAAATATGTAATGCATATGTGTAATTTAAAAAAATCTTCAGATTTCAGAACACTAGAATATGGTCCCATTAAATGATTTACTGGTGGTTCATTTCACAACTAAACTAATCGACTCTGACACTCTCATGCTTTGCATATTGCAAAATTCATCCAGCTAGTCTGGATTGCTACTGAGGGTTAGTTGGGATAAAAAATCTGATCTTCTACAGTAGCTGATCTCTGTTCTGCTAGATCACCTCTGGAAGCTGTCAAAAGACAGTATATGGAGGTAACATCCTACACGACCACTTCTTTAATTATTGCCTACAGATGACTGCAAATTCACCTGTAACTCAGATGAAACTTTGTGAGAAAGTTATTTGAGGTTTTTTTTTGTTTGCTAATGCTATATATTTACATCGAATGATTTCTGAATTATCCTTACAGCCCCATCTGCCTTCCATATCTGACAATATAAATGAAGCAGAATTTCACCCAAATGATTATGATCGCATACTGGCTGTCATATCAAGAGAAGGAGAAAAAATTACAGTAATTCTCTCAATTTTTATTTTCTTTTCAGAAATGTTAATAGAGAAATAATTTTATTATTGAACCTATAAGAGTATATTAAATTGAATGTTTGGTAACTACAAATGAACTTTTCATGGACTGGTGTAACAAAATTATACTATGTCTCATTAAGTAAATCTCTAGTATGATTATTGAAATTCAACCTGTAGTTGTCTCAAATAGAAATGTAGTGACTATTTAGTAACTAACATTCTTGAACCCAAGTTTGGTAACTATGTTCTATTTCATACTTTTTACTATTTTTTTTCAGTTGAACACTCCAGTGATTGCAAAAGGACCAGTAGAACTTTGGTTGCAGAATTTATTACGTGTGCAGCAGATTTCATTGCATGACATAATTAGGGCAGCATATTACCACATTAGTGAGCCAGGATATGAGTTGGTGAATTTTCTTAATCAATTCCCAGCACAGGTGAGATTACAACATGTGGATTTGTGCGTGTGCAGCTTGGATTGTGTGTGGGGGAACTTGGGATGTAAATAGCATATGGGATTGTATCTATGAATACATTTTTATAGACAAAACATGGATAAGGATCCTCCAAAGCAATCCTTAATGGCACCAATTTTGGTACTTTATATATAGCATAATATTTTGTCTTCTACGTTAAAAGGACCTTTTTTGTATATTGGAGAAAATAAAGTAGAACTTATATTTCCTGTTATGGATAATGAACCCCTTGCAGATGCAAATAAAATTTAGATTGAATTTTTCTCTCATGATTTAAGATTGCAAAAGCTTTGATTGTGATTATTTATCATCTCATTTACAAGATTTACCTTATAATTCATGTATCTGTCACTACAACAAAGCTATCCTAGTAGAAGCCTATCTTGAGGGCTCCTAGTTTGCTAGAGACTCCTCCATCTTACTGATAATTCATAAATTTAATTAACAAATAATGAAGAACTCCGTAACTCTGCAGAATCTCCGTAACCATGAACTCACTAGAGTATAGGGAGACAAAAATGTAGAAAGAGTGGATGAGTCAAATTTTTATGTCTTGGTGCATTGGGAATGTAGAAATGTGTGGGAAAAAAGTTATTAATATTGTTTTTATTATTGTTCTATTGTTTATATTTTGTCATGGGTGTTCTTAATATTGTAAAACGAAATAAATCTAAAACTGTAGTTTACTTGCAGCATCCTATAACTTTCTAAATTTATTTGAAAGCAAAATAGCTTGTAGTTCAATTTTTCTGTATGCTGTACTCCAGTCATGACAGCATGTTAGAAAGATAGCAATATATCATATGTTCAGTAGAAGTGCATGGGTCTTGTTATTGGAGTTTTATATGTTCTTGAATTAACTACAAAGTGGAAATGGGAAATCTCCCTATAATTTAACATCTGTTTATGTTTGTGATACTGGAGTATGCTAAGGGATTGTAAATTAAGCTGAAACTCATCTTTAATTTGTATGTATCTAAGTATGTGGCAAATTTTCATACAAGTTTTAAAACATTTTCTCAGGGGTTTTCAGTACCAGAGCAAAGCCAATTAACTCAGGTATTATAGTGGTGAGACAGCATGATGCTGGATGTAGTGATAGGGACTCTACACAGTAATTGATTGTTCCTATTACACCTGAGGCTTCTATAAGGCTAGTGTTCAGGAAGTGATTGTTTTGTAATTTTTTCACATATGAAATTTGTAGGTTGGATTGCTGGGAATTCAAATGATGTGGACACGTGATTCTGAAGAAGCTCTACAGAATGCTAAAGAGGACAGAAAAATCATGCAAGTAACCAATGCAAGATTTCTGGAGATTCTGAATATGTTGATTAGCCAGACCACGTGTGATCTTTCCCAGTTTGACAGAGTGAAATTTGAAACACTTATTACCATTCATGTGCATCAGTGTGATATTTTTGATGATTTGGTAAAGTACAGATTTTTATTTCTGACAAGTAAATGCATTTTGTGTCATAATAGTTTTTCCTATATATGATACCTAGTTACACATGTATACATGTATTTGTAAGACAGAGGTGTCTATATCCTGCCATAGTAAAAATAGTACACTTTTGCTTAAAATAGGAAAAAATCCATCAGTTCTGTCATCTAAATATCTGCTCCAAATTTTTATACTTTTCTTAAAATATTTTAATTTTCCAGTTCTTCCTACAGAATTGTTTTGATAGACAAAAACCTTTTAGTATGTCTTTTCTTTGAAAAACTCTTGTATTACTCTTGCATAATTAAAAAAGTTGAGTCTAGTGGGAGTGTTGTAGGTTTATCACCAGACATAATCTCCTTATGGCTTGTTACAGAATACCACTAGTTGGTACAAGGCTGCACTTCAGCCCCACCCATTCTAGAGTTATAGCAATGACAGCAAAATCTTCCATATCTCCTAGTTTCTTCTTTGTGTCTCCCCTCCTCCTTCAGAGAGCAAGCTACTGGGATTCTCTTTCTGATTCCTAAAGAGAATATATAGAAGATAAACAAACAAAAAGCCATACTAAAATCAACAGATAATGCTAATCCTATACTTGATCTTTTTAGATTGTGCCCAAATGTTTATGTTCCTTTATTCTTTGTGGAATGCTATTCCTCAAAACTACATCTCTCACATATTTTTACTGTTACACAGGCTTATTAAATTCAATACAATCTGTCTTCTATGCATCAGTCAGATCCTTCCTTCATCATGTGCTTTGTTCCAGTGTGTTTGGTGGACTTAGCGGTATTTTATATTTTATATTTCATTTGGAGGTTGAGCTGCACTACCAAAGCAATTAAAAATTTATTTAGTTAACACAAATATTTTGATGAAATTGCTCAGGACACTTCTTAATGTCAGTTTAGCCTAAATCTGAACATACTGTTTGATGTTCATATGTATTTCAGTTTACTTGCATAGGAAATTTAACCTGAGTCATTATTATGATACAAATAAGCATAATAATGCTCAGTTATAACATATACATTTATTTACTTTTTTTTTTTTAAGGTAAAAATGCACATCAAATCACCAACTGATTTTGAGTGGTTAAAGCAGTCTAGATTCTACTATAAAGAGGATTCTGATCACGTCTTGGTGTCCATTACAGATGTTGGTTTTGTTTACCAAAATGAATTTCTGGGTTGCACCGATCGTCTGGTTATAACACCTCTTACAGACAGGTTAGAAAAATAATTATACATTATGAATATTTTTAATATATATATACTGTTATTTAACATATATCTTCAAACAAGAACATTCTTAATTAAGTCCTATGTAGGCTAGATCATTCATGAAAACATTCTCATGCAATTGTTTGATCACAGTCTCTCAGAAAAGGCCTCACTCATTTACATGCATAGTAATTCCTAGAAAAGTTTTATCCCTGACCAGTCTTAAAAAGTTATTTATTAACAAAAATTAATCATTTTAAGGTTGTATAGTAATGTGCAGTTTAGCATTATTTCTATACTGGAGAAAAGTTTACATAAAATATTTCAAATTCCTTATGGCATGGTTTAATCCCAGCCAGCAACTGAGCACCACACAGCTGCTCATTCACTCCTGTCTCTGTCCCAGTGGGATGAGGAGGATGATAGTAGAGAAAAAAAGTAAAACTTGTGGTTTGAGGTAATAACAGTTTAATAACTAAAAAGAAATAGAATATTGTAATAACAATATTATTAATTAAAATATGTAGTAATTGTAATTAACAGGATAATAGCAAAAATAGGGAGAAATCAAACCTGAGAAAAGACAAGTGATACACAATGCTGTTATTCACCATGCACTGACTGATGTCTGAGCAGTGATCCACCCCTCCTGACCAACTCCGCCAGTTTCTATACTGGGCATGACATCCTATGGTATGGACTAGCCCTTTGGCTAGTTTGGGTCAGCTGGCCTGGCCTGGCTCCCGTCCCGATGCTTGTGCACTTCCGCATCAAAAATGAAAAGTCCTTCACTTAAGTGCAACTTAGCAACAACTAAAACATTATAACATATTATTGTGTTGCCCAGTGTTTTGCCAAATTACAGGGGACACAGACACCAATGAAAAGATTAATCTTACTTTACTGTCTGCTTCAAAATGTTACAGAAAATAAGATAAATCATTCAGTTACAACAATAAACGTATGATATCTTATTTCTAAGCAGAAAAGAGCAGGAGAAAGGTACTGTACTTACTCATTACTACAGGAGAAAAGCAATAGTAATTAAGATATGTCACCAATTGCCCTATTGATACGTTACTGTCATCCAGATCATTACTAAAAGAATTGTCAATTAAATCCCTTTATGTAGAGAGCATTAATTCTTTATGCTTGTTTAGTATTCTCAGTTTGCAACAAATTAATACCAGATTTTTTTTT
>WBNH01000563.1:47351-70902 GCA_013401255.1 Urocolius indicus
AGGGTCCCTCTCTCAGGACAAGGCCTCTTCTGGGCACAGGTTTGATGAACTGCTTTGTTGTGGGTTCCTTCCCACAGTTACAGCTGTGGATATTGGGTCCCTCCTCCAGGACACAGCCTGCTCTGGCCATAGTTTTAAAAAAGAAAATCACTGCCCCTGGCTCAGGGACTGTAGTGGAGTGAATTGCTGCCCCTGGTCTGGGGCCAGCTGTATCAAAATGAGTCGCTGCCCCTAGTCCGGGGTCAGCTTTATCAAAATGAGTCTCTGCTGCTGATGTGGAGTCTTTAAAGACATGAAAATAAAACTGAGCTTCACCAGTTCTCTCCACAGAATGCAGGGGAGTCTCTGCTCTGGTACAGCTCCTCCTCTCTTTCGTCACTGACCTTGGAGTCTGCATGGTTGTTTCTCACTGTTCCTACTCCTTGTACCACCACCAGCCAGAAGAAGAAGAGACAGAAGAAGAAAGAAGCAGGAAGAAGATGGAGGAAAAGAAACCTCCTCTTCCAGCTTCTTCTTAAAAAGTGATCGTGGAGGCGTCTAATTGGCTGATCCCCAGAAGTGGGTCTGGCTCAGAGCTGGGGAGAGTTGCAAACAACTTCTCACAGGCGCCATCTTTACAGCCCCATCCCCCTTACCTTAAAGGCTCTCATGTCAAACCATGACATTGGGAATACACTAGAACAAATCAACCAACTAGACTATGTTCTATGAAGTTTTACTGGCTTGTTGTGATTACAAAAATAAGTTATTATTCTGCAATTACACACAAAGGTTTTTAGGTTATGAATGGTTCCATTTTTCTCTTCAGATTTTAATCATTAGTAGACAAGAATTCTAAGTCTGAACAAATCTAGTTATTTATGCATAAATTTATATTTATTGAACAATATAAAGGACATTATTTTGGCTGTTGTAAATAAGAATGTAGTATATTTTCTTATATAGAATCCTGGATATGCTGGACGTCAAGAACTACCAGAAAATCTCAAAACTCAGTTTAGAACTGTTGCAATGATGGTTCCAGATAGACAGGTACAATTACTGACTGAACTGAAAGAAAACATGTATTTTACTTTGTTTACCTATCTTCAGAAAAACTAATGGAATCTCAAAAAAAAATTCTATTCCAGATAATTATAAGAGTTAAGCTTGCAAGTTACGGATTTATTGATAATGTGACCTTGTCTCAGAAATTTTTTGTTCTTTATAAACTTTGCGAGGAGCAGCTAACTAAGCAGGTAGTGTTATGTATTTTGTTCATCTTTGTCTTCATATTTACACAACACAGGCCCTTAGATTTTGGTTTATGCAGATTGTTTTTGAAGCTTCACTTTTCTGCTTTTTCCAAAATATTGAAGTAGTTTAAATATAGTTCAATATATCAAATAAGTTTTTTTAACAAATAGCCAGGTTAATTCATGTATATGTAATCAAATACACACATTCATTTGTTAAAGAACAATAGTTTGTAATTGCAAGAGGTTCTTTGCCTGAACATGGCAACCAGATAAAAATTAACATGTAATTTTTCTATAGGAATTATGTAGGGCTAGAGAAAGTAGCTGAAAGCTGGAAACCACAGCAGGAATGTCTCAAATTTTATTTCTCTCCATAGCACTGCTTTAAGTCTTGAGTTTAAGTTGCCTCACTTGGAAAGACTCAGTCTGGAGTGAAATTATTATTTTCTAAGATCTCTGCTTACAATTATACAAAATAATTGCTATATGACATTATAAATGAAGTCTCTTAAATTTAAATTAGAAAAGAAAAATGTAATTAATAACACTATTAACTTTCATTTATTTTAACAGAATAATTCCTGACCAAATGATTCCTATTTTAGCTGCCTCTTCTAGACAGAGCAACAATATGCATTACAATCTGCAAGTAAAGTTTGATATACTGATATAGTAAAGCTAGAGAACTTGTTACTGATACATAATCCTTTTTCCATTCTCTAGGTCCATTATGACTTTGGGCTGAGGAATATCCTTTCCGTATTGAGGACACTTGGAGCTCAAAAGAGGGCCAGGCCAAATGAAAGTGAATTAAGTATTGTTATGAGAGGACTAAGAGATATGAATCTTTCTAAGCTGGTAAGAATATAATTTAAGGTTTTAGCACCATGCAGAGGCAAGTCTACCAGATATTTCACACGATTTTGTAGGTGATTGCAAAAAATGTCAATCATCCTTGTTTTTAAAAATTCTAACTTGATAATCATGTTATTATTAAAGAGCAATGAGAGTTTATTAAACTTATAATCAGCACTAAGGTTGCAAAGGTTCAAATAGGTAAGCAGTATCCTAACTGTAAGTGTGACATTTTATGTACTGACTTGCGTACAGACTGACTACTATACCCATAAGTAAACTGAATTAATTTCATCATCAACTAAGTTAGACTGTTAAAGACTTCTTTCCAAATAAGTTGTTCTTTGCAATGTATGCTGCAAATTTTTTACACATCAATTTCACAAATAGATAGTCAACTCGTTAGAAATTTTATTTCAGCTTTGAATTTATTTCTCACATGGTGCATGGAAGACTTTCTCAAAATGCTATTTTTGTGGTGAGCTGTCCTGTAGGGTGGCAGTGTTTTTGAACATAGGCATCTGTATTTAGAAGATATATTCTTACCATTTATTATTTCCTAATAGAGGTTAGTTTTGGCTTGAGAACATTCTTTGGATAACCATATTTCATGCACTTAATAACTTTTTTTATTTCAGATAGATGAGGATGAGCCTTTGTTTCTCAGCCTTATAAATGATCTCTTTCCGGGGTTACAGTTGGACAGTAATACCTATGCTGAGCTTCAGGCTGCAGTAGCTAGTCAGACTGAAGAGGCAGGATTGATTAACCATCCACCATGGAATCTTAAGCTTGTTCAGGTAAATTATTTTTTTCCAAAACATTTTCAAAAAATGGGAGTGAGAACACCATGTTAGTAGTTAAGCCACTGTCTCACTCGAAGACCTGTGCTTCTAATATAGGAAAAAAATGATGGTTGCATGTACATCATACCAAGGAAGACAAATCCAACAAACTTATGTTTTTTTCTTTTCTTTAAAAAATCCAGAAGAAGAGGGGAAAAAAAAAAAGATAAGATCTTAAAGCATGCTGTTAATTCAGCCTTTCCCAGATATGGCAATACATCTATGTTGTGGATTTTACCCAGCTGGGAATACAGAGCTATGAGCAGCCACTCATTCACTCCTCCCTCTCCCAACCACACTGAGAAAAGTACTGAGGGCCTTTTGAACTCCCCTAAGGACAAGGAGGACTGAGTCAGAACTCTTCATCCCAGGCAAATAGACAGGATTACTCAACTTGTGGAAGAAAATGAAGCTGAATTTAATCCGCTACTAACCAAAAACACAACAAAAAGAAAAAAACATACCCAACTGAAAGCAATGCAGAGTAGGATGATGATGAAGGGTATGACCAGACCTTTAGGATATCCTTCACTTCACCTCTCCTCTCTTCTTGGACTCAGAGACCTGATCCCGGTATCTTTACCTTCTCCTGCCCTGAACAGTGCAGGGAGACAGGGAATGAGGTTTTCAGACAGTCCTTTCTTGATGTCTCCTGCTGCTTGTCTCTCCTCAGGGCAGGTGGGTTCCTTGCTGCTCTTCCCTGCTCCAGCACAGGGTCCCTCACAGGCCAAGCAGCCCTACATGGGCCACTCTGACATGCATTCATCCCGAGGGATGCAGCTCCTCTCTACCTCCTCTGGCACAGGGTCTGCAAAAATCACCCCTTCTGGCACAAGGTCCTCTTGGAGCTGCAGACAACTCTCGGTCCTGCCAATGGCCTCTGTGGTTTGCAGAGGAAGAGCTGCTCTCTTGCCATGGGCTGCAGGAAGGTCTTAAGTCTGATGTTCCTCCTCCCTTCCACCCTCCTCCGTCAAGAAGATATTTGCTTCTTTTTGAAACACAACTTCAGAATAGATTCCTCCTGAAACTGCAGACTTGAAGTGCTAGGCTTGTTCATTCACTGTTCAGTTCTAAATGACAGCAAAAATTACAATACATTACTGTATTCTACAAAGTGCAACATTCTGCCTTAAGTTACTTCACAGGAACTAAATTACCATGTCTCTGTCATCAAACCAGAGGTGTATTTATAGAAAGTTTTATTCCACATTTTGAAGGCTGGATTCAGGTTGTCCTTCACACAGATTCACACTGATGACCAGCAGGGTTTTGCATGAGAGAATACACTTTTGACCATCCTGGTTAAATTCATGTTCACCTTTTTATTCACAGCTTAATATTTCTGTTTGCCAAAGTGGTCATAGGAAGATTGCTAGTACCTTAGCAAACTCTGTCTTCCACTGGGAATAAGTTTGAAATTGTCAGGTTCACAGTGGAATTGATCTTAGTTTAGATTTGTGGTGTCTCTGGATCTTCCTCCAGGACTGATACAAGCCTTTACTCAGCTTGCAGAGGAAGTAACTGTGTGCTTACATACAGTATACAAGGTTCCGTCATCCAGGAGGATTAACATTTTTTTGTTCCTTTCAGTTGCTACAGTTACTTATGTAGGTAGACACAGCCACTTCCATAGCAAGCATAAAGCTAATATTAAAAGAAAAATAGAAAATTCAATAAAGAACCCTCCTCAGTCTAAGCCCATCTGCAATCCTGGTGAAAGTGCAGTCCCTATGTTTGTTTTGTGTACTCAGGTATTTTAGCACTGTAGTGATTAGTCGTTCTTCTTCTGTTGTATTAATGTTTTACTAATATTCACATTTCCTTTTGAAAATCTGGTAAAATGATTTTCACTTGCTTTGACAAGCTTAGACAAGATCTAAAGTGTTTAAGAAAATTGCGTGGTGCTCAGATTAGGATGTGAAGGTATGTACTATTCCACAGACCACTAAAAATTAGCAAACACATGCTGATTTTAGTTCCAAGCATATCATTTGTATTACTGTCAAATGTGTTAAATGCAAACAATTTTTTTCCAAAAAGGCATATATTTCTTAGAATATTTTGATTTTTTTAATAGCTGTATGAAACTTCTCTAGTACGTCATGGGTTGATGACACTTGGACCTAGCGGATCTGGAAAAACAATGGTCATAACTATATTAATGAGAGCACTGACAGAATGTGGCCAACCTCATAGAGAAATGCGTATGAACCCCAAAGCTATTACTGCTCCTCAGATGTTTGGAAAACTGGATGCTGCAACTAATGATTGGACAGATGGAATCTTTTCTACACTGTGGAGGAAAACACTGAAAGCTAAAAAGAGTATGTAAATACTTTGTATGTGGTATCATAAAAACACCTTTTGAATGATATATTGAAAAAAGCATCTTGAATTGGCAAATGCACAGTTCCCTCTTGGGAGAAACTATAGAGAACGTAGATAGTTACAGTTCCCTTCTCAAGAAAAGGCAATAGTTAAAAAATAATTATTTCAGTGGTATACTTACGTTAAAACAGTACTCATTTCCTTTCCACTTCAGTTCTACAGTACAGATGTGGTTTATGGAAGCTCATAAATTGTAATTTAGTTTTTCTGTGTTTTTTTCATGCATTGATTATATATATTTATATTTCAATATTTTAAGATTGGAGTGCAGAAATTAATTTTTACAGTGATTCATTCATATTCTTAAAATTAAAAATATTTATAATTATTTTAAAGAAAGAGAATTATTCTAGGAAACTTTCCTAGAAGGAGGTTCTTTTAAAAAGAAAGCTGAATTTTCTATATGAGAAATGTGTATATTTTCTCTATTGGGAATTTTCTATGTTCAAACTAAAGATAGAATATTAAATTTGATTGCCAAAATTTAGACCTTTTCATCTATATATGTTTAAAAATAAAATAAAAACAACTAGATTTTCACATTTCATGAGTAATGATAGTTTTCAATAGTGGAATGATTAACCAGTGGCTTTTTTAGCTGCCTAAAAAATCCTTATCTAATCAACAAAATGCTACTTTCCCCATCTCCCCTGTGCTGCTCAGAGAGGGGTACAAGGGGATGGGGAGAGGAATTAGATTAATTAGGAAGAAAGAAGTTGAATCTGGAGAAAGGGTTTTTTGTTTCTTTCTTTCTCATCATCCAAGTCTATATTAATTTGAAATGCATTAATTTTCCTCACATCAAGTCTGTTTCACCTGTAACAGTTGTTCATAATTTCCCTCTTTACCTAAACTCTTTATTTTCTCCCTCTACCCTGTTGAGGAAGAGGGGAGAGAGAGGTATGGTGTCTTGAAAACCAGCTGAAGTAATCCCACCACAGATATTCAACATTATAAAGATGTACCCGTGTCCTCATTTACACATTGTTTCAAGAATACTTCCTTGACTGTGTGCGATTTATACAGCAATGAGCATCCATGAAGATGTCAGAAATTATCATAAATTAAATACATATTTATACATTATTTAAGTTGTAGACCACCTTTTGTAAAACTTGTTCTTTTGGCACGGTTATATGAACTATGTCTCTTTTGATTATTTTTCCAGGTGAAAATGTGTTTCTGATTTTAGATGGTCCTGTAGATGCAATCTGGATTGAGAATTTAAATTCAGTTTTGGATGATAATAAGACCCTCACTCTAGCAAATGGAGATCGAATTCCTATGTCTCCTACATGTAAACTGTTATTTGAGGTCCATAACATTGAGAATGCCTCTCCAGCAACAGTTTCTCGAATGGGTATGGTCTACATCAGTTCTTCTGCCCTCAGCTGGAGACCAATATTGCAAGTAAGATTATAATTTCTGGCTACTCCTGTTTGCCTTGTTATACATTTTATACAATAAATATTGTGAATGTTTTTCAGGCATGGCTGAAAACACGTTCTTCTGAAGAAGCTGAAGCTTTACAAAATTTGTATGATAGAATCTTTGAACCAGCATATACATATATGAAACTAAATCTTAATCCAAAAATGGAGCTTTTGGAATGCAACTACATTATGCAGGTAAAAAGATACTGTATGTCTGCATGAATTAGCTGACTATATTAAGTGTGCAGAAATAGCAAAGAAAACACTTGATAGCAATAAAATTTAACTTGAAAATGTTGTTGCCTGACAAAAAAAAACTTCATACTCCATATTTTTTTCTTAGGCAATCTAAGAGGCACTCTTAGAAATGTGCAGAAGAAAACTTTATTTCACTTTAACACTTCGTATGTAGGCTAGACTTCTGTGGACTGGAGTTTGCAAGCTTTAGTATGTTTTCAGAATCATATGCTTAATGAGCTAGTGGACTCATTCCAGTTCTTGTAATACAAAAATGTGGAAAGGATCAGTCTACAGGTAGTGTAAAGAGACAGAGTAAAGAATAGTTCTAGTTATCGTTTTTCTCTCTAGATAAAATAGCTGTGTTTCTGTCAGTCACCTCTTCCAAGGTCAATGTAGTAATTTTTTCCTGGCCTCTCCTATCAACTTGAATTCTACCTTGAGTGGAGTCTAAACTTTTTCATCAGTGATTCATTGATAATAAAAATGGATGTTTGAGAGATTTTGGAAGACTATAGCAGTTGATTTGCTTATGAGTCTTTTGTCAACTGCAGATTCTAAATCTCCAGACTTTCCATTAATCCATGTAATCTGCGTTTCATATTGGCACTTTGATAATAATTCAGTAGAGTCTTTGAATAAGAGGGTAGAAAAAAAATCTTGGATAATACTTCAATTTAATATTAAACTAGCCAATTTGCACTTAATGGTTTTTTTTACACTTCATTAGGGATTTAGCTTCAGATTTTCAACAGTGTGAAGTGTTCATCTACAAATTAATAGCTACAGTAAATGCTGAAGTATCAAATGAAATTAGGGTATCTGTAGAATTGAAGTCCACACGTAGAAATTATGTAGCTTGCCAATTTATGATTAACAAGGTGGACATGCAATGCACAAAATTTTAGAGAGAGTGAGATAGCATTTGTTATCTGTGAAACATCCAACTGATTTGATATTGTCTTTTTGGAAGACTTTTTTCTGGGATTTGACTTTTCTGTGCTGTTTTTTATTAAGGCTTATTAGGAAGTGTAAACAAGTTAGTGTTCTAGTCATACTGATTGGTCAGGGAATTACTTCCCGTTATTTAACTTGTATGGAATGTTTCTTCCTGTGAGTGAAAATCTTTATTAAGTGTCTATCACAGGTGCAACAGAGCAAATAATCCTTGTTTGATATCCATACTGGAGTTGATCTAAGAATGAGTGAGACCAGAGCTTTTACCCTACTTGATAATTTCACAGATACTCTGCCTCACTTGCTTCTCTCCTCCAGTGTTACCTTTACTTAGTCTTGATTTCTTCTCTCAGCAAGGATTTAATTCTTGGTGTGGGCAAGTGAGGCAAGAAGTTATTTTTGCTTGTGCTGTGAAGCTGCTTGCAGCTACGAGAATTGGGCATTATTTGACAAGGTTTCTTGGTATCATCTAGCATTTATTTTCATGCATCTCCAGAATTTTCCCCCATTTCCAGGATCTTTTCTCCAACCAGGATCTTCACCTCCTTTGTGAGCCCATAGTTTTACAGACCACTTCCTTCCAGAATCTTAAGATTCCAGTTTTGCCATAAATGGTCTATATGCAGAAGCACTGTACCTTATCAGCCTCCTGACTGGTGGTTCTGTCTTATATCTCTTTATTTGTGTGATTCAGGGTGTGCCACTTCTGTTTAGTTCATTTTTTCCCCAAAATTTACAACCAGCTTCAAACCATTTGCATCTAGGAGACAGCAGACTTGTACTTGAGTTCTGATGTTCACCCAAACATGCACGTGCACTCAATTATCTGTCATATGTTAGCATTCACAGTTTCAGTTGATTTTTTTCATCTACAACAGCTTCATAATTATTTTATATAAAAAGTGAACTCACCTTTGTATTCCTCCTTGTAATTTCCAACAAATTTCTAGCTGTTTGCCATCCTCTGGCCCACCTCATAAGGTAAACGATATTTGTCTACCTGAGGAGAGTCAACATGTTTTTTGTTTAGAATTATCCTGCTTTACGATCCTATTGGAAAAGTCAATAAACTTGTATCTAAAGGAGATCCGATTTATGTGGGCTACATGAAGACAGAAAGATGTTTAGCAAAGTTCTTTACCGGGGTGTAGTAGGCGTCCGGAAGATCTCGGATTGTAACGCGAGGGGTGAAGAGGAGGTGAGAGGTCTGGCACGGGGCAGAGATAGAGGAGGTGCTTATGCCAGCAGATATAAGGGCATAACATAAACAATAAGGGGGAGACAGAGATGGAGAGAGACGGAGAGAGACGGAGACGGAGACAGAGCACCATCCACACCGTGTGTGCAGTGATCCTTTCCCTCGACTGTCAGAGAGCTGGGAGATCAGTCTGAACCACCACGTAGTGTTGCCTGCAACAGCAACACCAGGGATTTACATAGTAGCTAAGCAGTCATAGTGTAAGATAGGAAGTTCATTTCTAGATAAGTAACTGATAAGAAGATAGGAAATGCATGACTGAAGTAATAATTCTTAGGAAGAACAGAGATTACCACTGGTCCTGGTGTACTTTTGCTGGGACTAATGCTGTTCAAAACGTTCATAACAATTTGGAAAAATTTTAGGTGAAGAAGTTTAGGGATGGTGCTAAATTATTCAGAGTAATAAAGACAAAACCATGAAGAACTGTAGACTTTATGAGACTGAAAAAAACGGATAATAAAATGGCAAATGAAATTCAGTGAAGATAAGCATGAAAGGGTTCACTCAGGGAATAAACAAACTGTTCAGTGTCGTGAATAGCAGACCCGTGGAACATCTTACCAAAGAGTGTTATAGACAATAACGGTTTACATAGGTTCAAGATCAGTCTGGATATTTCAGGGTGGAGAGTTACTAAAACTGGAAAAAGTGTATTTGGTGCAAGTCCCAAGTTGAAGAGAGTACTATCAGGAAGTACCACCCCCAGTACCAAGCCAAGAGAGTTTGTTTTTACTCTTCTCTAAGTGTCCACTTTTGGCTGCTATTACAGATGAATTTTGTTGCAAACATTTGTGTGTTTTTATAGATCAGTTTATTTTTTTCTGTTTCTTTCTTCAAAAACCTGTTACAGAATATTACTGAGACTCATAGCATCATGGGAAATTTTGACCTTCAGCTTGTATTTGAGGGAACAAAAAGGTTTTGTTCAGATAATTTGAGACACGGCCTGTCTTGTAAATAAATGGATAAGCTGATTGTCTCTTAAAGAAGTGAAGTTATTTTAATATTTAATATGTAATTAATACTGATTGATCATTTTAAAGTAATCAAAAGTATTCTGTTTGGGTAGTTTAGACTGCATTAAAAGTACATTACTGCATTAATTCACACTTGAAGTATGAGATCCAAGGCAGCATAAATACTGAGAGCTGACTGAAAATTGCCTTATTTTTAAAAAGGCTGTTTACTTGACACTGCCTTGTATAGCAAAGGTATATGGGTAATGTCAACAAAGACAATCAAACATCTGACTTCTTGAGTGACATCACAAAATTGTAGATAGCAAGTTACTGGATTTCAGAGATCTGAAATCTACTTCCTTTGAAACAGAGTGAAACAGTCATAAAGTAGGATATTTTTATATGATTTTTAAAAACACAAAAGAAAAGTTAATGTGATAGATGCATTAATTGTCTATAATTGAGATAAATACATTAGAATGATGCTGAAGATTATTCTGTGCTTAAAGATGGAAAGAAATGTCTAGGCCTCACATTTTTGAGGTTCTGAACACCCCACTAGATATTATAAAATCCCTTTAAAAGACATTATGCTTCCCTAGCTCTTAAATGACACTAATTAAGTAGACATAATTTAAAAGGACAGTTTATAATAAAATTACTTAAGTAATTTTGAAAACTGTACCCAGTTTTATAAAAATATCTTTAATATCTTTTCCTGGGTTTGTAATTCTGAATTTTATGTTATTCTTTGATAAATTGCATCGCTTTTCATACTCATATTAAAAATATAAATAATGCATGTACATATATGTATAAAAAGAAAAATTGATTATGTTATATTTTCTTAATGCACAATATTTTTAAATATTTCAGTCTATTAATCTTCTGGAAGGTTTGATTCCATCGAAGGAAGAACGTGGTTTATCAACTATATCTCATCTGCATAAATTGTTCTGCTTTGCAATAATGTGGAGTTTAGGTGCTCTTCTGGAGTTGGACAGTAGAGATAAACTTGAAACCTTCATTAGAGCTCATGATGACAAATTAGACTTACCAGAAATCTCCCCTGGCACCAGTCAAACGATGTATGAGTTTTATGTTACAGATTATGGTAAGAAAAAGCATTAACATTATTTTTTACACTGGCAGTTTAAAACTAAGTATGTCTTCTCTGAGCTAAGATTTTTTATGACAGTATAGTAATAACGCATTCTGTATATAGTGCCTCTGTGGAGGTGAGATGTCAGTAACAAGGGATAGAGTTCTTACTGGTAACATTTTCTCACTTCTTTTACTTTAAATTTCCTTCTTATAGATTTATTTTCTACTAAACAATTTTTTAGATAACATGCTTAGGCTGATTTAGTCTAAATTAATATTAATATTTAAAATGAATATTATTTATTAATATTTATATTTAATTTCCTCACAGAGAGTTTTTTTTTGCTTAAAAATAGACATTTAATTAATGTTTAATTATTATTTTACTATGATTTATCCATGTCTGGTAATCAGTAATAACTCTTATCATTTACAAATCTGTTAGTGTGATATTTTCAATATTGTGAATGATATTTTGAACAAATAACAAAATGTTGAGCACAATCAAAACATTGGGAAACATTTTACTCTTTTTTTTTTTTTTTTGCCATTTCAGGTGACTGGGAACACTGGAGTAAAAGAGTTCAAGAATATGTTTATCCAACAGATAATGTCCCAGACTATGCATCTATCCTGGTTCCAAATGTTGACAATGTCAGAACTCAATTTTTGATAAACACGATTGCAAAACAACAGAAAGTAAGTACAGTATTGCTTATTTAAATATATGCCAACTATATGAAATAAATAGAAACCTACTTTGAAAGTAACTGGGGATTGCAATCATTCTTCATGTTCTCTAGCCCTAGTCATTGCCTACCAAGTGCAACATTATTTATATATTGCTGCATTTTTCTTTTCTTTGACAGGAATCCTCTGGACTTATTCTGTGCACAGGAAAAACATTTAGAAAATCCTTTTTACTTTTTTATTTTTGGTCATAAAAGTTTTAACTCCAACAACCAATCATTTTTCTCAAAGAGAGAAAACTTTGTTCATAGTCTTTAGATTATATTATTTCTTCTGATTTGTGGTTTGTTGAACAGGGAAACAAGGATAACAAATTTCACAAGATAGTTCACTAAAAAACTGAAATTCTTAGCTTTAACTCTTTTGTTTCTCTCATTAGGAAAGCTGTAATTGATAGCAGTAGCCACAACTATAGAGAAGGAGAAAACACTCTTAGCTTAAACCAGTAAGGACCAATCTGGTGTCATGACACTGAACAATAGTTATTAAAACATTTTTAGGCTTATTTTCAAACACAGGAAGATACGAAAAATTCATATTTTGATTTAGCACAATGCTCTTAATAACCCTAGCAACTTACAATGAAAACAGCTTGTGAAATATGAATCAATGTGCTTCTTTCTTAGTAGCTGGGACCAATATTTGGAATACCACATGTACTTGAGCCAGATTTTTTTCTGTGAAATTTCCGTTTTCTGATTTGGACAGATGGGTTTGATGAAATTGTTCCAGAGGCCATAACGTGTCTGTGCCTTTGATGGATCTGACACAAATTATGAAAACATGCAAAATCTTTATATTTGGAAGCAAATAATTAATTATTATGCAGTAATGCCTTGGTGGATATATATTCTTTTTGACATCCTTGCAATGGAAAAACATAAAAATTTAATCTTTCAAAAAAAGTCTCTGAAACCTGGCATTTTCCACAATTCAGTGTTTCTGCAATGTGTAGTTTATATTTTGCTCTCTTGAATTGAAAAGTTTCACCATTCAGTGTGCAGCAGGACTTGTCTGTTCTTTGTTGTTGAGCAGAATGTTCCCCTCCATTGCAGCAGTCAGCTTCCTTTGTTTTCAAAAGTTTTTCATTCCTAAAGATTTGATTTGATTGTATATTGAACTGTGATAGAGAAACATATTTTCTTCCTCCCCTTGATCAGATGACAGCAGCATGAACTTTCTTTCTAGCTACAGTTCAATTCCATGTGCCAGTTGAAACCAAACTTGTCTTTATGGGCGTGACTGCCAAGAAGGCCAATGGCATCCTGGGATGCATCAAGCTGAGAGTAGCAAGCAAATCAAGGGAGGTTCTGCCCCCCTTCTACTCTGTCCTGGTGAGGCCTCACCTGGAATCCTGTGTCCAGTTCTGGGCTCCCCAGCTCAAGAAGGGCAGATAACTTCTGGAGAGAGTCCAGCACAGGGCCACCAAGATGATCAAGAGGCTGGAGCATCTTCCTTATGAGGAAAGGCTGTGGGAAGAGGAGACTGAGGGGGGATCTTATTAATATTTACAAATATCTAAATGGTAGGTGTCAGGAGGTTGGAACATCCCTTTTTTCTATGGTATTTAGTGACAGGACAAGGGGTAATGGGATGAAGCTGGAACACAAAAAGTTCCGTAAGAAAAGGCTATTTCAGTGTGAGGGTGAGGGAGCTCTGGTACAGGCTTCCCAGGAAGGGTGTGGAGACAAAAAACCACAAGTCTAGTTTGCTTCCAATTCTGAAAAACACTTCTTGGTCAGAGGACAGATGGACTCTTTAAGGATCCAGATGGCCTTTCTTGCTAAGTTAATTTATGTCATCGTCAGCATAATTAGGCTGAGGAATCTGGTTAACAGACTTAAAATCCCAGTTTAGGAGGAGAGAAAGGGTGGATAGGAACTAATGTTCCTTAAAAGAAGGATGGTGTTGTTCTGAGGAAAGTGGAAGGATAACTGCCTACTTTGAAAACAAATGATCTTCCTTTGTTGCTGCTAACTTGGAGTTGTTCTCAGTTAATTTTTTGAGTGGAACATACATCTTACAGTTTTAATACTAAATTGTTTCCGCTCCTACCGGTTTCACTGGCCTCACAAGGGACAAGAGCAGTACAATATTCAATCCAAATAAATTTTGTCTATCTCCTCACACATTCAGTATATGCAGGATTCATCGATCAGAAAAACCTATCAGAATAATATATAATTTGAAGGTAAACACAGAAAGTATTCTATTCTCTAAAATAGGTATGTAATGCATATTTAATTATAAGGTTTTAGTACTACTTACATAATTTATATATCCTTTACAGGCAGTTTTGCTCATAGGAGAACAGGGGACTGCAAAGACAGTAATGGTTAAGGCATATATGAAGAATTATGACCCAGAAAAGCATTTATCAAAATGTTTAAACTTTTCATCTGCCACAGAGCCGTTCATGTTTCAGGTAAAAATTTTTAGCAATTCCTGCATATAATTTCCTTGCTAAGTATTTAAAATGTACTTAATTCTGATTATAAAAGAAGTGATTTAGAAATAAAATCTAAAAGTATCTTTTTAAGTCACTTAAAGACTTCAGAAAATTCATTAAAATGTAACTTTTGGAGATGAGAATAAAATGGTCACTCACATAGGAACACATATATTCATGATAGCTGTGTTCTTTTCGTTGTAGAATTCTAAGAATCTATTTTTTGCTGAAGATTTTTCCTTTTCATTTTAATGATTTTCTTTTTGTTATAGTTCAATTTTTTTCTGATTCTTTAGTTTATAACCGTAATTTTTGTTTTTGTTAAATACAAAGCAGACTTTCACTTATAGATCCTCAGCTTAGAAGTGACTACAGCATCAGAAATCCGGTCCTTAAGGTCTTGTAGCAACTTTGTAGATATTTCCCTTTCATAACAAAACTGCTAGAAGTCAATATAAATAGAAACGAATACTACAAATATTTTTTCAAGTGTTTGAAAATATGATTTATACAACTATGCTATGATTCAATGCTAATAATTTGCTGGGATGTGATCCTGTGACTTCTCTTCATTACCAATTCAAAGCAATAAATTCACCATGAAAATTCTCTGCTAGGACAGTAATTACATAATTATGACCTAATAATTACTTAATTATTACTTAATGATTACTGCATTGCTTAGCTTACAAAACATTTGGGCAGTCATTCTAAAAGGAATACAAGTTGCTTCTATGTGGTTTGCTGCTTTACTGCAAATATAGAACAGAGCTTAGCTAAAGAAAATTCAAAGCAATCATTCAGACACAGCATCTCCCTGAAACCAGGTGCCATTCCTCTCCAGAGCTACCCTTTAGAAGGGAAATTCTTAAATGACTTTCTAAATAAGTCCAGTATTCATAACCGATTTCCTGTAGATAATGAAAATACTACTTGTGCTTCTTGATATTCTAGCTTGGTCATAGTTGATACAATTTTGATTAATCCTTCATTTCTCAAACTCTGTGTGCTGTCTTCCCATTATCTCCTACTGATTTGAGAAGCAAGAGAAAAAAAATATATGCAGGATTCATATCTTCTCATGTGTTCATTTTATTTTCTCTTAGCACTTTCTCTTGCATTGATCTTGACTGTTTGAAGATAAATGTAATTCGCAAGAAGATGTAATATTTCATACAGATACAATGTGTCATACTGAAATGAATGTAACTTCAGTTTGTTGACTTCATGATAATAATTGGCTTCAGTGCTGGTAATGAAATAATAATTTTCAAATTTGAAAACTTTTAAAAAACTTCTCTGGTAGCCAGAGGTGTGTTGTAGGACAAAGTCCGAAGGCTGAGGACTTGCATATGAGTAAGTGTGTAAAACAGGACAATAGGATTCCTTTATGATGAATCAAAGATGAAACAACTGAAAAAGAGAGGAATTCACTGGATAATAATAATTCACTGCAGTATCAGAAATTAATAAGCAATGTATTTTTAAACAATTTATTTTACGCGTTGTTTCTTTATAAGCGAATGTTTATATAAGACACTTTGATTTTTAGAGGACAATAGAGAGTTACGTGGACAAACGTGTTGGAAGTACTTATGGACCTCCTGGTGGCAGAAAAATGACTGTTTTTATTGATGATATCAATATGCCATTTATCAATGAATGGGGAGATCAGGTAAACTGTTTTGTAACAGGTACACATTTCTCAATTTTTTGTGCCTTTTTTTTTTAATACACATGGCAAACAGTGGACTTCCTCAATATATTAACTGTTAACTATTGGAAATGCTTTCTAATTATGGTACACTGATGAAGGAAAAAAGACAGCACATTAGAATAGCTGAAGAAACATTTAGGATGATGGTGTCATATCATATACTAACTCCACTTTCTCATATTTTTATGAGACTAAATGTAAAGCATCACTGTACTAAAGTATTGAGTTTGACCTTAATTTTGAAATAACAGTACACGAACTTTCTGCAAAACAAAAGTGTGATACTTTGGCGAAAGTAATAAATGCTGTGTCCTTTAAAAAGGACACAGCTGTGTCCAGCTTAAAAACTGGATGAAAGAGTTTTAGCTTTTGATAAGCGTATCTACAATTTGCGTGTGTAACATTGGTATGTTTATACAGATCAAAAATCAAGCAAAAGTGTCCTACAGTTCCTTCCTGTAGTAGGGCTGAACTATTTCCAGCCCAGAATGCTATGTATTCTGGAATGTCTATTCTAGATGAAGTATGCTTACCATGACTTTTTTTCTTTTTGCTCAGAATACATGAGAAATCCAGGGTCTCTGCACACTTTTGAATTCTCAGTCACTCTGGCTTCTCTGGTGCTCATAGTTTGAATTAAGGCTGCTTGTAGCATTGACCTGGCTTGTTAGCGGTGTGGGTAGTAGGGCTGGTCCTAAGAGTGGGCTTGGACACATATTTAAGTGGTAGTATACATATAAGTGAGTCTGTGCAGAGTGAATGGTTCCTCCTTCTCACTTCAGAAAGCTATTTTTGTCAAAATGGAAGTCAAACATGTTTTTATTGTCTGTTAAGTGGAACCTGGCCTTCTACATAAATGCAATACATGTAAAATATTTGATTTGCATCATTTGCTTTCACTTGAATGAGCTTTGAGCTGCTTGACTACAGTCTAGAACATAGGTGATTGTGTTTCAGAAAGAGCCCTCATGGGCCCAGGCAGTGTTCAGTAAGAGGAAGGGTTTTCATTGTGAAAAGACTGCCCCTAGATCTTCTACTATGACTCCAAGATATTGATGAAATATTTTAATGGGATGATGGTTTGTGATAGCATGCTGCTGAATATCATGTGGTCTTGTTTGGGTATGTGAGCACATAAGGCTTGCTGAATGTTATTGGAACAGTTGCTATGAGGGCAAAGTTTGATACCTCCCGATACTGTGGAGTGGAAAGTGGAGTGAATATCCTTCTCAGAACAGCTTCTTGTTAATTTCATGTAATTTCCTTAACTTTATTTAAGTAAAAAGCATACAAACACATTTTGTTGATATTTTGTAGTAATACAGTTCTGAAAGATTTTTCCTACTGTAAACCAAAATCTCCCATGTGACTAAGGAATATAATTTAATGTGAGTTTGGATTAAAGTGAAAACCTTTCCTGTGGATTAGTGTTAGAGCTATAGGAAGAAATTCAGTATCAGGGTATATTTTAATCTTTTTTGAATTTCTAATTTCTAATGTACAAGTTACATAACTTACAGGTAACAAATGAAATAGTTCGTCAGATGATGGAAATGAAAGGAATGTACAACTTGGATAAACCTGGAGACTTCACTACAATTGTAGACGTACAGTTAATAGCAGCAATGATACATCCTGGAGGAGGCCGCAATGATATTCCCCAGCGTTTAAAAAGACAGTTTTCTGTATTCAATTGTACATTGCCATCCAATGCATCTATCGACAAAATTTTTGGTACTTTCTCTTGTTTTAATATAATTCGTTTTTCATAACTGACTTAAAATATATAAAAGTGTGTTATTTTTCTCACTTTCATCATGCAAATTCAGAGTACTTGCAGTGAAACAACTGAAGTCATATTTCAGCAAATATAGTGTCATAAACAGAAAAAAAAACCTATTGAAATACTTGTCTTTCTAATTTTGGGCACACAGAACAATTATAATGACAGTAATAGCATTTCCTGGAAGAATATTAGTACCACTCTTAATATGTAGATTACTGTTCTACCTCTGCACTGTCTGAAATACCTTCTGTTCAGAAAGTTCTGAATTCTGTTAATCTTGTCAATACAGTATATTGTTAAAAGCTAGCACTTATTGCCAGTTGTTTCTACATCAGTTCAGAACAGCCATGGACAAGAGAGATAAGATTTTCTCATCTGGAATTCAAAAGCAAATTAGTATTTTAAAGAACTAATGTATATGTCTTGTTGTGCTTTAATCTGACAGGCAACTGAACACCACATGGCCTTTTGGTCACTCCCCTCCCACTCAGTGGAACAGGGGAGAGAATCAGGGAAAAAAAACCTATAACATTTCTGAAATGAGGTAAAAGATTAAGACAGAAAAGGAAGAGATAATAATAATTATTATTATAAAATAATTAGAATATACAAAACAAGTGATGCACAATACAGTTGCTCACCACTCACCAACCAATGGCAAGCCATTCCCAAGCAGTGGCCCCTGACCAGTCTCTTCCCAGTTTATATACTCAGCATGACATGACAGGCTATGCAGTATCCCTTTGGTCAGTTTGGGACAGCTGTTATGGACTGCACCAGCTACTAGGAAGAAAATTATCCCAGCTGAAATCAGGACAACTGCTCACAACTTACTTTATTATATCCTACAACTTGAGGTTAAATGAGTATTGCATTTTGTCTTTTCAGGTATTATTGGCTGTGGATACTTTAATTCCTGTAGAAAATTCAGCCCTGAAGTGTGTGATATGGTGAAAAAATTGGTTCCAACAGGCAGAATACTGTGGCAGTGGACAAAGGTATAAGTTGCCAGGAATGTCTTATCACAATCGGTCTGAACGGAATGCCTAGTACTGTAATTTAGGCACATGTTCATTCAAAACTTTTATAGCAAGAAAAAAAAAGCAATAAAAATGTGGGCTAAAAAGGTTTTGGAGATACAATCTGGAAAAATTCACTTTTTAGTAGACAAGACAAATGAATGGAAGTATCAGTTCATACATTTCTATAGTTTTATTCACGTTGCCCAAAGCTTTAATCCCTATGGCTAAAGAACAGGTTATTTTAATGCTTTACAAGCTATTGTTTTAAATTTATAGAGCCCAAAGCAACATATGAAATAATTACTTGTTATAAGAGTTGGGGATTTACTTTCAGTGCTACGTTGTGCTTCCAAACAAAGGAGATTTTTTTGATGACTTCTTAAGAACAGAGTTTTCCCACAGTATTATGTGTGACATTTAGTAGTTTTCTAATACTTAAGATGTGTTAATAATTAAAAGATTTACCTTCCATTATTCTTGATTTCTTTTAGATGTTACTGATTTTGAATGTTATCAATATTTTTCTTTAGACAAAGATGCTGCCTACACCATCTAAATTCCACTATATCTTCAACCTTCGAGACCTTTCTAGAATTTGGCAAGGAATGTTAACTATAAATGCAGAAGAGTGCAGTAACAGTACTGTCCTTCTAACACTTTTTAAACATGAGTGTACCAGAGTAATTGCTGACAGGTATGATAACTGTAGCATTTTATATGTAATAGGTTTAGCCATTTACTTCATTTGTGCTCATACACACGTAAAACTTCTTAATAGGATCAATCTTATTAGGACAATATGAAAAATTTAGTTTTATTTTGCATGCAGTCTGAATTGAGTTATCACCCCAACAAATGTCATGCTCTGTATTGATAGATTAACCCAGTAAGTAGATGGACAATTCCAAAATGTACACATATTCTGTTTTAACCTATATTTTTTTGCACTTACCTTTGTCTACACTCAGACCGTTCCTCTATAAAAAAAGATTATGCTTTGTCCCGAATATAGACACAGAATAATTTAAAATAGCTTCAGTCTCTCAGAAAAAAAGTGTTGCATGTCTATGATGAAAAAAAAATGGCCCATCTCATCTAAATTTACTTTGTAATATTCATAAAACAAATGCAGTTATGAGCTCTATGTGTTAAAGACCCAGTAATATATTTTTATTTACAATGTTTCAATTTAGTGTGAGATTCTAGATGTAGTACTGTAGCTGCCAGTAAAATCTTAACATATACCCACCACTACTGTGGATCTTCACAAATATAATTATTTCTCATTCTGATGTCATCAAGAAGGACCTTAATAATTTTTATAAAATTAATGCTTTACAATTAAAGCAGTAAATTTAAACATTGATGCTTAAAAGTATGTATGTATATTTTATTACACTGCATTTACTTTACAGAGCCATCACAAATTGAAAGGAATGGACAAGAAAGGGTGCATTATTTTGCTTTTGGTTTTAATTAAACCTAAAAGCCTGGAGTTACCAAGTGCTTTGTAGTTACCAGCTGTGGCTCAAACTTTTTCAATATTCAACATAGCTATGGAAGACTGAAATGAAATTTATCTGGTTTAATATGCCAGTGACATAAATGCAGTCTAATGTAGCATGTTGGCATGGTAGCAGGCAAGATGTATGTATGATTGCCTTGTATTCAAGCATTCTATTCAGCCTTAGTTGCTATTATTCTACTAACTTCTAACATAAAGAGAAGAGCAAAGGTATGCAAGAATTATAAGGAATTCCACTTTTGTTTTCAAAAGATGAGAGGGACAAAGTGAAATCTTTCTCAGTTTACATTGTTATGTGTCCATTTCAGGTAAATATTAGAAAGCTGCAAACAGAACACAGACCATTGTCAATCAGTTTTGTTTATCATTCCTACCTGTATTTTCTTGCATCCCTCATTTTCTTCCATGAGAGCTCTGAATCACCTGGCATATGCTTTCTTATTTTTCCCATGGAGGTCCATTGACAAACTTGAGTAAAGAAACAAGGGAGTAAGGTTGCTATTATGTTCAGTTGCAATATCCTAGAGGAATTCTAATTTGAAAATCCTCCTCTTTCCTAGATATATATAGTGAGTTCAAAAAGTACATGCAGGAAATAAAACAGGAAATCTTATCTGTCAATTGTCAAGAATATAAAAATGAAGACCAGAATTTTCTGCTGACTAATAGTTATTCCTCTATAATCTGAGAATACTGACTCAGTGTAGATAATCCAGAAAGTCTAACAGTGCTGATGTTTCTAAGTGCCTGGACTAATATATATTATACAAACTTGCAAATTACCTGAAATTGATGTATATGCATTTATATGTATAATATAAAAAGGGAGAAAGTGTTTAATTTGAATTTGAAATTAGGATCATACCCACTGCTGCGAGAGTGTCATACAGCTTTAAGTATGTTATTTTCTGCTTTAGAGTTAGCAGTAATAGCTCTGACATTTATTGAAATGTTCTTTTTAAAAAATGTATTTGTGTGGAGAATTTAAAAATACACAGAATATACATATTGATACAGAGACATTATATATTAGAAAGGAGAGAGAGAGAGTAGTCATGCAGTCTCTTCCATGCTGCTTTTAGACCCATATTACAATGCCATCACTAAGAACATCTACCAATGATGAATTGTATAATGTGTATCTAGGCTGCCTCTTTACCACAGTTCTTCAGTATTCTTTATTTGAAAACTCAGAGCACTGTGTACTACTTTTTCATGTTTGTCCTATTTTCCTGTCAATTGTTTCACTGAAGAGGAAAAGAACTAAATATGGTTTTGGTGTGGTTTTTTTTCCTGTAATTTGACATTCATAGTTGACATTCCCTTTATCTGGGGTTGAGGTGGTTCTTGCCTTTTATGCTTTCCAGTTACCACAGCCATAGATAATCAGAGTAGTCAAAGATCTTGATCTGTATTAAAACTATCTTGAAACTACCAGTGGAAGCAGATATGATTGTTTAAACAATGAAATATACTTACTAGTATTTGTGTTTACGGACTTTATTTCAGTCTGCATTACTACTCCCACCAATGAATATCTCCTTTTGTTAGTTATGAATTTTATTGTAAGAGAGATTGAGAATAAAGTCGGGTTGTATTGACACATACTGCCTTCATTTTGCTATTCCTTCTCTCCTTGCAGTTTCATAGGCAGTACTGTAATAATATAAATTATGCTATTCTTCTGCAAGTTGAAAGATGATAATGGTGACTTAGCAATGGTTATTTGGGAAATCATCCTTTTTCATCTGAGAAATTAAACAATCTGTCATTGCCTAATTTTAGGTAAAAGTTGGAATGTCAAGGTTTTGAGTTTTTGTTTGTCCTGATTTCAGCTGGAATAGAGCTAATTTTCTTCGTGGTAGCTGGTATAGTGCTGTGTTTTGTATTAGAATGAGAAGAATGTTGATAACACACTGATATTTTCAGTTTTCACTAAGCCAAGTACTTTTCCATTTCTCCTGATCTGCCAAGTGAGAAGGTGGGAAGGGCACAAGAAGTTGGGAGTGGACACACCCAGGACAGGTGACCCACACTGTCCAAAACTGTATTCCATACCATATGGCATCATGCTCAGTATATAAACATGGGATGGGAAAGCTGGCTGGTAGCCACTGCTCGGTAACTAGCTGGGCGTTGATCAGCAAGTAGTGAGCAATTGCATTGTCCATAACCTCTTCTGAGTTTTTAGTTATTACTGTCACCATTTTTTTTTCTTCTTTTTCTATCCTATTAAACTGTCTTGATTTAATCCCATGAATTTTACTGTTTTTTTCCCCCCAGTTCTTTGACCCATTCTGCTGCGGGGGTGAGGGCACTGAGCAAGTGGCTGTGTGGTGCTTAGTTGATTAATTTCTGTAAATATTGCCTAATCAATTTCTGTGACTATTATCTAATATGTATTGCCTAATATTTATATTTCTTTGAAATATTACAAGGTTTTAAAAGTTTTTAATTATCTGTTTTTCTCCCTGTATAACTAGAAAACAGAATTTAAAAAAAAATAATCTGTCATTTTTAGATTTATTACTCCTGAAGATACAACTTGGTTTGATAAAGCTATTACTAAAGCAATTGAAGAATATGTGGACAGAGCATTAACAGAAGTTCTCCCAGATGAACCATATTTTGTAGATTTTTTACGGGATGTGCCTGAACCAACTGGTGATGAACCAGAAGATTTTGTGTTTCAAGCACCAAAAGTTTATGAGGAGGTATTTCATTCTTTACCTAAAATACTACTCACTGGAGTTAGTATGCAATAAATCATTTTAGTGATATTAATAATTCCATGTAAATGCCATAAGAATGCCACATAAACTGAGTTTATTCATTCCTAATCTCTGTGCTCCATTTTTTCCCCACCGTTATCAGAAAACTTCTGCTTAAGAACGACTATCACTAGAGAGAGTTAACAAAATAATCTTGTTAAGTGTAACCAATACATGAACTAAAGTCCTTGTTAAAATGTCAATGCAATTTTAAATTCTGAAGGACCATGCTAGTATTTTTACTGATTTTTTTT